>WOVY01010058.1:0-515000 GCA_013436015.1 Rhipicephalus annulatus
TGGAAACACGTGCCCTTACGTGCAAGCGTTGCGTGGTCAGAGCAGCGTGATAAACGCTACGGTCCTTAGCAGTACTTATGTAGGCATTTTCTAGTAAAAGGTGTACATGCAGAATATATACGTGTTGTTAAGGTGCCTTGGGTATGCGCAATAATTGCTCTTCAATTCACAATCGCACAAGTATGAAGACTGAATCTTCAGCAGCATTGGTTGGCGCGGCGGAGGGGGTCGGTCATTTGCGGTACCGTTTGGTGTTGTTTAGAAAGCTTATCGTTACGGGTAGACAAACAGACACAGACAAAGAGAACGAAATTTTCGCATCGAAGGTCCGCAAGAAAGACTATCGTCTTTGAAAAAGGGAGTGGTATAATGTGTTCTAGAAAACAAAAACTTCGTAGTTGTATATAGACACTTGCATATATATAAATAAATTCAGAAATAGAAAGATAACAATAAAGGGCACTGACAAAAACTTCGACAAAACTTCGGCCTCGCGTTTTTCTGCTGCGATTCGTTGCTGGGGGCCTGTTTGTCATGTCACGACGCATCGTTTGCTGCAGCACGTGACGGATAACAAATTGCAGGCCCCTCATTATCAATCAGTGTCAGTACCGGTTCAAGAGAGTTTTAAAAACTGGGTTCAACTCTCGCCACCTAGCGTGTGCAGGTCTTCACGACGTCAGCACAACAGAACTGTGACACACATCCACATGGTCCGCATAAAGAATTATTTTCGAATAAGAAATGGGACTGGAATGTCACCGAACAAAAAGCTTTCTAAGCGTGCGCCACGGCCACGCACTCACAACCAGCCGCCGAGAAATATCGAGTACGGGAACTAACGCGGCAAAAGAAAAAAAAAATGGCAGCGTATGCATGGAGTGAATGATGGAGAGTGGGGCGAAGCATCCGTCCATTCATTCGTTCTTGCTTCCGTCCATCCATGCGTGCGTCTGTGTGGCCGCCTGTACGTCCATCCTCATCCTCGTCTGTGTGTGCGTCTGTTCGTGCGTCCGCACATTCATCTGTGCGTCCATCCCTGCTTTCGTCCATGCATCCACTCCTGCGTCCGTTCATGCGTTCTTACGTCCGTGCAGCCATCCGTGCGTCCAAAAATATGCATCTGTCTGTGCTTCGGTTCGTCCACCTATAAAACACTCCAAGTACCACCATCTCGCATTTTTTCATCATATATTCCTCATATAGAAGCACTGCCATTCAGCGGACATTCAAAGGACTGAACGAGAGGAGGCACACACGCACTTTCTTACGGCATGCGCTTCGTGTCTACTTCCCACCTTTAACCACCTCGAGTTCATGGTATATACTAGTTCACTGTATTCATAGCACTGCGGCCAAACGCTCGCTAAACCTTTCTAAAACCTAAGAGATTACCCCCAGCGAGTATAACGTAGCAACCCTTTCTTATCAGATAGTGCTCAATGTACATGCCAATGGCTGCTAAGGTGGAAGGAGATACAGGAGAATTCGACTTTTAGTTAACGCGCACGCTGTGAATTTTTAATTGTTCAACAACGCACAGAAAAAATCTCTCAGCGGCACCACCCTGGAGGTCAAAATGTAAGACTGGTTACACACTACGACGACTACTACTACTACGAGGGACGAACGGTTGCCGCTTTAAGGAGCTCACATAGAAAGAGCAGCGCAAAAACTCGGGAAAAAAAGAAGGACATCAGAAACAGAGCGCTGACTAACAACTGAAATTTTATTGCCATCTCCTGTGCATATATATGTGCCTAAAATGTGATGGAGATGAGGTTTAGAGGCAAGAAAAGAAGGCTGGTTTAAAGCAGCGATAAAAACTGCAAACGATAAACTCTTCAGAGGAACTCGCGCAAGCGTGATGAGTGAAATGCATGAGGTCATGAGAAGCAAATGACACGGAAAATCAAAGAAAATCTCTAAGATAACTAATTTCAGCGTGAGACAAGAATATGAAAGGCCGGCTCACGCACTTGTCACCTGCTTCATGAATGAAGAAAGCCTCAACAATCTCGCGCTCTATCTTATACCCTCCCCGTGTTAAAAACCGAGTTCTACGAAAGTCAGGGAGAGCAGCCACAACGCCCTGCAATGGTCCAGCCAAAAAAACCACTGGTCGTATTGACCGTACATATGTCATGTTCCTTCGCCCTCTCATTAAAACACCTGCCAGTTTGACAATTATGTACTCAAGTTCACAAACTCTAAAAAACAAACCTATAATAAACTACAGTGGAAATACAATCTGTGACCTCTTTCGGTGTTTGTTTGTGCACCCAGGGCCGTTTATCCCTCTGTAGTGCCATGCCACATAAACCTCGATAACCCTAAGAGGTTTATGAGGTTTACAGTGGCATGGCCATACAGAGAAAACACCCCATCGTCGCTTACTGCCCTAACTTTCATGCCTGGGACATGATTTAGACTCTAACCAAAAAGTTTTTAAGAGACCCGACGTTTCAGAACCGAGTTGGTTCCTTCTTCAGCTGTGACTGCGTAGGCTACGTAGCAGCAGCATCTTCAAAGCACTCGAGGGGTGGCTAAAGACCGCTCTCTCGGTTTCTCTCTCTCTCGTTTTGCCGTGAGCGCAGTCCGCGTTTGTACACTGGCGGAAGGGTTCCGAGAGAGTGGTTGATCTTGTGGGCTGTTCCCTGAATGTTGCCACGACTTGAGTAACAACTTTCCCCTCCAGTTCGGCTCACTTTTGAGTCGAGGACGGCGTCACGTCGAAGTTTCTCTTCTGGTCCGATGTCTCCGAATGGTCCGGCGACTGCGCTGCACTCTTTTGTAGAGCTTCCACATATTTGTTGGCCTGTTTGCTTCAGTTGTTCCGGTAGGTTTCTCGTCTCACCGATATACGACGCGGGGCACTCGGCGCACGGAATTTCGTAAACGACACCGGGACTCCTGTTCATTGTTGGCTGGTTTTTCGAGCGGGGGAGGAGGCGGCCAGCGTGCACGAAGACACGTGCGCGATGCGAACCCCCTCCCTCTTGAAGATCCGCGCCAGCGTCTCGCTGGTTCCGTGAACGTATGGAAACCGATACGCGATTCGGAGGGCTGCAAATTAAGGTTGAATGGGGTTTTCCTAATCCTCTGTTTGCTCTGCGCGGTGGGTGGCGGCTCGAATGAATTCTTTTCGGATATCCGTTTTTTCTGAGGTAAGCAATTACGTGGGACTCTTCTTTCTTTCGCTCTGTGCCATTAGAGCATAAGTTCCTGACTCTCTCCGGGTAACGTGGTCACAACCGAGGCCTTGTGGCAGGCGGGGTGAGAAGAATCGAATTGAAGGTAGCTGCCAGTGGGCGTTGGCTTCCTAGTGAACAGACAACTCCAGGCCATTGCGCTTTCTTGCCACCTTGACGTCAAGAAAGGGCAGGGCAGTGGTCGCTCTTCCACTCGGTCGTGAATTGTATAGCTGGGTGCACAGAATTCAGAAGTTTGTCTGAAGTTTTCAACTTCAGACGTCTTAATGACGCAAAAAACAATCGTCCATATAACGCACAAAAAGCTTGGGTTGTGGCGAGAAGGAGCTGAGTACTTTTTCTTCTATGTACTCCATGGTCAGGTTTGCCATCGTGACGGAGATGGAAGCTCCCATCGCGGTTCCGCTGTTCTTGCGTGAAAATGCTTCCTTTGTAGAAAAAGTAGGTGCTGGAGAGGCAGAACACCAGTAGACGACAGAGCTCATCAACCACCAAAGGAGTCCTTTCACTCAGGCTTGCGTCCTCCTCAAGCGCCGAACGGGCAGCAGAGAAAGCTAAGGGAACTGGCACCTTGGTAAACAATGAGACGACGTCAAATGAGACCATGCTCTCGTCATCACCGGTTGCTTACATCTGACGCTAGCTGCACGAATTGGCTGGCGTCACGGACATGAGTTGGTGTCTTCCAGGTTAGTGGGGCGAAGATTTGGTTGTAGGAAACTTGAAAGGCCTCGGCATGGGGAGGAAGTGAAGTCCACAATCGGTTGCATGGGGACGTCAGGCTTGTGAATTTTCGGTAGTTAATAAAAACTCGGGGCGGATTCGTTATGGCAGATTTGTCGCAGGTAAGGTGTTCTGAGATCCGGGTATTGCTTGAAAATTTCCGCGAGTAGCTTGTTTAGCTTGTGTCTGGGTTTGCTTCGTTGGGTCCTTTAGCTAGCTGCTTGTATGCGTCCCCTTCCAAAAGAGCTGAAACTACTCCAATCGCAGTCCCCGCTGTCCAACACCACCGTCGAATTGCCCTTGTCGGCGGGCAATATGACAATGCTTCGGTCCCGTCGGAGTTCCCGAAGTGCCTGGTTCTCCTACGTGGTCAGATTATTTTTCCTTTGCAACTGTAATTTTGAAAAAAAGTTACACAGGCAATGCACAGGTTGCGCGTTCAATCCTCCGTGGTGGCTTGTTTTTTTACTGGATGGGAGTTTTATACATTTCTTTTTTCATTTTTGTGGCAGCTTGTCACAGGAATTCTGACTCCATTTTCCGCTCAAGCATTACCGGCACAGCAGAATCCGCCATATCCTACCATACACCATGGTGGACGTTTTGCAGCATTGACCCACTACAGTAATCTACTATATTGGTGGGTGGTGGTTTACACCATGCCCACCATTCGTTTTTTTCTAATAGGAAAGAGACATCTGCGTGCTACCTGCGGCATTCCCTTTACTTCGGTACTTAGCTATAGAGCAGAAATCTTGAGATTTCGAGACTTACAAAGAGGGTTCAGCTTGAATTGAGGACGACGCAGCAAGCAATAAAAAGAAAAGTGGCAGGTGTAATCTTAAAAGACAAAAGAGAGCTGAGTTGATTAGGGAACAAACGGAGGTTAAAGATATCAATAGTTGAAATCAACGAGAGGAAATAGACATGGGCCGGGCATGTAGCGCGTAGACAGAATAGCCGCTGGTCATTAAGGGTAACTAACTCGATTCCCAGATAAGGCGTGTGGGTTAGGGGGGAGACAGAAGGTAAGGTAGGCATATGAGATTAAGAAGTTTTGCGGGTATAAATTGCAGCAGCAAGCACAGGACCAAGTTGACTGGCGGAACATGGGAGAGGCCTTTGACCTGCAGTGGACCTAGTAAGGCTGATGATGATGATGATGATGATGATGATGAGCTTCAGATGTGTACGCCTAATTTACCACACTAACTAAAAATAAAAACAAAAACTTTTCACATTGTTAAATAGTTATATTGAGGTCGTTTTCAAAGTAAATGGTAGATACACTGTTCAGTGCGTTGGTTTCGGTTTCGCCTGCTTTATTAGCCAGATTTCATCACTCTATTGATTGATCGGTATCTGGGTTTTCGCGTCTCAAAACCACCATAGTATTTCGAAAGACGCCATAGTGAAGGGCTTCGGAAATTTCTACCACATGGGGCATGACCACTTGCACCCAAATCTGAGCACACGGGCCTACAGCATTTGCGCCTCCATCGGAAATGGAGCCGCCACAGCCGGCACTTGATCCCGCAACCTGCAGGTCAGCAGCCGAGCACCTTAGCCACTAGACCACCGTGGCGGGGCTTCATCGATCCATTGCTAGCGGTAACTTTTGCAATAATTTCAAGTGACTATACGCTATTCGTAGAAGAACTTTGATTCACCCATTTCACTCGACCGACTATTTCTACTAGTTTACCACCGTTAATAATGTTTGTACACCCCTAAGGATGCCTTCTGCCAAAGTAAAGAGAACGCAGTTAGAAGGACGGAAATACCACCTTTATGTTATTTTTAAATATTATTGAACACATGTTTTGAAACACTCTGTGTAAAAAAACAGGGCTAATACGGGCCTGACTCATGCCTAGTCCTGACCAGAGCCTAAAGCTCTTGGGCTCGAGCCCTGTGCGGGCTCGATTAAACAATGCCTGACCCGGCCCGGCACGGCCCACGGAACAGACTCAGGCTTTCGGGCCGGCCCAGCTCCGGGCAGGGCTCTAGTTCTAGGACTGTTCGATTGGACATCGTGTTATGAATGGCCCTGCGCTGCGTGCCAATAAAGGTTCTAGAGAGATTTTCTTACAAAGACACAACACTCAAATATCGAAGGCCGTCATCAGAAGTCAACGAAATAGACATCTTCAAGAAACAATGAGGATGGCTGCTCGCTTGCTGATAGCTGTGGCTCACTTTGAACAGCGCCTCCTCCATTTTTTTAGTGCCGGGGCTAGTCTGGGCGAACGCTCTCTTGAAGCCGTCGAGTGCGCGCTCTGCCTGCACTCACCGCGGCCGCGTGGTGGCTCTGCCCGAGTAGACTACGGGACTGAAATCCGGAGAAAATTGCTTACAGGAAACAGGAAAAGGAAATAGCAGACACTTGGCTTAAAAGTTAAATGAACATAAAATCTCTAAAGATAAGGAATAAAAGGTTAAAATTCGCTCATATGGACCATTAACCTTAAATCTGTGCTATTGTGATGTGCGAGGTAGGAAGTAATATAAGAAATAAGAATGTGGGCAGCGCAAACTAATATTTTGGCAAAACTTCAGAATGTATTTCGAATCAACAGGTGGTTAGGCGATTACCTGTTTGTTTTTTTCTAAGCGTGTATAAATATCTAAAATAGAAAACAGGCCCTTATATGTAGCTTATCTAGACATCACTTAAGCGTAAGACAATGTTAATAAGTAAATATTGTGGGAGACATTGAAGAAAGTGGGCATAATTGACGACTGTATACAGCTTTTGAGAGAAATATACCGAGAAAATACAGTTTGCGTTGAATGGAAATGAATCAGTAGCATAGACAGCGTTGAAATTAACTTGGGGCTCAGACAGGAATGTCCTTTTCCCTTAGCGTTATTCATGCTGTACATGATGAGGACGTAAAAAGCGCCAGATGGTAGCAACATTTGGTTTATTCTGTCACACTAACAAGCTGGTGCGATGGTTGAGCAGAAGCTTCCAGGTCTATTTTGTACTATTTGCCGACAGTCAAGGCAATATACGGCGGCTGTGAGGTATATGCAGAAGGGAAGTCAATGCTTTAAGACTAGGATATCGTGCAAAAAAAATGTGGATTCATGGTAGTCAGTGATCACAAAGATCAGGCGGTCTCAATACAGGGCCTAGAAATAGCGAGGGTAAGCGAGTACAGGTACCTCAGAGTAAGGGTAAATGAGGGAGACAGATATATTGAGGTACAAGAAAGAAACGTCGGCAGCAAAAGGAAAGAGAAATGTTGTAAAATCGAAGCACGCAGCGTTATCGGGATACAATAGAAACGAAGTTCTTCGAGGTTGTTGGAAAGGCATACTGGTTCCAGGGCCCACATTTCGGAACTAAGTAGTGTGCACGAAGTGAGAGGTGCAATGAGAATGAATGCAATTCAAAAGATTGCGAGACGCCTTGCATTGGGTGCTCACAGGCAGACAACGAATGAGGCTGTAAAGGGGGATTGAAGAAAGACAGGCTTTGAAGTAAGAGAAGCTTAGAGAAAAATTAGATTTGAAGATGGACTTGGAGAGAATCAGAGAAAGTGTTCAGGTATTTGTGTGAGCAGAGCGTGGCCACAAAGTGCAGAATAAAAAAAAACTAGGAGGCTAACCAATAAACATGAAACTGGCACTGCGGAAGATATGACTACAAAGAGCTATAGGTGAAAAGTTGGAAAGGCAGTGAATAATTATTGAATGACAGCGATAGAAAAGAAGCCGGCTGTCAGTAACTATCTAAAGGGCAAGAACGAAATAGGGTGGAAAATGTTTCATGATGTTTCAAGGGGAAGTGCCTAATTGTAAGAAGTGAGATCTGGTTGTTTTAGAAGGCATTGTTATAAAGCGAGATCAAAGAAAAAAGAGGAACACTGCACATGCAGTGTGGGAGCTAAGGAAACGATGGGACATGCTCTGATTGATTGCGGCGATATCCACCCAGATATACATGTGGGTACAAGCCTAGGTCAGGCTTTGTGTTTGAGGTACGAACATGAAAGGCTGAACACATCCGCGATAGAAGTACGTAAGTGATGGTACTGGTGGCAGTGAAGTATAGATAATTGACAGAAATGGTGGGAGAGCGAGGTCACTCTGCCTGAAGAGCAGAGTGACCTCGCTTAAATGAGATCAATTCAATCAAAGTAGATAAAGAATTAGGCCAACATGTCACCATGTCACCAACCCGTTAAAAGAGATGCTTATAGCATCCATCCATCCATCCATCCATCCATCCATCCATCCATCCATCCATCCATCCATCCATCCATCATCCATCCATCCATCCATCCATCCATCCATCCATCCATCCATTCATCCATCCATCCATCCATCCATCCATCCATCCATCCATCCATCCATCCATCCATCCATCCATCCATCCATCCATCCATCCATCCATCCATCCATCCATCCATCCATCGGTCCGTCCGTCCGCCCGTCCGTCCACGGGAAGCTGGTGCTGAATGCTCGTGCGTATTAGGTAGCTCCTGAATTCACGTTTTCATCCTAATTAATTTGCATTCATGCTTCTCGTATGTTTTCTAGGGTATGGGGGGGGGATAAAAATTAACACGAACGTAGCGGCGCGCAGTTTTCACTGATCTCTGACCATGGTGGTAATCAAACGATGCTCCGATTTGTTGGTATCATGTACGACTGTGTCCGTTTACCAATCATCCAGGCTACAACTGGTTAGAAATAAATGCGAAACCGAAAAGAAGGTAGATACAGCATGTCAGCGTTTTCTCCCTTATACCCACTGTACGAATCCCGGAAGCAGTTTGTCGGGGCGTGCTACTGGTTCGATACTTGCATTCGAGTTTCGCAACATTCGCGTATGTTTTCTGTTTCAGGATATTGCAACCTCATAATTTGCATGCCACCGCATATATTATTTCTGTGTTTTACTCTGCGTATCCGACGTAAAGAAATTAGATTGTCTTCTTTGTATGTCGCAAGTTATAAAGAAAAAAAAAGAACACACAGGTTCTCCTATGGATTAACCTGAGACGACTGAAAGGCAAAAGCTATATTCTTCGTTTTCTTTCCACTCAATGCATCAAATGTCTACTGCTTTCCTCCAGCATATCTATTCTTCGAACGTGTTTTTTTTTTACTGCCTCAAATATCAAATATAAAGGTTTTCCTATTGTAAAAACAGCGTGATTCCAGTACGTTTTCTGGCACTGGTACACGCTGGGGACACTTCTACACGTTTGTAATCACTGGCACTTCGCGTGGCGCACTGGGAAAAAAAACTGTGTCGCAATAGTAGGGGCGCTGGCTCAACCGCTGTGATGCTGGTGTGCACTGCGAAGTGCTGGAAGCGCTGGAATTTTCGCTGGCAAGCGCTCGTGAGTACTGGAGCACGCACTGTTTCTACCAGCACAGCGTGCATGTTAATGTAGCATGTGCCGTGGTATGTTTCGGTGTCGTTGAATATAAAACGCTTGCTTCAGCGACACGGAGAGATGCTACCCTAACAGATACCGAGCATACAGGCACACGTACGTATCGCTGCAATTATAATGCACCTTTTTCGCATATGCCCTCACGTATACCGGCCATATTCGCATCATCCGTGTATTGCAGTAACGATTCCAAGTTGCAGTGTTTCTAAGCCTAAAACAGCACGCCACTCTCAACAGAAACAGGAAATTGTTTTTGCCCCAAAGTTGACGAAACGTAAAAGATCTCTCTCGATCGCTTCGCAAGGTTTCCCAGTGGAGGCGAAAAAAAAAAGCATTTGTTCGATTACGCCACACCGCATAAATGTACGTCTGGCGATGGTTGTCATTCTACTTTACTTCAGGTAAGAGTTCGAAATGTTCCGAAGCTAAAATGCAGAATCTTCAACCATCCCAACTGACAGCGTCAAGAGTGGTCTTAACCAGTGCCCAGCCCACCGAGCATTAAGCCTATCGTGCCAGGCTCGTTGGTGTATATGTTACCGGCCCTTCTTGTTTCGTGTAAACACAAACACAAACACAAGTATAGCTTAGACATCCATGAACCTAAAGCAACTATATTTTTCTTGTGTCCATGTTCGCACAAGGATCGCTGACGATCGAACTTCGTGCTTTCAGGTACGCAGGCTGTCACCGAAGGCTGCCGGCTGCACTCAGCCGGTACTTCTCTGACTGATATGTAACAACACGCAATTTTAATTTGGTAATTTGGTACTCCTTTGTGAACTAAATCCTGGGCATACGTTCTCAGTGGATTGCATAGGTAATTCCGTGGGTGTTTTTTTCAATTGTTGGTATTGATATAATTGCATATATCTGTACACTGACACGCCCGCTGTATACTGCCAGTGAAGGCCAGAAAAACTGCTGTCGCTCAGCATCGCCACTCCGTAAATGCATTTCTGGCATTGATTGACCTTCCACTTACTTCAGGCACAGTTTAGGTAACAGTAGGAAAGGTTGCAAAGCTCAAATGCAGAAACTTCAAGCATCGCAACTCAGCTGCTTCGAGAGCAGCCTTGTCTAGTGCCCCATCCCAGCGAGGCCTATCGTGCCGGCCGCGTCGGTGTACATGCTGCCTGAGCTCTTTACATTGAGTAGGCACAATTCTAAATTGTAAGAATGACTGTAAAGTACAGTTTAGACATCCCTGAGCCTAAATCAACCATTTATCCGCGTGTGCAGTGCCCGCCGAAGAAGCGGTGACGATCTATGTGTCGTGCTTTCAGTAACGCAGGCAGTCTCCGGAAGCTTCCGTCTGAGCGAAGGAGCCGGTACTTCGCTCACTCGTATGTAAGAACACACGATTTTGAGTTAGTAATTCGGTACGCGTTAGTGAACTAGCATGCTGGCATACTTTTTCAGCGGAATGCACTAGTCATTTCTTCGGCGGTTTCTTAGTCGCAGGTATCGAAGTAACTGCAAATATGTAATCTGGCACGCCGGGTGCGTGCTGCTACGTCGTCGCTTGCGCGAAAAAAAATACTCACTATTCACTCGTGTGCGCGGATATCTACCCAACAAGACATTTAAATCACCAGTACATGTTGACCAGTAGCAAGTGCGAGAACCGACCATCAAAGAAAAAAAACTATTGGCAGCAACAGCTGACAATCTGTGGCTGCTTCTTCAGTCAATTTGAGATTTTTCAGAGTGAACATAGTAGCTTTTCAAATATGATTACTGTCCCTACGAGAATCACACAAATGTCTTCGTCCTTGATTGATTTGTTCTTAACAAATATACCGACAGAAAACCTCAAGGCTGGTGTTATTACTGTAGATTTGAGTGATCATTTGCCAATATACATTTGTTGTAGGAAACACTTATGTGACAAAAACAAACCGAACACATTTTTCACCCAGCGTATAAATGAACAAACTCTAAAAATATTTTCGGAGAAGATTTTGAGGGCTCCTTGGACGAATATACTTAAAATGAATGAGCCAAACAAGGCGTACGAAGAATTTTTGAACATACTAAAGCCAATTTATTCTGCTTCGTTTCCTCTGGTTAAAACAAAGCAGAACAGGAAAGTTCGTAAACTCTGGATCAACGCGGAACTTCGGAAAAGAATACAAGAAAAAAATATGTTATTTAGTCGCTATCTTAAAACGAAAGACCCTAAATTGTTTAAAGAATTCAAGATTAAACGAAATCGCCTAAATAAAGATCTCAAAAAGGCAAAACAAGAATATTATAACAATATGTTTAGTTCAGTTTCTGGGTGTTCAGATATAATGTGGAAAAGGCTAAATTCTCTCTTAAATCGCAATGTGTCCACGGGTTCAGTACATAGCATGAATCTTAACGGCGAGGTCATATCAGGAAAACCCTTGGCTGACACTTTCAATAAATATTTTGTAAATGTCGCAGAAAAATGTGATGTGAGTAGTAACCTTGGAAGTGTCCCATTTATCGACAGTACCATTTTTCTTGATCCGACAAGTGAGAATGAAGTGAAAGAATTAGTCTTGAATTTGAAAAACAGTACAGCACTTGATATTGACGGGATACAAGTTCAACCTATAAAGCATGTCATTATATTCCTTCTTCCTTATATAACGCATATATTCAATTTGTGCCTTGGCCGGGCTGTTTTTCCCACTAAAATGCAAGTTGCACGCGTTACCGTCCTCTTCAAGAAAGGCGATAGAAATAATATGTCGAATTACCGGCCTGTGTCCATTCTGCCAGTCCTATCGAAGGCATTAGAAAAACTAATATTAAAAAGGCTGACTAATTTTGAAAGGAAGTTTCAGTTGCTTCATGACTCGCAGTATGGTTTCCGCAAAGGCTTCAGTACAGAATATGCTCTCATGGCACAGAAAGAGTACATTTATCAGCAATTTGAACAGGGAAACGTTGTGTTGGGGTTGTTCGTAGATTTTACGAAAGCTTTTGACCACATTAACCACAAATTACTTATAGAAAAACTGGAACGGTATGGTATTCGGGGAACGGCGGGATCATTAATACAGTCTTATTTGCAACACCGTAATCAGATTGTTAGCCTGGGTGGTTGCAATTCCGATTCTTTGTCAATCGTTGCAGGAGTTCCACAGGGAAGTATTTTGGGACCTTTCCTCTTCAATATTTACATTAATGATATCGTGAACATCTCTTCTGACGTAAAATTTATAATATATGCAGATGATACGAATATATTTTTAACAGGAAAATCAGTGAACGAATTAATAACACATGCAAATCTACTGCTCATTAGATTAGAAAAATGGACAAGAGAAAACGGTCTAAAAATAAATGTTGCAAAGACTAAGGCTATGGTATTTCATGCTAAAAATAAAGCGGAAATTGTAAAACAAACGATCCTTTTAAATTCCACCCCTGTCGAGATAGTTCCTTCTCTTAAAATATTAGGAGTAATATTTCAAGAAACATTATCATGGGATCACCACATACACTTCTTAGCTACGAAGGTCTCTCAGGTAGTCGGTCTTGTGTACCGAAACAAGCACTTGCTTCCTCGGAATATTTTGTTGTTAATTTACAATACCTTATTTTTATCAAGAATCAATTACTGCCATCTAGTTTGGGCTCTAACGTCTAAAGAAAACATAAACAAACTTCATATGTTGCAAAAAAGGTTTGTACGGGCGGTAGAGAACGTGCCACGTACTTATCATACTCGTTCCTTATTTGAAAAATACAACCTAATGCCAGTAATAAAAATGTATGATTTTCTTCTGTCCAAGAAATATAAGCAAGACATAAAAAACTCTAATCCGTTTCTAAAGCAGTTGGCAGATTTAATACTTAACCAGCCTAAGTATAATACCCGGAAAAATGAAGTGTGGACTGTTCGAAACTTTAGAACCACATACGGTCTTCAATCGTTGGGAAATAAACTTCCAAGGTTACTAAATGAACTTAGGGATAACGAAATTGACTTAGAAAAAATCACCTTTAAACAACTGCGGAATCATTTCCTCCAGATGTCATGATCACTCGTTTCTGTTACTTGTAATTTTTCTAAAGAATATATTTTTGTATTTTGTTTTTGTTGACGTGTATTTTGTATACTGCTTTGTGTTTTTTTACGATATGTTTTTTGGTGTCTTGTTTGTTTTTTCTGTTTTAGGAAACGAGTATGCACTTGTGGTGTTGCCAAAGCAATAAATTAGGCATATTTCTTTTATGATGCTTTTTCTGTGTTTTGCAAGGCAAATCCGCTTGTATTTTCACATTGCGAAATTATTTGTTTATAGCATTATATGTACCAATATGTTACACCTGTACAGTGTTGATTGCTCATTTTGTCGTATACATGTTTGTATGCTTCGCTCGGATGTATTACGCAAATGCTTCCTTTTTTTTAAGGCAAATACGCCAACATTTTTTGCATCTTTTGAAATAGATTTTTTGTCGTTGTTGTTTAAGCATTAGACGTTTCGTTTTATCACACATGTACAGTGATGATTTCTTTCTTGTCATAGACCTGTTTTGTTTTACGCGTATGATCCCGAATGTTTTTATGAAAGTGTTACCGCTGCTGCGATGTGTTCGGGGAGGGGGAAGGGGGGCCTGCGGCCTTGTCAAGCTGGCATCACGCCAGCTTTTTCTGCAGGTCTCCTGCATCATGTATCCTTGATGCGAAATAAAGTTATTATTATTATTATTATTATTATTATTATAACATGTGGATGCTTCAAAAACTTTGCACTCTTGCTAATATCCGCACGTCATTTCGGGCACGGAAGCTGTTCGTCACTGTCTAATAGAGACGCAATTGTTATTTGGAAAGGAATATTGTTTCAGTCTTGACTGTGCGACTTGTAAACATGAAGTTCAACGGCGCGTTCTTCGGATGAGTAGTAATTTCACAACCGTACTTGCGCATTTGGTGTGGGGTAGGGTATTCTGCTTTCGGCCACGGTAGTGAACGACCGCAGGATGCAGGGCTGCGTCGGAGCGGCTTCAGCGGCCCTTGAGGGCCGCGGTAACAGGTCAACTGAAGAGTACCAAGTGATTCTGCCTCATCTGCCAACAGGACGCGTTGCCTTAAATACTGCGTTTTTGCACGGAGACGTTCGAGCGAGACCCTACAAGGTTGAGGACTTCAGAGACGCGTTGGGCCCCACGGGAGTGCTAACGGACATCAAAGCACTCGAAGCGTACCAGATTAATCTCGTCTGGTTGGTTACACTGAACGGAGAAGACGCGACGAAGAAACTGCTGGCCTTCAAGGAACTTCAGGTGAAGGGACACCGGTGTCTCATCGTTGATCCCCAGGACCGGCAGATAAAACTGCGTCTTTATTGGCTGCTTTAAGGAGTCGCCAATGAGGATGTGCGGACGGCGTTCGCGGCCTTCGGCAATGTTGTCGATGTGAATGGAGAGCACTGGAGAGTCAACGGCGTCAGCGACAAAGCGTCGACGACGAGAACCGTGCTACTCAAGTTAAAGAGTGGAGTTACGGTGGAGGACCTTCCGCACCAAGTGCGCGTTGCAGGGGAATCGGCCCTAGTTGTGGCGCCGGGCAGGCCTATGCAATGCTTGTGGTGCAAAAGGACTCGTCATGTACGGCGAGACTGCAGGGTGCCACGGTGTTCAATTTGTCGGCGATTTGGACATCGAGACGCTCCGTGCGTCCGGTCGTATGCTGCAGTTACGAGCGCTGCAACGTGCGATGAGATCGAAGAGCAGACAATGGACGCCACTGAGGCGGAAGACGCGGCTAAGGGGGCAAGAGACGCGACTAGTTCTCTGGTTGAACGCGGGCGGGTTTCGCCTGAAGATTACGATACAGCGTCGGAACCCGAGGAGAAAAAAACGGCTAAGGCGGACACCAGCCATGAGAATTCCATTGAAGACGCACAAAGCCAGTTTGTGGACATGTCGACGCAAGCGGCGAGAGGACGCGACATGCCAGTGCACGGAACGACCCGCGGGATCAACACGAGCTCGGCGGTCAAGCGTTCGCTGGAGAAAAAAATGGCCCGCAGCTTCCCTCGGGGGAACACTGAGGAGGATGCGGACCATATAATTGGTTAACGGGGTGTTAAAGTGCGACTTACTTGGGTCGATGGCTAAATTGGTTAACGTGGTTGTGAAATGGGGTGTTAAATTGCGACTTACTTGGGTCGATGGCTAAATTGGTTAACGTGGTTGTAGGAGGGGGTGTTAAATGAGTGAACACGTACACACGTATGCGAAAGGGCGGCGCTGGTCGAAGGGACGTCGATCATTGTGTTTGTGGATTCGTTGGAATTCATTTCACCGCGACCTTGGACGTCGACGCGCCGTACAAACCAACCGACGAGCGGCAACTGAGCGAGCGAGCGCCGACCTTGAGTATATATACAGCACGACGGCGCATGCACTGTCAGCTGTTGAATGTTCTCGAAGCGCGACGCCACATGCGCGTCCACTGGAGAATCAGGAGAATTGTAGATGTCGAACGCGGTGTGTAGAGGAGGAAGGGTGCACAGATGGTGGAGGAGTGAAGCGCGCGCGGTGTGTAGAGAAGGAAGGGATGCACAGATGGTGGAAGAGTGGGCGACGGCATGACGGCGCATGCGCGCGCGTCAGCTGTCGAATGTTCGAGAAGCGGTGTGGACGGCGCGGACGACGCGGACGGCGCACTACAAGGCGCGAGTATAAGATGCTCCGCATCTAATATGCGGGCACTGCTCACGAGAGCAAAGTTGAGGGGCCACCAGCGAAGGCGACACCGGGGCGGCGCTCGGGTCTCAGAGCGAGGTCCAATCTACCTGTGGACCAACCGGTTGGCACTCCAAGGGACCAGCAGCTAACTGATGCCGGACCACCGAATGGCCTCGGAGACGTCTAGCAGGGAGCTAGACGTACACGATAAGCACCATGCTCCGGGCCTACCCTCTCCTTTTTAGACGCGGAGCATCTAATACTCGAGGCTTGTAGTGCGGTGCCGTCCGCAAGCTTCCTCCTCCTTTTTCCACCATCTGTGCATCCCTTCCTCCTCTACACACCACGCGCGCTTCACTCCTCCACCATCTGTGCATCCTTCCTCCTCTACACTCCGCGTGCGCTTCTCCTCTTCACGAACATTCGCTAGCTGTATAATGTAGCGCGCATGCGCCATCACGCTTCGAGAACATCGGCAGCTGACGCGCGCGCATGCGCCGTCGCGCTTCGAGAACATCGGCAGCTGACGCGCGCGCATGCACCGTTGCGCTTCTTCCCCTTCTCGAACATTCGACAGCTGACAGTGCATGCTCCGTCGCGCTGTATATATACTCAAGGTCGGCGCTCGCTCGGTTGCCGCTCGTCGGTTGGTTTGTACGGCGCGTCGACGTCCAAGGTCGCGGTGAAATGAATTCCAACGAATCCACAAACACAATGATCGACGTCCCTTCGACCAGCGCCGCCCTTTCGCATACGTGTGTACGTGTTCACTCATTTAACACCCCCTCCTACAACCACGTTAACCAATTTAGCCATCGACCCAAGTAAGTCGCAATTTAACACCCCATTTCACAACCACGTTAACAAATTTAGCCATCGACCCAAGTAAGTCGCACTTTAACACCCCATTAACCAATTATATGCTCCGAATTCTCCTCAGTGTTCCCCCGAGGGAAGCTGCGGGCAATTTTTTTAGTGAGTAATGATGGCTAGTCACTGGGCATTCAGCTTTGCAACCTTAAATGTCCGAGGTTCGGCCTCCAGGAAAAAGCAGGCTCAAGTGTATCGCCAGTTAATTGACCAAGATATTGACCTGTTAGCCGTGCAGGAGACAAAAGTGGAAGGTGAGGAGGAGACCCGGAGCATGATGCTGCGGTTTACGTCTAAATATTATGCCATAGTTAATCACGCAAATGGAACTTCGGCCGTTGTATTCTTTTTGTTAAAAAGTTTCCGGGATTGATTGTTGAAAGTCCCTTTTCTTGTGACTCTGGTAGAACAGTGACTTGTGATTTTAGTACTAGCGAAATTGATTGGCGCGTCATTTGTGTCTATGCGCCGAACGTGGAGGCAGACCGAGAAACTTTCTTTCTGTTAATTAAGCAACATTTATAGACACCAGAACAGTTTGTCTTATTGGGGGATTTCAATTGTGTATTGAGCACGAAAGATAGAAATAATAACCTCCATGTGCGAGACAGAAGTGTTGAAGTGCTCTATGACTTGCTGAATGAATCTGACCTGGATGATGTTGCGGAGTGCCTCGAAGCAGGTCGCGAAGTTCGATTTACGCCTTTTCAGGGAACCAGTCACGCACGCCTTGATAGGATATACATGGCAGGGGAGACGCTAGCTAAAAGCAACAGTTACACAGTCTTACTCCCTGCCTTTCCTTGTATCTTTATCTCTCTCTCTCTCTACACAGTCTTACCTGTCTTTTTCTCTGACCATTGTCTTGTACAATGCAACGTGGAACTTAAACAAAAAGAAAACAAATTTAGTCGGGATTTATGAAAGTTTAACGCTAAACTACTTCGGGATGACATTTTAATAATTTTGTGATTGAGGGAAATAAGAACATTAAAGTGATCGGAGCCTGTAATGTTGGTGAGGAATGGGAGCTTTTGAAGCAAACCGTTAAAATGAAAGCCATATAGAGATCTAGTACTTCAAAATATCAAGAAAGAATGAAAAAAAATGAACTCATAACAACGCTTAAGAAATTGATAGCATTAGAAAGCAAGGAGCCCGGTGCATATAAAGAAGATATTCGAACGGTGAAACGACAAATTAGGCTAGTAGAGCAGGAACGCTACAGAGGAGCCCTTATTCGAACGAGAGCCGAGGCGTGGGCTACGGGGAAGACTCCTACCAAGCGCACACTTGGAATCGAGAAATCACGAGCGCGTCGTAATCACATCGACGAAATAGAGGAAAATGGAATTCTGCTAAATACTAACAGCACTATCGGTGAAGCTTTCTTTCGGTATTACAAAGGTCTCTTCGCAGCTGCATTAGTAAATGTTACGAAGTTCAAGGACACTTTCTTGAGCCGGATGCTGCAATTATCCCTCGAAACGAAAGAAGCGTTAGAGAGGCCTATAACCGTTTCTGAAATTGTATATGCAATAGATAGTCTCGCCGCTGGGAAGTCGCCGGGGCCTGACGGTCTCGGTGCGATGTGGTATAAAGCTTTTAAAACAGATGTTTCACCAGTGTTAGAAGCTGTTTTCAAGGAAGCCTACGCAAACAAAGCGTTACCACCTTCATTTGCCGAGACGCACACTATTATAATACCTAAGACAGATGACAAAGCAAAATTAAAACTAGTTTTGTCATATAGGCCCATTTCGCTAACCAACACTGACTACAAAATACTCATGAAAGTATTGGCAGGTATATTGCAGTCCGTAATCACCGGAATAGTTGGGGAGCACCAAACGTGTGGCTTCAAGGGGCGCTCAATATTGATGAACACACACACAATGCGATGTGTCCTTTAGAGTTGCGATGCTTTTAATTCTAATGTTGCGATCCTTCAGCTTGCTTTAGAAAGGGCTTTTGACTGCGTTCCGCAAGATGTGTTATTCTCCATACTTGAACATGTCAATGTCGGATCGGTGATTACAGAGGGCATTGTTTTGGCGTATAAGAACTGTACTACAGGACTAATTATTAACAAGATCCCGGGGTCTCCCATTAGGCTGGAACGTTCTGTACGCCAGGGATGTCCGGCAAGTCCACTCTTGTTTTCATTGTTTATAGAGAGCTTATGCTTAGCCATAATAGAAAACGAGACCATCCGTGGTTTCAGACTGCTTGACGCCGAGGTAAAGGTTTTGGCATACGCTGATGATGTAGCAGTGTGTCACCACCAAAGAGAGTGTACAAGAGACAGTTGCCGTTGTTAAAAATTTTGGAGAAATTACAGGAAGTCGGGTTAATTGGGGGAAGTGTCTGGGGTTGTGGCACGGAGACTGGACATCAACACCAGATACCTATGCTACCGTTCACTGGTTTGAGACTCCAGTAAAATATCTAGGCGTGCCTTTCCAGCACTACAAGGACACCAATGATTACTGGACTGAACAGACAAAAGAAACGCGCGAAAGGACAGCGCAGTGGAATGGCAACTGTCTCTCAATGTTTGCCAGAGCTACTGTATGCAACATATTTTTAA
This sequence comes from Rhipicephalus annulatus, assembly GCA_013436015.1. Lineage (NCBI taxonomy): Eukaryota > Metazoa > Arthropoda > Arachnida > Ixodida > Ixodidae > Rhipicephalus > Rhipicephalus annulatus. Next base: position 19,497 of record WOVY01010058.1, read on the forward strand.
TGAGCAAATTATGGTATGTGATGCAGGTTTTGTGTTGCTTACGGGTGCATGTGCAAAAGCTGCATAGGATATTTGCTCTGTTTATATGGGGGTGTACTTGGGAAAAATGTAGTAGGACAAATCTGTTCCGAAGAGTAAAACAGGGGGGACTAAGCCTGTCGCACCTGTTCGTGCGACAACTAGTTAATCGTTTTATTTTATTTCGAGATGTTCAACACCCCTTCTTAAAAACAGTATGCCAGTTACGCCTTTGTCGTGTTCTGCCTAACTTTGTGGTTAGCACCGCAAGCATGCCGGGATCTACGTGAGGTTTCTTTAAGGAAGTTGCAGACAGTGTCCGGTTCTTGTCAGTTCGGTTTTCCAATAAATACCTTTCTTCGGTCGGGCGAAAGAAATAGCATAAAGACATATGCGACATGATTTTTCCAGTTCCTATGTATAGGTCAATTATTAGCGGAGGAGAAGGCAATGATGTTCCTAAGCGTGTTAAGAAAACGCAAATTCAGCCTAGTGCAAAAAGCTTTAATCTTTAAATTACACTCCGGAACACTACCGGTTAAGACTTTTTTAGAAGATACAGGAGTTTATATGCCATGGCGTTCGAACTGTTTGATCTGCCGAAAGCCGGAGACAATAGATCACGTTTTTCTGCATTGTTGGGAAGGGGTTTTTTTCGGGGATGTTTTACAGAGAACTCTAAAAAAGAAACTTCCCTTACATTCACTGGGTATCAAGTTTTTAACAGTAGAAAAAGAGGAGGGACTGCCTTTTGATATTATAATGCTGCTTTAACTCCATTGTCTATGGCGGGCAAGAATGGCCGGTTACTACTGCGATTCTGACAGGCGTCCAGCCCGTCTGCTTTTCCGCGAAAGCATTGCTCAGTACATTGATACACTCAAACAACAAGATTTTGTTCCGGAATGGCTCTCCAGGGTCGAAACCATGGTAAACCTGAAGGAATTTTAGCTCTGTAATCACTAATAGTTCCGCGGCTGTTTTGTCATCACCTCTGTTTGTATGTTACTGTTTAATGTGACTTATATTGATGTGTGTACCTTGTGCAAAACCGGTAATAAAAAAAATTGGTGTGGGGTAGTTGGTCTATAGCGTACTCGGGTCAAAATCAGGAAGTGGCGAGTTCAAATCCCGCCAGAAAAAGTTTTATTTTTTAATTCTTGTTTTTTATTTTCAATGTGAATGCGCGCAATTATATTATGTATTTGTTTATTTATGACGAATGGGCACCCGCTTTTTATGCTGTGAAGCCATTTTGCGCAGAGTACTGGGGACGCTGCCGCTCCAGCGTCCCAGTACCGCGCTGGGAATGCGCTGGTACCAGCGCCACACTGGGCCCATAATCAGGCATGGCGCTGAACGCTAGTACCCAGTGGCACAGGTTTTGCAATAGGGCTCTGTGCCTCAGCGGGCTATGCCCTGCCCACGTGATCGGCCCATTTCGATCATGTGAACTGTTTACACTATGCTGGCAAGTTATGTGAGCTTCCGCTATGTCACCAAATTGTATGATCTATGAAGTCATATAATGAGATCTTCACTTAATGATGCTATCTTGCATCACACGTGTTGACGCCGCTGAGGCGAGATGACTGCTGATGCCGCCGGCAATCAATTTTGGCTTTTGATGAGGCATTTAAGGCCTTCGACTTTATACACCGTCTGACGTCCATGTCTGTGAAATCGAAGCTGTCGATGGTGTTCGGGGAGAGTGCTTGCAGTAATGAGGCCAGATCATCTTTCCTAATAATTAATACATGTTCGAACTACACTCAACTATGTAGCTGGCATTTACAACCCAAATATTTTTTTTAAACTAGAAGAAGTGGTGGCTCAACAAACATCACCCATCACGTTTTCAAGCTTGGCAATATATATATATATATATATATATATATATATATATATATATATATATATATATATATATATATATATATATATATATATATATATATTGTGGGCATTTGTCATGCGCTTCTTCTTATACATGCGTTCTCATGATCATCATCTTCACTGGGTGTCACTACAATCTTCATCGGGTGTGTGCGCGCTTGCTCTCATACTGTCCGTTCGCTGCTGAGCCCTTGGGCTGAATGAACGCTGTCTCAATCCAGACGTCATACGTGGTTAAGGTGGATTTTCGGTTTGGGACGATAAACCTCACAAATCAATCAATGGATTTTCGGTCCTTCGTCTTCTCCCGCTTCGCTCCACTCCCTGGAGCTCCGTTCAGGCCGCGCATTGCCCCGACTGCCTGGCAGCATATTGCCACGTTTCATTTCTCAAGTTTTGTTATCGCCCCAAAACACTACACAATTTTCAACGCAAACCGCGCCTGCAGTTTTCGAGAAGCTTACGGACTTTAGTAGATCATTTCGATAAGATGACGCCCACTCTGCGAACTGTACAGATTATTCTAGAACCTACGCTACCGCCAGCGATAACCCTAAAACATTCGATGGCAACAGTATAAATGCGACGCACTTCGCCGCTTGTCAGTAGTTGATCGACGGCCGACGCTCCGTTCACCGCTATCAGTCCAAAACTGCTACTGTAATCGGACTTTCCGTTTGGCGGGCACAGGTTCCCCAAATAAACAGTTAAATTTCAACGCAAAGTCTCCTGTTTTCAGCCACGTCACGACCCCGTGACAATATCACAGAACGAGCCCGCCGGCGCTGCTGCCATCGCTGCTGCCATCTCCGCTACCCTGTTCAGCCGTGCCTCCTGTTTACGTACACAGCCACCAGTATGATCCTCTTCTCTTCGCCGGTCTTCGCGGGGAAGGCGTGGAGGACTGACTTGATGAGTACAGCCACGTTAGGGTTGCTGATCCCTGGGGCGAAAGCGTCAAGCTCCGTTACGTCTCTTTCTACTTGATCGGTGTGACGAAGACATGGTATTTCAACCACGTCATTGACTTGCCCGAATGGGACACCTTCTAGCAGAAGCTGCGACATGTTTTTGGCACACTGGCCATTCGTTCCGAGGTCACGAAGAGCACCCTCGATACTTGCCGACAACATCCCGGCGAATCTCACACTTCCTATATTGAGGATGTCCTTTCACTGTGCCGGCGTGTCAATTCATCTATGCCGTAATTGATTAAAGTACGCCACATATAGTACGTATAGTATGGTATAGTATAGTACGCTGAGCTAAGAGAGATGTCATCGTTAAGAAAGCATGAAGAACCCGATTCACAGCTGAGGAACTGGGATTCACAACGAAACAGTCTGTTTTCGTAAATGAGCACCTTTGTCCCCAACTGAAAAAATTGCTGGGTATGACGATTGCTCGGAAACGAGAAATGAACTGGCGCTTCGCGTGGGCAAGTGGTGGCAAAATATTTGCGCGTGAAACAGAAACATCTCGTGCACTTCACATCTCATGTGAAGCCGACTTGCATAAGATGCGCGTGGCCACTTCAAGCAGACGCGGGGCATCTAGCATGCCGTAGGCTTATCTGATTAGCGCTTTTGTTTTTGTGGCGCGACCTTTTATTCTTTTTCTTTTTTCCTGTTGTTAAGATGGCGATATTACCACGGGATATCCATATACCTTACACTAGGGGATATTGCAGTATCATGCACTTAAATCCTCGATCAGCTCGCAACAAGCACGATGATATAACTACGTTTCTCGACGAATTCTCGTTTAAATTCGACATCATCATGATTTCTGAAACTTGGCACACGTGCAATGACGAGGTACTATGCTTGCCAACGTATAAATCGTTCTTTCTAAACAGGCCCTCTCGTCGAGGGCGAGGTGTGTTGCAACTAATTGGCGACAATTTAGTTTGCAGCCTTCTCTCAGACTTTTTAGCGATTACACCAGACTATGAAGCTTTATCACTAGCATGTCACAAGTATGTGTATGTGGTAGTTTATCGTCCACCTGACGGAAGAACAGAAGAGTTTTTTCTATTTCTTGAAAATCTGCTTATGTATGCGTGCACTAACAAGTTGATTGATTGATTGATTGATTTGTGGGGTTTAACGTCCCAAAACCACTTCTGATTATAGAGACGCCGTAGTGGAGGGCTCCGGAAATTTTGACCACCTGGAGTTCTTTAACGTGCACCCAAATCTGAGTACACGGGCCTACAACATTTCCGCCTCCATCGGAAATGCAGCCGCCGCAGCCGGGAATCGAACCCGCGACCTGCGGGTCAGCAGCCGAGTACCTTAGCCACTAGACCACCGCGGCGGGGCGTGCACTAACAAGTTGCACATTATCATGGGGGCCACTGCAACATTAACCTTCTACACCAAACTGAAACCTCTGGTAACTTCAAACTACTACTTAATTCTTTTGCGTGTGCTAATATTATTAGTGAACCTACACGTGTCACTTTAGATACTGAAAGCCTTATCGACTTACTTATTACAAATGACATAAGTTATTCAACCGTATCTGGAACTGTTATTGCCGATATTAGAAATCACTACTCTAAATACATGTTTCAAAATTGCAACGAGTATATTAATCGTGCAAAAGTATCAACTCCAGAATCATACAAAATACAGGAAATCAGTAACGAAACATTAGGCACTTTTAGACGTGAAATTGCTCAGATTAGATAGGATCGTGTCTATAAATCAGTTAACGCTAATGAGGCGTATGAAATATTCATGTGCCTGTTAAGAAAGTTTTACCATAAGTGCTTTAAATATAAAACGGTCGAAACTCTAAAGAAAGGTCGGAAACAATGAATGACGCGAGAATGTCTGGAAATGATTAAGAAGAAAAATCTACTGCACGCGAAATTCGTGAAAACAAGACATCATAACGATCTTTCGGAATTCAAGCGGTATAGAAATTTTGTAACGAAGCACCTGAGAAAAACTAAGGATGCGTACTGTGAAGTTCTCTTCAAGGGGGTTAGCACTCGTGGCGACGTGCTTTGGCGAGAAATAATTAAGCTTCTAACTAGAAGTTGCTCTAGAGACAAGAGGTAAACATAGATAGCAAGATAGTTAAAGGTGAAGAACTTGCTAATAAAGTTAACGTGTACTTCACAACGCTGGTGTCCTCCGATTTATCAAACCCTTCTCGTGCCTTTGATAGTGATTACAGGGAGTTTCTAGGTGTGCCAAACATGAGCACTGCATATTTTTAAACACAACTTCTGAAGAAGTATTGTCTGTACTTATGTCACTAAAAACACTACTGCTCGGGGCATAGATGACCTACAAATTAAGTCTATTAAAGCAGCGCTTGATCATTTGTTACCTGTTCTTACCCATCTTTTTATTATCTGCTTATCTACGGCAGTTTTCTCAGAAAGAATAAAGCATGCGAGAGTTGGTGTCTTTACAAATCTGGTGAACTAAATATCTTTTCTAATTATCGTCCGATCTCCATACTTCCTGTTATATCTAAAGGGCTAGAGAAAATCATATATCAACGTGTCAGATCTTTTTGTGAAAAGTACTCTATATTATCACCGCATCAATTCGGCTTCCGACGGGGCATGTCCACGGAACTGCCTTTCCTCACACAAAAAGAACTCGTACTTACCTCATTTGAACAGAAACTGTTAATATTGGGTGTTTTTATTGACTATTCCAAAGCATGCGAAAGAATCAACGACGAAGCTTTTTATAGAATCAACCAAGACATATTTAATATACATAAAAAAGAACTTAAGAACCTTCTCAACTATAATGGCAGCGTGTAGTTTAGCTTCTTCTAATTGTCTGGCTAAAATACTATATGTAAAAGAAACACCCCATAATAGTGCTGGTGTGTAACATGGCATCCTATGATGTTTGCTTTCTTTGCCATTTTTTTCGTTGCTTTTTTACGAGTAAAACATGCAACATTTCACTCGTCAGTGTTTCTCTTATGTATCAAAACTTGTGCTTTTCGCATACCCAGTGATGTAAACGTCGTATAATCATTTTGTAATACTCCGTAGCCGTTCAGCAACGTGTGCATTGTTTCACGATTGACCGTACGCTGTTTTCTTGTTTTATTTGTTGTTTTTCTCACTTTGTGGTTTGCTTATTTTATGTAAACCTGAAACTGATGTAATTTTGATGCATTTTCTTTTTATTTCCTAATTTCTCGAAGTATTAAAAATCGACGTTCAAATTATTGTTTCATGTTTGTGGGCGGCCGATTTGTAATTGCCAAGTGAAAAGAGGTAGGAGCCTCGTCAAGCTGCTAACATAGCAACTTTTTGCTCTTATCCTTGCGTTTTCTTTTTCACAACTCTGTGAAAAAAATGCTCAATAAAACTGAAACTGAAAGTGATGACCCCTTACGTTGGACCCACGTTGATTGCTGCACAGGGGCATAGCATTCGCCCTTCCGCTTTCTGTACAGCTAGCGTTTTTATTGATGGTATCCACCGTCACATTCATTTCGCGTCCTGACCAACTGCTCTCAACAAATAATTTTAGGATGTGATTTTTTTCTTCTGCTTCTGCGGCAATTTGCTGTAGCCAACGCGTCGTCCACCTCACCGACGCGGACGGCACGCTCAACGACGACACCCAGAGGCCACTTCATTTGGCAGCTGCAGAGAATACCAAATTACCTCGAGGTCAAGAGCGAATTGTCACTATAACCTCCAAAGACAGCGATAATGGCGACGTCTTGGTCTCATCATAATTTAGTTGCGTCGGTAAAGGCATCGTTTTCGCTTCCGGTGTAGTTAGTTTTATGCATGGTTCCTTACTTGTCATTGCCGTGAATACAACATGTGAAAAAATTCTACTTCCTCAGAACACCACGGTGGCCTGCGTGACCAATCCCGAGCCTGCGTGAGTCGTGCCACTTCATGCCATCGCCTCCAACGACCACCCTAGTGGCGAGCCTCCATCTTCTTCCGCATTTGCTGCAGCCATTAGCGACGGCTTGATACCTTCATAGACGCAACAGCTACTTGCTTTGTTAGAGAAGCACGCAAGTTCTTTCGATGTTCTTCTCGACGTTGGGCCGCACTACCACTATAACGCATCGAATCCACACAGTCGGAACATCTGTTGTACGCCGCCGGCCCTACCGCGTGTCTCCTGCTGATGGAAAAAATCATCAAAGAAAACATAGCTGACATGCTCAAACGAGAGGTGATTCGCCCTTCATCTAGCCTTTGGTCGTCGCCTGTAGTTCTGGTTAGCAAGAAGGATGGTTCCGTGCGCTTTTGCGTCGATTACAGGGTACTCAACAAGATCACTCGCAAGGATCTGTACCCAATGCCTCGCATTGACGACTCCCTTGATTCTCTACGAGGCGCGAAATACTTTTCCAGCCTCGACCTGCGTCCCGGACACTGGCAAATTCGTACGCACGGAGAGGATAATGAGAAAACGGCATTCGCAACCCCCCGATGGGATATACAAATTCAACTTTATGCCTTTCGGGCTGTGCAACGTGCCCGCTACATTTGAGCGCATGATCGATGCCGTGCTGCGTGGCCTTATATGAAGGACCCGTCTCTGCTACTTGGAGAACATCATTATTTTTTCGACAACGTTTCCTCAACGACTGCAACGTTTGGATGACGTTATGACGTGTCTTGCCGCCACTGGTCTCTAACTCAACACCAAGAAATGCCGTTTCGCCACAAAATCTCTCAAGCTTTTTGGCCACGTCATGACCAAAGACGGAATTTGGCTGGATCTGGACAAAATTGCTGCGGTGCTTCGCTTTCCGCGCCCCGAAAGGCCGAATGAGTTGCGGAGTTTTCTCGGTCTCACCTCCTATTATCACCGTTTTACACGAAACTTCGTATCAATAGCGGCTCCATTGCACCAGCTTCTTGGTTCCGACGTGCGCTTTCGGTGGTTGGAAGAATGTCAAACTGCATTCGACCTGTTAAAAAGTGCCCTCACGTCTGAACCTGTACTCGGCCACTTGGATGGGGCTGCACCGACCATCCTACATATGGACGCTAGCGGCCGCGGTATAGGTGCCGTTCTGCTCCAACGCGACACCTCTTCACCAAAGAGAGTAGTTGCATATGCCAGTAGAAAACTAACCGCGAATGAGAATAACGATATTATCACTGAGGAGTGATTGGCGGTGGTCTGGTCAGTGCAAAAGTTCCGTCCATGTCTTCACGGCCGTCATTTCACAATCATTTCGGACCACCACGCCTTATGCTGGCTTTCCACGCTGAAGAACTTGTCTGGACGCTTGGTTTGGTGGATTATACTTTTAAAGGAGTACGACTTTGATATAATTTACAAGTCAGGTAGAAAACACCAAGACGCCAACGTCCTATCGCACTGCCCACTACCAATTACCCAGCTCAGCATCGGTAAAAGTTTGGCCATCACTTCTATTGCAGCGCCCACGCTTGCCTGAATAGACTAGCTATTATCGGACGACAAGCGCACATTCCAGTCCTACCAATTATCTGATCCGTACTGTAGGTATATTATCAACCAGCTCTCAGGAGCTTCCCATCCACCTAAAGCACAGCATCGTCGTCAAATCTTTTTATAGGCTGGAGAATAGAGCTCTGTACCGTCACATTTACAACCCTGATAGTCAACACTGCGTTTCCGTGCTACCACACTCTCTTCTAGTTGACGTGCTTAAAGCCTTCCAGGACGACTTGATTGCCGGACGTCTTAGTATTAAAAAAAACTCACGACCTCGCGTGAAGTCGCTTCTGCTGGCCTGGTATTTCTACTAGTATCGCGTGCTACATCGGTTTTTGTGTCCCATGCCAGCGTCGTAAAATCCAGAAAACTGCACCGGCCGGGCCTCTACAGTCAATTACGTGCCCCACAACGCCATTTGAGGTTGTAGATATTGAGCTTTACGGCCCTCTTTCCTTCACATCTACTGGCAAACGATGGATAGTGACCACCCTAGACCACTTGACACGCTACGCGGAGACAACGTCTGTATCAATTGCTGCTGCTTCGGAAGTTGCCGACTTCGTTCTGCACGTCATCATTCTGTTCCATGGTGCCCCTCGTATATTTGAGTGGCCGTAGAAGCGTGTTCCTGTCAGAAGTGCTAAATGAAGTATTGCGCGCCTTTGTATTAACACATAAGACAGCTTCAAACTACCACCCTCAAACCAATGGCCTCACCGAGAGCTTTCACCATACGCTTGCTGATATGATAGCCGTCTACATCAGTCCAGATCACGAAAACTGGGATACTCTTCTACCATTCCTCACTTTTGCCTACAACACGGCCGTTCAGCGCACCACCGGTTATTCACCATTCTACCTCGTTTATGAACATTCCCCTACTTTCTTTCTTGACGTTTCCTTTTTCAATAGTGACGTCAACTCGTTCCAGTTTTCCAGCGAGGAATACATTTCAAGACTAGCCCGGTGTCGCGATCGTGCTCACCTAAACACAGAAGCGCGACATCAAGATCGAAAAGTCATTTATGACGCATCCTATCGCCTTGTATTCTTCCGACCTGGTGACGAGGAGCTCCTGTTCACACCTATTCCTAGACCTGGTGTGTGTGACAAGTTTCAGCCACACTTCATTGGGCCTTACATAGTTATCGAACAGACTTCGCCCGTTAATTATCTAGTGGCTCCACTTGTTGTCCCAACAGACCGCCGTCGCCACACCACAGAGATCGTGGACGTGTCTCGCATGAAGTCTTTCAGGCGCGTTCTCTGTAACATTCACTTGGTACGGCAAGGTTGGCCGCTTCGATGAGGGGGGAAGTAGTGTGAACATTCGTCATGCGCTTCTTCTCATACATGCATTATAATCATCATCATCATCCGTCTGGTTTCCTGTTGTCATCTTCACTGGATGTCACTATAATCGTCATCGGGTTTGTGCGCACTTGGTCTTAGACTCCCGTTCGCTGCTGAGCACTTAGGCTGAATAAAAGCTGTCTCCATGCAGACGTCATTATATATCATATACGTGACCACGCAGCGTACAAACAGTCAACGAATGAGTCTCTCAGTAGCATGTCAGCCTAGAGATCACTGCCTTGTGTCACGCTAACATTTCATCGCGAAGCCTATTGAGAGCCCATGGACGCCGCATAATTTATCGGTGAAACAAGCAACAATTATCATCTACATGTTATAATGTATGCGAGTTTTTAAGGCTGATTATGGTGTTCCATGCAACGAAAGTGTCCATGCAGGTCGACCGCCATTCAGCCTACATACTCTACCTGCTACCGAAGAGGCCAGAGTGATGAAAAAGGAAACACAGCTGAGTAGTCAGATATTCAGGCTACAACAATGCGTCCACAAACACACAGACGAGCTCAGGCAACTCACAACAGGCTGCATTTCTCAAGCCTAATATCTTGGCTCCAGTTGAGAGTCGGCATTACACTTTAGAGTTTTTTTATTGCGACAAAGACTTGCATTTAAGGCATAACATTTTTTGTTAAATGTGTGCTTTTAGGCCGGTGTTGTGTATGAAGTGTATGAAGAAAAACAGCTCCTGTTCAAAATATCAGACTTGATTGCAGGAATCGCGCCAGACATGGATGTTCCTGTTTGTTTTTTCGTACCATCATGATTTGATTGTTTATGCTTTCCAATGGTAAAATGAGTGGGCATTGTTCCTCATTGTCTGGCAATTGTTTTTTCTGGGTTGCAACACATGTATTTCGCAAGCTTTACAAAGTTAACGGATGATCACTTATATGCCTTGATGCAGACTAGTGGCATTTCGTGCTATTTAGCGCATGAACTACAAACTTGTGTATATGTGCTAAGCAACTAGACAGCATCAAGAAACATTAGGTACCCAAGCTTTTAGTATTAGGTCCTGGCCAAAGCTGCTTTTATGAATCGTTCTCAGTGAGTCAAAAAAAGCAACTCTTAGTCAAGCGAACGTAATGGTGACAAAACGATCTTCTGGGGATCACTGGCATGTGCTCTCTGGTATCGGCCTAACAGAGGACGCGCGAGTGCCTCGATCAAATAGTCGTGAATGACAGATGCCTTTGAAATGAGTTGGGTGCCCAGAACAACGAGCGCTTCTGGATTCTCTTTTGTATTTTTTCGTCACGCCTCAAACAGTGCAAATACTGCCGAAAATCAAACCGTACAGCAGCTTCGAATGCAGCTGCGGCATGCGTTTACGTGAGAGACGACGCGGTGGCGTGAATGAATAAATGAATGAGTGTATCCGGCTGTGCCCTTTACCGCGACAGGTGGCTCACGCCATCTCGCCATAAAGTTAAGTACTATCACTGCGTGTTTAAGGATTGAATTTCACTCGCGCCTTGATTGTGTCAACCAAACAGTTAGCCACCTCCTGGTTGTTTCTACCCGTTTAAAGTCTATTATACCTTAACTGTCCCTAAACCGCTATGCTTTGAAAATTCAGTGGCATTATCTTCGACTATAGAGTGGAGCCCTTTACAAAACATTATCTAATTTTCAGCCGTTTCCTCCTTATTTTCACACGTACTACATACCGTGCCTGTGCTTTCGTACTTCGCTCGGTACGTGGTGGTCCGCAATTCTCCCGTTGTAGCCTCGAACAGCAGAAAACTACACCGAGAATCATCGTGGATCTTTCCCTTGCAATTTCCTGCTTAAAAGTTAGGTGGGCCTCCAGTGATGATTTTGTAAGCATTTCCATCTTCCACATGTACCTCTCTGTTTCCTTCACCTTCTTCTTAACCGATGCTTCCTTTTGGCTTAGTATTCTGCTGTTGTCTAAATACTTGCTTGAGAGTTTTTGAGTTCCCTTCCTCCATTTAGTATCCGCATTTTTCAAGTACATGTAGCTAAGAGCTTTCCTAGTCCAACGCGCATCTCCCATTTTTCTCAACCGCTCCCCAAACTCTATCTTGCTGCTAGCTCCCCTGCACTCAAACGATGTCCACACCACGTCACCCTGTACCCCCTGATGTGGGGTCTTCCCGTGTGCCTCAAAGCCAGTCTACCTATGCCACATTTATTTCCAATCTTGCTTAAACGTCTGATTTCATCCACAAGACCACATTGCCGAACGTCAAACCTGGAACCATGGAACCTTTTCAAATCCCTCTCGCAACGTCATACCTAATGTAGTTCCACAGTGCCATAATTTTCATTACAGCTGCATTCCTGATGCCCTTAGTCATTACGTATCTTTAGTGCTCCTTTAGAAATTCAGCCGCGTTATTTATTCATACGCTCAAATATTTGTATTTATCAACTATTTCTAGCGTGACTTCCCGTATCTTACGCTCACTGCCTTTCTTATTATTGAAAATTGTGATTGCCTATTTTTTATGCTTGACTTCAAATTTAACCTATCTCCTTCATTACCACAAATGTCTATCAATCCCTGTAGATCTTTTTGTTGTCAACTATTAATACTATATCATCTGCATACATCAAGGCTAACAATGACTGGTCAATGTGTTTTCCTTGGTTGGCAAAAGAGAGGCTGAAGCCGAGTTGACTCTCCACAAATTTGGCTTCTGGTCCCTGGAGATACAGCATAAAGAACAAATGTGACAAGCGACAACACTGTCGAAGCCCGCGTTGTATCTATATGGGCTCATATACCTGTTCTTTTCATTTATAACTACCTTGTTACTTTTAGAGATATCCTTTGGAAGATTAGTTATTCCATCTTCTACATCTAGTGTGTCCAGCATTCCCCCCAAGTCTTCTTGAATCACACCATCATAAGCTCCCGTAATGTCTAGAAATGCCACGCACAGGGGCCTGTGCTCTTTTCACGCTGTTTCAAGACACTGCAACAATGAAAACAGATTGTCCTCGCACCTCGTTCGTTTACGGAACCCATTTTGTAGTTCTCTGAGCACCCCCTCATTCTCCACCCATGTCTGTAGTCTTTTCTTTGCTGTCTGAATCACCAGCCTGTAAACTACTGATGTCACTGTTATAGGACGATAGTTGTTTATATCGGCTTTGTCCCCCTTTTCTATGTACATCATGCTCAACCTGCTTAGTTTTTATCCATTGGGAGCTTCACCATTCAGGATGGCTTTGCTCGCTGCCTCTCTTAATGTTTGCTTAAAGTTTGGTCCTAGATTTTTATTAGCAAGATTTGGATGACGTCAGGCATGTCTGCTCTGGTGGCGACGTCTGGCGGTGAAAATCCGCACTAACACTGATGGCCACTTCCCGTTGAAAACTACTTCGCCCGGGTACTGAGAAAATAGAGGAGGCGCTGCTTTGACGGATCTAGGGCACAGCGGTGGCGGTGACTCGGGAAAGAATGGCGGGGAAATTAACCTTCTTGTTCTGAGCGCGAAAAAGGTGTATGTTGGAGACAGCCGACGAGATGACACGACAGCTTTAACTTGTGTAACGCTGCGCAGCCAGGTGTGATTCCTCCCCGAAGTATATATAGCGTGTTCTTTATTGCGCGGCAAAAAAATGACGTTCGCAGGAGACGTATCACTTTTACTGAGCAGCTACTGCTCGCATTCAATGTATGTGGGCTCCAACTATCTATGTCCGCCCTTTTTGCCTACTCAAAAGGGTAGGATATATTGTAGTATTTGTTTAACTGCAAAATAAAGATGATGTAGTTAGCACTGCATACATAAGACAGCCATCTACGACTACAATTACGTTTCACATAAGCCTGTAATCATTTCTCAGAAGTTTTACGGGCGTTACTAACCAAAAGTACACAGAGTATGGCCGTGAAAGTTTAACACTGAAATATGTTCAAAAACAATCACTAGAATATATCGTTTATTAGGCAGGTACCTTCACAATAACCGAAGAGTGGACCGTGCCTCATTTGTGTTCGAGGCATAACTGACTGAAACAGGCTAAACCAGGCCGGGCCCACGCAAACGTTTCGGGTCCGGGCTAGGTACGGAGCGTATAAAAACACTGGACCTGGCTGGGGCAGGCCGGAGCACGGAGTTTTCAGACCGGATTGAGCGGGACTGGGCCCAAACTTTTCGTGCCCGGGCTGGGTACGAGTCATATATATAATAAACAATGGACCAGGCTGCAGCACAATAGGGTTCGGGAGGGGCCGCGCTGGGACCCGAAAAATTGGCCTCTTCAGTACTTTAGTCCCGACTTCGAAAAGCACCAATGTTTCCGAGTGAACCCCGAACGTATGAGTGGTTCCCCGTACCTGCAGGCGTCCGCTTGACGACTCTACCTCGTTTCCCTGCTTGTGACAAGCAAGCCACGACTCATTTCTCGCGGAGTTCAGCTGCCACCTCCGGGTAGGAATAAACGAGTTTTTACCCATCCAGACAGTCTATGCTTTTTCGACCACCGTGCCTCGCGCATATGTTCTTGGGCCACCGGCAACACCCGACGTACTACTAGTGATAATTCATCGTTTACAGCGAAAGCTGTAATGAGATCACAATATGGGTCACGTGCCATTGCATGCTGTGTGCCGCCGCCGCCGGTGTCCTAAACACATCACGCGAAATTAGAAAAAAAACCTTGCTCCAACGACACAGTGGGGCTTCGACCTGGGTCCGCTGGAGGCCAGCACAATATTATAACACTGAATTACGCCGCTGCTTGAACCTTGTTGTCAAACTTGTCTTAGGCAGGCATAACTTAGGCAGGCATAACCAATTACACAGTGGGGCTCGATCCAGGTCCACTGGGTGCCAGCCCAGTATTCTTCCACTGAGCTACTCCGGTGCTTGTGACTTGTTGTCAAACTAGCCTTAGGCAGGCATGATGTCGGGAAAGCAATCGCGTTATTACGACTTATAAACAGTTTTACAACAGCGAAAGAACAATCAGTCGTCGCACAATGCGATTAGCGTAACAAGTGGGCTGTCCAATGCTCCAACTCATTACAAAAGTTTTTTCTTGTTTCCCTAATAAATTTGGCGCGTAACCACATGCGAATAATGATGATGATTCTACAGCCATAGCTCGCACCCACTCAAGGGGATCGGCCAAGAATAGATGACCTAATACACTAAGATTTTTATTTTCATTCAATATCGAAACCACCGACTGGAGAAAAAAAGAAAGAAAAAGAAAAGACACCCTAGGCAGAATGAAAGAAGTGCAACAGTTGTTTATCACTCATTCAGATCAGACAATCATTCATTACCTTGAATAGGAATCAACATGGTTAAACAAAGCTGCTGTGTCTGTTGGAATTTTTTGCATAAATAATAATCACGCAATTGAAAGCCTAATTTTTTGTACTTTCATTTAGGTTCTTGCAAACTGCATAGAAAACGTTCTCGTGGCTGAAGCCCAGATCGGAAGCACTGAAGAAAAGTATATTTCCAATTGTGAAGTTCAACCTCAGGCTAGCGAATGGGAGGACGAAGAGTGTTTTCCTCAGCAATTTGTATCGGCGACATGGTAAAAAAAATAGTGCTCTGTTGTTTATGATGCTGAACAAAAGTTGCGTAGCAGTGATATCGCCATACAAGCCCTATGTGAATAGAAGTTTCACGGGGGGACACAATATCGAAATCTGGTTATTATAGTTTCCAATTGCCTTGTAGGATAACAATGAATTTTCCACAGAAATCTCTAGCGATTAAACTCTGGTGTTGACATTATTGCTTCCATAGCGTCTGCACGAAGCACAAGTTTTCTGTATCTTGTCGCAGTTATAGTGGCCTCTTCGAGAAGGACTGATAGTACTGGCCCTTCCACTTCCAATGCTGCTTGTGCTAGAGAGTCAGCGATTTCATTTACTTGTAAGCCGCAATGTCCAGGTACCCATACTACTTTCAGTAGCTGCAGCGGAGAAGGGACTAGCATAGGGAGTGCCCCGCCGCGGTGGTCTAGTGGCTAAGGTACTCGGCTGCTGACCCGCAGGTCGCGGGTTCAAATCCCGGCGGCGGCGGCTGTATTTCCGATGGAGGCGGAAATGTTGTAGGCCCGTGTGCTCAGATTTTGGTGACGTTAAAGAACCCCAGGTGGTCGAAATTTCCAGAGCCCTCCACTACGGCGTCTCTCATAATCATATGATGGTTTTGGGACGTTAAACCCCACATATCAATCAACTAGCATAAGAAGCGTCTTTGAGGCCATCGATTTTGTTGACGCTGTACACGACGTAGATACAGACAGGTAATCCGTGATTATGATCGCATTATCGGCATCCAAAGGTAGCTTTCGCAGCCCTAGAACTATTTCCACAGTCCAGCTTCAAAAACTTCAAAAACCACTTCAGCCATAATTCTTCACCGTCGTCAGGCACTGCATGGAAAATCGGCTCAAAATGTCTAGCAAGTGTTTATTGGATAACACACTTCTCATAAGAATGACGAAAAATAGCATAACTAATTCTGGTCTACTACCCAAAAGTTCATTATTATTGCCCTAGTGGCTACCAATCAAGTGTGCTTGCAGTAGTTACCCAATGAGTGTTTTGAAAAGGCGCCGAAAGGCCGCTCTTCTAGCTTTTGCTGTGACTGTGCTGCGCCTACAGTGCAGGCCTGGCGTATTTTGCCTTTCATGTATATATACGTAGCCGGGACATGATGGGATGACAGAAATCAGCTTCTCGTGTCCATATAGTTGCTATTGCAATATTGGTTTTTTATTGCACTTATTTTGTTACTCTACCAATCGGTCTTTTTAATTTTTAACCATCCTAACTGCATATCACTAGAGGAAAAGCAATTGTAAATTCATTTAGAAAGTACTGATTTCTGAGGATTTCGGACGCACGCCTTGTATATTTGGCCCATTTACTTGTTCACTTGTCGCAGCTCTCTTGTGAAGCCCACACGTAGCTCGCAAATGAAAGTGAGCGAATGCTGTGGCGCAGGTGACCAGCGTCCGACGCCACGTGCACCAGCGTCCTCCGGACGCGTTGGCTGTGAGACCGGAATGACGCACGTGAAGAACTGTCTGCGTGAAATCGTCAGCCCAAATACAGTCGCCAATGAACTGCTCGAGAAACTGCGCACCCAGCCGATGGACTACGACGAGGCTTTCTGCAGGTAAGGCGGAAATTGACAGCTGCTGATGGCCGCCGATGTGTAATTCAGTGAATCAATGAACCTTCTGAAGCACTTACTTCCCATGTAAGTTATGTACTATCCCATCGAAGCAGTATTCAAATGTCGTCACTAGCAGACCATCGTGGCGATGGGAGCCAAATTTCTTTATTTTAAGCTTGATTGAACAGCACACATCGGACGAGGACAAAAAAATTGCCCGCAGCTTCCCTCGGGGGAACACTGAGGAGGATGCGGAGCATATAATTGGTTAACGGGGTGTTAAAGTGCGACTTACTTGGGTCGATGGCTAAATTGGTTAAAGTGGTTGTGAAATGGGGTGTTAAATTGCGACTTACTTGGGTCGATGGCTAAATTGGTTAACGTGGTTGTAGGAGGGGGTGTTAAATGAGTGAACACGTAAACACGTATGCGAAAGGGCGGCGCTGGTCGAAGGGACGTCGATCATTGTGTTTGTGGATTCGTTTGCATTCATTTCACGGCGACTTCGGACGTCGACGCGCCGTACAAACCAACGGACGAGCGGCAACTGAGCGAGCAAGCGCCGACCTTGAGTATATATACAGCGCGACGGCGCATGCGCTGTCAGCTGTCGAATGTTCTCGAAGGAGAAGCGCGCGCGCGGCACAGATGACGACGGCGCGACGGCGCATGCGCTGTCAGCTGTCGAATGTTCTCGAAGGAGAAGCGCGCGCGGCACAGATGGTGGGCGACGGCGCGAAGGCGCATGCGCGCGCGTCAGCTGTCGAATGTTCGAGAAGCGGTGCGGACGGCGCGGACGGCGCACTACAAGGCGCGAGTATAAGATGCTTCCGCATCTAAAAAAAAGAACACGGACAAGTGCTGACGCGCAACTATCATTTATTTCGGAAAGAAATATATGATATACTATTGAATCCCGGTTTCGGCGGCTGCATTTCCGATGGAGGCGGAAATGTTGTAGGCCCGTGTGCTCAAATTTGGGTGCGCATTAAAGAACCCCAGGTAGTCGATACTTCCGGAGCCTTCCACTTCGGCGTCCCTATTAATCATATTGTAACGATGTAATAAAACTGGAAGGGGGGGATAAAACCTATTTATTAAAGGGCGAACTTGTTCCCACAACCTAAAGTGACTATGCTCGTAGAACGGGACAGCCGAACACTAAAGATGCCCGCCTTCTTCTTCCTCTTCAAGAGGAGTCTCGAGCGCGTGGCGCACATCAGCCGGGTCCAGCTGGGTACCCGTGCCATCATCGTCGTCTTTGCGCAACACTAGACGGCGCGCATGTATGTACGTGTGTGCGCGGTGATGGGCGCGTTGTTTAAATGCAGGCAAGATGTCGCGGCATAATCCCCCTCTTCATATGAATCGTCCCGATGCTTCAGGAAATGGATAGATTGCTGGGCGGTGTCACTGGTTTTCGGATGATCTCTTATAGTAGTGCTTCATCGGGACTACATGTACAACCTCTGTAGAATTGTGGCGTTTTGAGCTCCCGTGTATAGCGGATCTGACTTGGTACGTTTACTTACACGATGGAGTACTTCGTAAGGCCCGAAGTATCGGCTAAGAAGTTTTTCAGAAAGTCTACGGCGACGCCCTTGGTTCCATATCCATACTTTGTCACCTGATTGATAATGCGCTCCGGTACGACGCTGATTGTACCGGTAGGAGTCGAAACGCTGTGGGTGGCGTATTTTGTATGTCGCCATCTGTCGCGCTTCCTCGGCTCTTTGCAAGAAGTCGTGTAGGTCGGGTGGATTGCTGCTTTCATCATTCAGTGGTAACATGGCATACAGTATACTCGGGACTGTTCAGCCGAATGCAAGTTCAAAAGTTGTCGCTGACGTTGTTTCTTGAACGGCTGTGTTATATGCGAACGTGATGTAGGGCAATATTTCATCCCACAGTTTATGTTCGACGTCAACATACATTGAAAGCATATCAGTCAGAGTTCTGTTCAGGTGCTCCGTTAGGCCATCTGTTTGATCATGGTATGCCGTAGTTCTTCTCTTCTCTGTATGGGTCATTCGCATCAGGCACTTCATTATGTCTGCAGTAAAAGCTGTGCCACGATCTGTAAGTATGGCGCTAGGTGCACCATGTCTGAAGACTATGTTGTTAGTGAAGAACTTGGCAACTTCATAAACAGTTTCACTGTACAGCGAGTCAGTCTCAACGTAACGAGTGAGATAGTCCATGGCTACGACTATCCACATTTTGCGTGCAGTCGATGTCGGAAATGGACCTAAAAGATCCATACCGACTTGTTGGAATGGGGTGTCCAGCGGTTCTATAGACTAGAGAAGGCTGGCAGGTTTCACGGGTGGAGTTTTGCGTCTCTGACACTCACGGCAACGAACGTAGCGTGTATTAGCTCAGTACATAAAAGAAAGGTACACGACACAGACGTAGAAATAGGTAGGCCTTCAACTTCCAACTCTTTATTTCATGCCATCACACCCATTTTATACATCCGCGACAAAGCACAACTCAACTTGCACGTGTTCTTAAACCAAGGAACATTTCCTTTTCTGACAAGAAAATCGATGATCATCTTACACACAAATGGCCCAATTCTTCTATAGCCTCGGGTTCTTTTATCTCCCGTGTGAGCCGATCTCTAGAACGAGCGATAACTTTGCAACTAAACAGATCAGGCGAGCACCCAAAGCCTTTGCAGTGTGCCGCCAGGAATCCTCCCGCCGTAAGCTTATTTCTCGCGTTATAGCAGTGCTAGTGCAATCTGTGATTCAGGCACCGTTTTGTTTGCCCAATATATTACATTCCGCAGGATAATGGAAACTTGTAGATGACACAGGATACACAATCAACGTATCTAACGTGGTGTTTTTTATCGCGAGCTGGGGGAGCAACATTTCTTGGACAAGTGAGTTGGCAAAGCTCCCCTAATTTCTTGGGTTCTAAAAAACGACACGTACAATAGCCCTCCGGGCCACTTTCGTGAAGTTGTGAGAAATTGTTCATGTAAGGGATTACACCTACTCTGCAGCCTGAGTACTCCGAAACTTCACGCCTGTTTTCTTTTCGAGACTTTTGGAAAATGTGTTCGGCTACAGAAACCTGTAACAGAATTGGGTAGCCTGCTTCCGTTAGACGCTTGCTTTTGGTCTCAAAACTGGAAGACATGTCATGGTGGCGCGATTTGGTCATGGCATTTTTAAATCACAAGTTTGCCATGCCCCTGATAATGACTTTTGAATGCGCGGAAGCGAACGATAGAAGAGGCTTGTTTGCTCGCGGCTTATACCACTATTACGTGTGGTTTCCCGAAAAAAATAACTTGAGGTCCGGACGCCGAATTGAACACCCTTGTGGAAGTTCGCAAGTGACCTTCAGGGGCGCGAGGCATTCCTAATTGTGGACAACTAATCACAGACCCTCGGCTCTACGTGAACAAGAGTGCCGTCAATCGAAAACAGGAAGTCGTCGACAAAACGAAAAACTTTGCACACTCTGGTGTTTTGTAGCGTTTTAGACAAGGTAATTCTAAGAGCAGATAAAAACAAATCACTAAGAATGCGTGCTATACACGAACCGATACACACGCCCTTTTTTGAAAATACAGTGCTTTGTTCCAACAAATAAATGTGGACGATAAGTAAAACAATAAAAGTTCTAAAAATGACTCATCGACAATAAAGCTTCGTTTTGAAAGCGCGTGGCGCCATATTCATCGATGGCATGTTCAATGAAAGAGAACAAAGCACGGTGAGGGTATGAATAATACAAATTTTTTATGTCCACCGAAAATGCTTGATAGCCTGTTCGTGGATGATCGTTCAAGAACCCAACCACTTGATCCGAGTACCTAATCAAGAACGGATCAGGCACGGGCAAACAATTAATCTTGGCTTGAAGAAACAAAGCGACTTACTTCTGCCAGGTGTCATTTTCTGATACAATCACCCTTAAAGGGACGTCTGGTTTGTGACTTTACACACTGAACAATACCTGGAGGTGACATCGCTTGCTATCATTATTACTTTTAAGCAACTTATCGAGACTGAGTCTGCGACAAAGTTTTTTGACCTGCGCCTTTACCTTAGGCAGAGTGATGTCATCATTTCGTTCAAAAACACTGGAGATGGCCTCGTCTGCCTTAGCACAAAACGTGCCTGTAGGCAAAACGGTGAAGCCACCTTCCTTGTCAGCGGGTAATACACACAATGCACTGCTAGTCAAAAAATCGGCAACGCGTTTGACAGAATGTTTGGGACGCGTGATACTATGACGTGAAATGGCATCTAAGCCTTCTAATACAACACGCATCGCGTCCTCCTCTGGTACAAGTCTAGCAAGCTGTCTCAACATGGAAAATAATTTGTTCGGTGGTCTATTCTTTTCGACCGCGAACTTTGGATCCAGCGAGAGCGTGTCGCGGACGAAACCTCGAAGATCCAGCTGCGAAGCCCCGTGAACAGGGCTTTTCTGCATCGGTCTCTCTTCCGGTAGACGACTCCACAGCTGCTTCAGATAAAGGTGCCACAGCCATTCTGTCCTCTGGTCGACGAAACGCGAGACCACACGAATCCTGCCTTTCGAACACAATGGATCACCGGAGCACCGCAACTCTGTGACCAGATCCTGTCGGTAGAGACGCACTTGCCAGTACAGCTCCAAACGTAGGAGCTTGCAAATACTAGACAAGTGTCCCGGTGACGGTATGAATTGTGTGACGATAACTGAAGCAGGCTACCAAATTATGTTACAGGTTTCTGCAGCCAGACGTATTCTTAAAAGTCTCGAAAAGAAAAAAAAAGTGTGAAGTTTCGGAGTACACGGGCTGCAGAGTAGGTGTAATCGCGTAAATGCACACAATTTCTCACAACTTTAAGAAAGTGGCCCAGAGGGCTAATGTACGTGTCGTTTTTTCAGCGCCCAATAAACTAGGGGAGCTTTGCAAGCTCACTTGTCCAAGAAATGTTGCTCCCCCAGCTTGTGATAAAAACACCACGTTAGATTCGTTGATTGTGTATCCTGTGTCATCTACAAGTATTCATTATCCTGCGGAATGTACTATATTGGGCAAACAAAACGGTGCCTGAATGACAGATTACGCGAGCACTGCTATAACGCGAGAAATAAGCTTACAGCGGGAGTATTCCTGGTGGCACACAGCAAAGGCTGTGGGTGCTCTCCTGATCTGTATAGTTGCATAGTTATCGGTCGTTCTAGAGTTCGGCTCACGCGGGAGATAAAACAAGCTGAGGCTATAGAAGAATTGGGCCATTTGTGTGTAAGATGGTCATCGATTTCCTTGTCAGAAAAGAAAACGACGTGCATTGTTTTAAGAATACGTGCAAGATGAGTTGCGCTTTGTCACGGGTGTATAAAATGGGCGTGATTGACATGAAATAAACAGTTGAGAGTTTAGCGCCTACCTATCTCTACGTCTGTGTCGTGTCTCGCTCTTTTATGTACTGCGTTGATACACGCTACGTTCATGGATGACCAACTCGCCCGATCAGCAACCCTTCTGAACTCACGGCAAGTTTTCACATAGTGCTGAGCTCATGCTAACAGTTTCGCCCAGTAGTATACCAGATGAATTCTGGTGAATGTACGGCTGACACCTATATATGTTCAGATGTTGGCTCATCATGACGTGCGTGCAGAATCTCGTTTCGTAAATATGCAGGTACAACGAGAAAAACTTGTCACCATGTCGCTCGCAGTTTGTCTTGTAAAGGACCCCTTCTCGATGGACGGATGGATGGATGGATATGGCTGTACCCTTTAGATCGGGCGGTGGCTAGCGCCACCAAGCCGTAATACCTAATGAACCAAAAACTATATTTTTTTCTCCTTAAAAAGTGAGTTTGAGGATTAGTACTTTGCAGTGGAGAGTTTAATTTTCACTCGTGCCTTGACTTTAGCCACCAATCAGATAACCTCCTTCTAGTTAAGTCTACCCGCTTAAAGTTTATTTTGCCCTCCCGGTCCCTAAACCCCAGTGCTTTAAAAAACTCTGCGCCATCATCCTGAACTATAGGGTGAAGCCCTTTACAGAACATTATCAAGTGTTCGGCAGTTTCTTCTTCCTCTCCACATGCACTGCATACTGTGTCTACCCCTTCGTATTTGGCTCGATATGTCTTGGTTCGCAGTACTTCCATCCTGGCCTCAAACAGTAGAGAACTACCCCGAGTATAATCATAGATCCTTTCCTTGGCACTTTCCTGCTTAAAAGTTTGAATACAGAACGAAGGGCGCCCACTGGATAAAGTGTGTGGTACTTCAACGTTGAGCCCTTGGAGACTACGTTTAAAGAGCAGCAAATCGGGGTCACTTTGTTGTTTTTGAGCGATTTTTGATGCCTGGACGACGCCTAGAAACAGGAAGTCTTCTTCCTCTGGCTCACGTATCTCCACTGGTGCGTGTGACAGGAAGTCGGCATCGCTGTGCTTTTTCCCAGATTTGTATACCACAGTAATATCGTACTCTTGTAGCCTAAGGATCCATCTTGCTAGTCGTCCAGAGGGATCCTTAAGATTCGCCAGCCAACACAGGAAATAGTGGTCACTGACTGCTCGGAGTGGTCTATCATTGAGGTACGGTTGAAATTTACTTATGACCCAGATGACCCCGAGATACAATTTTGCGGTTGCAGAGTAATTTGTCTCAGCTTTCCAGAGCTTGCGGCTGGCATACACTAGCACTTCTTCTTGGCCGTTTTTCTGCTGGACTAGAATGGTTCCGAGGCCGACGATTCTCGTGTCGTGTAAACTAAAGTAGTTTTGGCAGTCTCATCGAAATGGGTGAGGATGGGTGAGGAGTGGAGAGGCTTGCAGGCTAGTTATAAGCTCGACAAATACTTCCTGTTGTTCACTTTCCCACAAAAGGGCACGTTATCTTTTGTTAGATTAGTAGGTGGTTAAGCAATGTTCGAAAAATTTTCCACAAATCGCCGATAGTATGTGCATAAACTCAGGAAGCGACCTACTCATTTCTTGTCTTTGGGTGTCGAGAACTTCGCGATAGCAGCTGTCTTTTCTGGACGAACGCCTCCAGAGCTGACGACGTGTCCGCGGAATCGAAGCTTTTCAAAACCGAAGTAGATTTTTCTGGCTTGATGGTCAAGTCTGCTGAGCGAATGGCTTCCAATACTGGGTGAATCGCTCTAGATGTTGGTCAAATGTAGCGGAAAATGCGACAACGTTATCCAACTACACCAAGCCGGAATGCAATTTCAGTCCCGCGAGGACAGCGTTTATCATTTTCTGAAACGTTGCTGGCGCTGTGCACAGGCCAAACCGAAGCGCTTTAAATTCGTAAAGGCCGTCTGGGGTTATGAATGCCGTCTTTTAACGGTCGCGCTTATACAACTAATCTTCATAGTTCGGTCGCCATGCAGAACTCGTGGAAATAGGCGAGAGCCATACTTTGCGCGATGTGCTGGCCTTCATTCCCAAAATTCGTGAGGAGGACAACTGAGCGGCCATTCCTTATGTGACCAAGACCTCTCGCCACGCAAATTTCTTTGTTTAAAAAGAGCCCTACATTTCCATCCGCCATTCTTTCGTGGTCACAAAATGCCTTGTTTTCGACAAGCACCAATACGCTACACCGTGGTGGCACTTTGACGTCATCATCAACAACGCGCAGAGCAGTAAGACGTCGCTTTTCTTATTCCTCCACAGACATAGCTTGTTCGGTCAAGAACGTTACACTGGATATGGGCAGATTACTTATGGCTCTATTGGCTTGCAGAAAATCCATTTCTAGTATAAGCTCCCTTGAACAGTCCGGCAGTACGATGAAGTCAGCAACGTAAGTAAAGTCTCTTAATTCGAGCGTTGAGGTGCATCTGCCAAGTGGTGTAATAGTGTGGCCACCTGTCTAGCTTGTCTCTGCCCCACTCCATTTTGTCACAACATTTTTCAGTTTCTTCACCAATTTGTGACTCATTACCGAATAATCAGCGCCAGTGTCAACTAAAGCATTCAGCTCGTATCCGTCTATTTGTAACCGCAAATCTGAAGTAATCTTCACACTGCTGCGCTTATCCTCTGTACACATAGCATCGTCCCCTTGAAACCGTGTTGAAGGATCTTTGCAACTGAAGTTATCAGCGTCCTCACCTCCACACGTCGCTTACTTCAGTTTTCCGGGTGTGGGCATGTAGAACGGTGCCCAGGCCGTGCGGAAGATGCACGTGGGCTGGGTGATCGGTAACGCCTGGGCGACGGTGATCTTGGCTGATGTTGGCCTTGAGTGAGGGGACTATGGCGTGTGGACAAGTACTCTTTGATCTCCGTTGGTCGTTCACCGTTTAGAGGGCACTGTGCGTACAACGGAAAGCCCCTTAATCCCGCCTCTCGATAAGGGCAGAAGCTATAGAGGTGGCCTGCTTCCCTGCAATGTAAACACAAATGCCTGCGCTCATGGTCACGCCAGATGTCACTTTTCCTGCGCCTTTCATCCACGTAGCGAGCTACACTACGGGCTCGTGGCACGTAGGTAGCCGTCGCTTTTAGTGGACGAGGTGCGCTGCGTACCGTCTGTGGGTAAGAAGCGGCCATCGCAACTGCTGCATTGGTGTGCGCCACGGGTTGTCTGAGTATTTCAGAGTACCTTGGGATGCGTTGGATCGGCTGTGGCTCACGCTCAGGCTCACGTATTATCTGCCTCAGTTCATCTCGTACTACGTCGACAATAGACAGTGTTGTAGTGTGAAGTGTTCGCAAGTTGCTGAGCTCTTCCCTGATCACCGACCTGATGAGTTTTCATAGGGCGTCCGTGTCACTTCGCTGGCCTCCGGAGAAGACATTAGCAGGTGCGTAGTTTTTGTCCCGATCATACTGTCGAGCCCGCTGTTCTAGTGTTTTCTCGATTGCTCTCGCTTCCGCATGAAACTTATCAAGTGTTCGTTGTGAGTTGCGGACGAGACCAGCGAATAGCTCTTGCTTTAGCCAAAGCATGAGGTGGCACAGCTTCTTATCTTCTGTCATATGGGAATCTGCGCGCTTGAACAGGCGGATAATGTCATCGATGTACATTGCGACACTTTCGTTGGCGAAACGGTTTCTGGTTTCAAGCGCAGCCTGCGCCTTTTTACTGATCTGTGCTGGCGTAAATAGCCATAGCTTGTCACCGAAATTCATCCCCGGCCGTAAAAGAGGTTTTATGGTTCTCATACCACGTCTTTGCAATGTCCTCCAAAGTAAAGCATACACGGTGGAGTTTCTCTCTCTCGTTTCAACCGCTAAAACTTGTCACTCTCTCAAAGAGGTTCAGCCAATCTTCTACGTCTTCATACGAGCCACCATAATATACTAGTGGCTAGTGAGGCTGACTGAGCACCACGTGTGCCGGTGTCACCTGGCTTGTCATGGTGGTGGCATCCATTGACTGAGTTCGGCTCGGACTGTCACGGTGGATGGACGTGCTTTTGAGCGCTCCCGATTGACTGTGCAGATGAGTGGTTTTGCATGTTTTGAGCTTGTCTTTATAATTATAAGGCAGCAGATAAAACCCACGTAGCACTAATTTTATTGTACGGCGTTTTCGAGGGTCATTCACCAGGTATTTATTAGTTTATGCGTGTGCGTGTTGGATTTTTGTTTTTTGTTGTTTTTTGGCCACCCCGTGACGTAGGTGCACGTACATTGAACACGAAATTTTTCAGTGGAGCTTAGACTTTCTCTTTTTCGTAGGGCAGGGCTAGAGTTTTGTAATTATCGAGTGAGACACGTCATAGAGACAATTGGTGTCAGAAAGACATAGTTAAAAAGACTGTAAAGTGTTCAGAATGTGGGGTGGGTTTGAAAGTAGACCCAAGTGTAGAAGCGGCTGCAGTAGAGGCTGACGCAAAGTGTAGGCAATAAGAGGTTGAGGAAAAAAACGGAGAAAATGATGGTTGCCCAGGGTAACCTACTGATGAGAATCACCGAGCTCGAAACTGCGTTTGCGACACAGCAAGAAAAAACAAGGGCAATGGAAAAAAAGCTGAATATCACCAAAGAAGCACTAGCCAAGGTGAACAGCGGAGTGGCCTACGAAAAGAACAGTAGGGAAGCGGCAACCAGAACGGCGGAGAAGAAAGAGCAAGCAAGTTTGGAAAAAACAGGTTCAGCCGGTTCAATTGTTGCAAGGCCCAGCTTCAGCGAAGTAGTGGTGTGGCTGGGAGGGAACAAAGCAGCCGGCGTCACAGGTGCAATTAACCCCCAGTTGCAGGACGCTCCAGCTGAAAAGTCACAGCATGTGATAATCACTGGGGACTCGAATTTAAATCGATGCACACAAGCCATCAAAAAGAGGGTAAGAGGTGACAAGAGGGTTGCAATAGGAGCGTTCTCAGGAAGCAAGCTGGAAGCAGTAATGATGCAACCGAGCACAAAACTCAAAACTACATCTCATAGACGAAACTTCGTGATAATTTTAGGCGGCTTAAACGATGTCCTAAATAAAGATACAGCAGGACTAGCAACTGCACTGATGAAAGGCGTCGATGACATGCGCACCACTTCTCCTCAGGTACAGGTAGTGATATGCACGATACCGGAGGTACCGGTGCGTGATAGCAACCTGCAAAAAGCGGTTGTCAACGCAAACCAAAAGATAACGCAGATGAGTCGAGAGAAAGGTTTGGATGTGGTGGAAATAAACAGAGAGGTGCATAGGCGGGGTGGGTTTCATTGAGACAGATTCCACTTCGATGGGCGGCTAGGTCATGGGGTAAGTTGGCGACTTGCAGGACGCGCAGTAGCTTTTTTCGGGAATAAGCGGCCCTTCGGGGTGCAGGTAGCCAATAACGAGGAAAACATCCAGGGAGACTCTTTTACAGGTGGTATGGACAGATACGATCCCAAAGTGGCATCAGTATCTAAGATAGGTAGAGTGCGGGGTATAAATAGACGTAGCCACGAGCGCCGAGCCAATTCAGACATAGGGTATATTCACATGCAGGATGGTAGGAACAGGCTGAAGTGGAAAGAGAGAGAAGAAGAGCTAAGGGAGGAGAGGCCGATGGTATACGATTTTGTAGAAACACATCTCAGGGACATGAAACAATCTTCTAACAATCCGGACTACGCGTGGGAGTGTTGTAATGGAACAGAAGGCTGCAGAAAGGGGGTGCTATTGGGGCATTTATTCATAAAAGTACAGACTGGCAAAAGGTCAAGCAGGAGTGCAATGAACGATTATGGCTAAAAGGGAAAGTGGCAGGGCAAATAACACTTCTTGGTTTCGCGTACTTGTGGACAGGAGCAAAGGCCTCACAGGAAAACCAGGCAATGGTAGAGTGTATATCAAATGACATTCAGGAGTTAGGAGGAGAGTGCGAGATAATTATACTAGGAGATATTGCCACGCGTTCAATTTCCCAAGTTTTGTTATCGTTCCAAAACACTACAGAATTCTCAGCACAAACCGCGCCTGCAGTTTATGAGAAGCTTCCGGACTGTAGTAGATCATTTCGATAAGATAACGCCCACTCTGCGAACGGTACAGATTATTCTGGAACTTACGCCACTGCCAGCGATAACGCTAGAACATTCGACGGCAAGAGTATAACTGCCGACGCGCTTCGCCACTTGTCAGTTACAGTAGCAGTCCAAGACTGCTACCGTAATCGAACTTTTCGTTTACCTGACACAGGTTCGCCCAAATGAACAGTGAAACTCCAATGGAAAGTCTCCTTTCTTCGGCCCCGTCACGACCCCGTGACATCTGGTGGGGGTGCTGCTTCTTTGATGTTCCCGACGCCCCCTTCAAGCCGTGACCCCCGCCCAAGCGGCAAAGAAGACACGGACGCAAACCCTGATAGCGAACAAGCCGCAGGCAGAGGTGCTACAACCAGAGTACGGGCCCCATTCTGAAGCAGCCAGGCAGATTCGGATCCCGACATCAACTACTGCAACTATGACCGCCTCCGTGCACCCTGCACCACTCCTGCTCCAGCAACCCAAAGAGCCGCCAACTTTCCGCGGTTCGCCACTGGAAGACCCGGAAAGCTGGATCGAAAAGTTCGAGCACGTCACCGCCATCAATGACTGGACAGACGATGACAAGCTCCGGCATGTGTATTTTGCTTTAGAAGATGCTGCTCGGACCTGGTTCGAGAATGAAGAGCGAAGCCTTACAACGTGGGACGTCTTCCGCGCCAGGTTCCCCACCACTTTCGCAAGTGTGGTGCGCAAGGAGAAGGCCGCAGCTCTCCTCCAACCCGCATGCAGACGCAAAACGAAAACGTGGCGCTATTCACGAAACGTATGATTAAACTTTTCCGCCACGCTGACTCCGACATGTCCGAGGAGAAGAAGGTCCGTCTGCTCGTGCGAGGAGTAAAGCAGGAACTCTTCGCCGGGCTGATCAAAAACCCGCCAAAGACGGTCGCCGCATTCATTTCAGAAGCATCTACAATAGAGAAGACGCTCGAGATGCGCACGCGGCAATATAACCGTAGCTTCTCGTCTACAAGCTACGCCGGCATTCAAGCGCTTGGAACCACTGACTTGCGTGAGACGATCTGAGCCATGGTGCAAGAAGAGCTGCGAATATTACTTCCTTCAGCGTAGCCTCACGGGGAATCCATCGTGGACGTCGTACGCCAGGAGATCCAGCAATGGCTGGGCATTTCTCAGCCTCAAGAGCCTCAGCTGCAAGCCATGAACTATGCTGCTGCAGCCCGCCGCCACGCCCCTTCTCCACGCGCACGCCAAAACACTACCCCATCGCACTTCCGTCTGGCTGTTGGCAAATCAAAGTCGACGAAAGAGACCGAGAGAAGACTGCGTTTATAACACCGGATGGCCTCTTCGAGTTTAAGGTGATGCCCTTCGGTCTTTGCTCAGCGGCTGCAACTTTTCAACGTGTTATGGATACAGTACTGGCAGGATTGAAGTGGCAGACTTGTTTTGTGTACTTGGACGACGTCGTCGTGTTTTTTTTTTGGGTTTCGACGAGCATCTTCGGCGCCTTGAAGCTGTACTTCAAGCCATCAAGACGTCCGGACTCACACTGAAGCCAGAAAAGTGCAGATTTGCGTAAGAGGAGCTCTTGTTTCTGGAGAACGTTATTAGCAAGTCTAGAGTTCGCCCCGATCCACGGAAAACAGCCGCCATCGCCGACTTCCCGCCGCCCACCGACAAGAGGGCGGTGCGCCGATTTCTGGGCCTGTGCGCCTATTATAGGCGGTTCGTGAAAAACTTCACCCACATCGCCGATCCTCTCACTAGCCTTACCAAGGCCGACGTGGAGTTCAAGTGAGAAACGCCGCAGGAACACGCTTTCAAGGAGCTTAAACATCGCCTCCAGACGCCTCCGTTTCTCGCCCATTGCGACGAATTCGCTGAGACAGAAATACACACTGACGCAAGCAGCGTAAGTCTTGACACTGTTCTTGTGCAGAGGGCTGGCGGACTTGAGTGGGTTATTAGTTACGCCAGGCGATCGCTATCCGAAGCAGAAGCCAATTATTCCACCACAGAAAAGGTGTGCCTCGCCATCATCTGGGCTACGTCAAAATTTCGTCCCTAGCTCTAAGACAGGCCCTTCAAAGTTGTGAGCGACCACCACGCCTTGTATTGGCTAGCCACTTTGAAGAACCCTTC
Source organism: Rhipicephalus annulatus (assembly GCA_013436015.1). NCBI lineage: Eukaryota > Metazoa > Arthropoda > Arachnida > Ixodida > Ixodidae > Rhipicephalus > Rhipicephalus annulatus. The sequence continues at coordinate 49,947 of WOVY01010058.1, forward strand.
AGATCGCCTCGCACGATGGAGCCTGAGACTTCAAGAATATGACATTACCGTCATTTAAATGTCCGGCAAGAAACACTCCGACGCCGACAGTCTCTCTCGTGCGCCTGTCGACCAACCACCACACGACATCCCGGATGATGACTACTTCATAGGAACGATAACTACCGACGACTTTGCTGAACGACAGCGGACCGACCCGAAACTTAAGGCCCTAATAGAATACCTCGAAGGCAGGACCGCCGAAGTCCCGAAGGTATCCAAGCGCGCACTTGCGTCGTTCTTCCTGCGAAACGGTCTTCCACAAAAGAAAAACTTTTCACCGCTTCGAGCTAAGTACCTCCTTGTGGTGCTTTTAGCTCTGCGACCAGACCTCCTGCAGACCCTGCACGACGATCCGACGGCAGGGCACCTCGGTGTTTCTATCACGCTCGCGAGGATACAAGAAAGGTACTACTGGCCACGTCTTACCACCGACGGTACTCGTTATGTGAGGACATGCCGGGACTGTCAGCGACGCAAGACGCCACCGACAAGGCCAGCGGGACTTCTGCAGCCAATTGAACCACCTTGCTGACCTTTCCAGCAGATTGGTATGGACCTACTGGGGCCGTTCCCAACGTCGGCTTTCGGAAACAAGTGGATCGTGGTAGCTACCGAACACCTCACCCGCTACGCCGAGCCAAAAGCCCTTCCAAAAGGCATTGCATCCGAGGTAGCTAAGTTCTTCGTCGAAAATATTGTCCTACGTCACCGCGCCCCCGAGGTCCTTATCACCGACCGAGGAACGGCATTTACTGCCGACTTAACTCAAGCGATCTTGGCATACAGCCAGACAAACCGCCACCGGACGACAGCATACCACCCACAGACCAACGGCAAGCAATGACCAACCAATGTACGTCGATGTCGAACACAAGACGTGAGACGCCATTCTTCCGTACGTGACCTTCGTTTGCTACACGGCGGTGCAGGAGACAATGAAGATATCTCGATACAAATCGGTATACGGAAGGAGCCCGGCAACGACGCTCGATGCCATGTTACCCAACGTCACCGACGAAGAAAACCTCGATGTTAGTTAGTACCTTCAACGCGCCGAAGAAGCACAACTCGCGCGTCTCCGTATCAAGAATCAACAGACGACAGACAGCCACCGTTACAATCTTCGACGAAGCTTCGTGGAATACCAGCCCGGCGAACGTGTTTGTGTGTGTACGCCGATACGCCGACGTGGACTAAGTGAAAAGCTTTTGCGACGTTACTTCGGATCATACAGGGTGGTTCGACGTCTCGGCCCACTTGATTACGAGGTTGTCCACGACGGCATCACGAACTCTCAACGACGCCGATCGCCACCTGAACTCGTCCATGTCGCGCGCCTCAAGCCGTTTCATGCTCGTTAACAAACTGGAACAGCGTTTTTTTGTATTTTATTTATTGTACTTTCTTGTATTATTGTTGTACCTTCATCTTTAGTTAAAGCATCGGGACGATGCCTTTTTCAGAGGGGAGCAATGCCACGCGTTCCGTTTCCCCAGTTTTGTTATCGTCCGAAAACACTACACAACTCTCAGCGCAAACTGCGCCTGCAGTTTTCGAGAAGCTTACAGACTGTAGTAGATCATTTCGATAATATCACGCCCACTCTGCGAACGGTACAGATTAATCTGGAACCTACGCCACCGCCAGCGGTAAAGCTAGAACATTCGACGGCAAGAATATAAATGCCGACGCACTTCGCCGCTTGTCAGTTGTTGATCTACGGCTGACGCTCCGTTCGCCGCTATCAGTCCAAAACTGCTATGTAATCGAACTTTGCGTTTACCGGGCACAGGTTCGCCTAAATAAACAGTTAAATTTCAACGCAAAGTCTCCTGTCTTTGGCCTCGTCACGACCCCGTGAAAGTATGATTGTGCACATAGAAGATATAGATGGTTGTACCGACCCGACAGGCAAAATCATCATGGATATGTGTGAAACGCTTGATTTGATCACTTGCAACAGTACCGAGAAGTGTGAGGGGAAATAACATGGGAGGTAGGAAGGCTGCAGTCGACAATATATTACGCACTGATGTCACATAGGATGTATGATAAGCTCCGGAAAATGCACATAGATATGATTGGCTGGGTAGTGATCACAGTCTGGGTAGTGCTCCCAAACGAATCAAGGTAAGTTTTCGAAGAGCAGTGAAAGTGGGAAGGAGACAAGATGAGAAACTACAGGAAAAGTTTTATTCAGAAAGACAAACAGAAGTAGCTACTAAACAAATTGAGGAAGTAATCACTGAGGATAATAAACCAGTGTGGACATTCACGAATTTAATTAGGCTGTTTGAGCTAGAGCTTGCTAAGGCACGTGACAAGTCATCCCTGGAAAGAAGACACAAACCCAAGGGTTGGTGGGATGAGGAAGTTAAGAGAGCCATAGCAAAACAACAGGTAGACTATAGGGAACACAGACATGCTAAGCAGCGGGGTGAGCCGATCGATGATGTTGAAAGAAATTGGGATATCTTTCTAAGCTGTAGAAAAAATGCATCCCATTTTATCAATGAAAAAATTAGAAGAAAGGGAGCTCAGTGGCTGGCAGAAGTACATAAAAAGCAGCTGTGAAATTTTGGAACCATCTAAACTCCCTAGGAAATGAGACGAGCCTAGAGCAAAGATTTATAACTGTAGCTCAAGGTGTTAGGCGAGAAGGGGACGACGCTATTGAATATATGAGAACAAGTGTGACAGAAAAATTCCAACAAAGAAGTGCTTTATGCGCCACAATAGACAAGAATCAATCAGGTGGCGCAGTGGCTCCATTTTCACAATGAAAGTGGGAAATCGCTGAGAAGAGGGTTCTTAGTAGTACATCAACAGGCCCAGATGGCATTCCAATTATGCTGATAAAGACATTAGGTCTGAATTATAAGCAGGGTTTGAGAGAAGCAGTGAGCAAAATAATAATCGATTGTGAAGTTCCCGATAGATGGAAACTTAGCAGGATGAGCATGATCTATAAAGAAAAGGGGGACAAAGCTGACATAAAGAAATGAAGTCCTAAATGAGTGACATCAGTGGTCTACAGACTGGCGATGTAGATTATAAAAGAAAGATTGCAGGCATGAATAGAGGATGAAAGGGTGCTGGGGGAACTCCAGAATGAGTTTTGGAAACACAGGAGGTTGGAATACAATCTGTTCTCACTGGCGCACTGCTTCAAAATAGCAGAAAAGGAACACAGTCATTGTGGCTAGCATTTTTGGATATCAAGGGAGCGTACCATAGCGTGGTTCAAGAGAACTTGTGAGAAATACTGGACACACTAGGCGTGGAAGGTGTAGTCACTAATTTTTTAACGGATATCTATAAAGGTAACAAAGTAGTTATAAAGAGGGAAAAACAGGTATCCTAGCTTACAGAGGTAAAACGGTAGCTTAGGCAGGGGTGTCCCCTGTCACCCTTATTATTCATGATGCACCTACAAGGATTAGAGGCCAAATTTGAGGAAAGTGGACTGGGCTTCAACCTCTCTTTCGTCAAACAAGGAAAACTCATTGAACAGGCACTACCAGCATTGATGTACACAGATGATATAGTGCTAAAGGCCGACAACAAGGAAGATTTGCAGAGATTGGTGGACATCTGCGGTTATGAGGGAGATAGGCTAGATGTCAGATTTATTAAGAAAAACTCAGCAGTCATGATTTTTAATGACAATGAAGGTAGTGAGCTTAGAATACAGGAGTTCACGCCAAAGATTACAGATAACTACAAATATCTGGGCGTAAGGAAAAGCAATGGGGCCGAGTACATAAGGAAACACGAAATATAAGTGACCAAAGGTAACAGTAATGCAGCGGTAATGAAAACAAGGGCACTGTGTAAATATAATAGGTATGATGTTGTGAGAGGAATATGGAAATGTTTCATGGTTCCTTTACTGACGTTCGGCAATGCGGTCTTGTGCAGGAGATCAGAAGTTCAAGCGAGATTAGAAATTAAGCAACGTGGAATAGGTAGGCTTGCCTTAAGAGCTCACGGGAATACATCAAATCAGGGAGTGGAAGGTGATATGGGATGGACATCATTTGAGGGCAGGGAAGCTAGCAGCAAGACAAAATGTGAGAAGCGATTGAGAGAAATGGGGGAGGAGCTTTGGGCTAGGAAGGTATTCAGCTACTTGTACATGAAGAATGTCGATACAAAATGGAGGAAGCGAACCAGAACATTGACTGGTAAATGCCTAATAAACAGCACGGGGCCAAACCAAAAAGAATTATCGCTTAAGAGGAAGGTGAAAGAAGCTGAGACCGATATGTGGAGAATTAGCTTGATTAACAAGTCCGCACTAGAGGTCTATCGAACTTTTAAGCAGGAAATTGCTAAGGAAAGGATCTATGATAACATTAGGGTTAGTTCTCTGCTGTTTGAGGCCAGGACGGGAGTATTGCGAACCAAGACATATCGGGCCGAATACGAAGGGGTAGACGCGGTATGCAGTGTGTGTGTAGAGGAGGAGGAAACTGCCGAATACTTGATATAGTTCTATAGAGGGCTCCTTTCTATAGTTCAGCATGATTGCGCAGAGTTTTTCAAAGCACTGGGGTTTAGGGATAGGGAGGGCAAAATAGACTTTAGGCGGGTAGAATTATCTGATTGGTGGCTAAAGTCAAGGCACGAGTGAAATTTAAACCCTTCACTGCAAAGTACGAATCCTCAACCTCACTATTTAAAGGAAAAAATAAATCTAGTTTTTGGTTCATTAGGTATTACGGCTTGGTGGCGCCAGCCACCGCCCTATCTAAAAGGTACAGCCATATCCATCCATCCATCCATCCATCCATCCATCCATCCATCCATCCATCCATCCATCCATCCATCCATCCATCCATCCATCCATCCATCCATCCATCCATCCATCCATCCGTCCGTCCGTCCGTCCGTCCGTCCCCTCGGCGTGAATATAATTCTGGTGATTCACCTCGAGGATGGCTTCTGGTCCTTTGATGCACAGGTGTCAGCCCGACAGGATGAACTCGCTGGTGGTTGGGCCTACGCTGTCTTGTGTTTGTAGGGCTTCGATTATTTACCCAGCACGTTCACCAGAAATGTAACAATGCTGAAGCAATCAAGGGTGTAATAAAATGTATTCATTAAAGTGCGAACCTATGCCCACCACGCAAATGGACTATTGTCCTAGAACGTGACAGCCGAACACCAAATATGTCTACCTCTTTCTTTCTCTTCAAGAGGAGTCCCGAGAGCGTGGCGCACATTAGCTGGGTTCAGCAGGGTGCTAGTGCCATTGTCGTCGTCTCTGCGCAACACTAGACGGCGCGCATGTATGTGCTGGGCACGCGGTGATGGGCACGTTGTTTGAATGCAGGCAAAATGTCGCGGCAATATGGTGGTTTGGGACGTTAAACCCCACGTATCAATCAATATAAATGTCAAATGCCAGTTAACAGTAAATGCAGAAGCTTCAAACGGCAAAAACAACCGAATACGCGGCAAGCAAAGGACAAAATTATACCATTGGTATCATCGTCTGCTCATACTAGAAATATAGCAGAATTTTGCGACACTCAGTGCCATTCATGGCATGCTCACACACCTATTGTTTTTCTTCGGATGTGTAAGGCTTCAATCACATCTCCTACTAGCTGACTGCTATGACGTGACATTATCATTGTGTCGTTGCGTAAGGGTCCACAGCAGTATTCGCGACAATCAGCGGTGAAGGAGTATGGTTTCGACTCTGATAAGAAGCGTCAAAAGAAGACGACGAAAAAATTTTACTACCTATGCTTCTGCAGTTGTATTGAGGATATATCAGACACATTTTTCAACTTCTGGCTTTATCTTGTTACATTTGGCAGCAAAATTTCTTGCTGTCCTTTTAACAGGACGCCAAGGTCGAGAGGGTTAATACGTCTAGTGTGCCTCCCGGAGTTCTGTGCACTTGTCAGTCAGGTAGCACTAATATAAACACGTCGTGTGCCAGCAGCCGTACAGGAATCTGCAGATGCTACAGATCTCCCTTCTCAAAGTGCATGGTTTACACACTTCTCAAACGCCTTGAATGCCTGTCAGCTCCTACCATAAGCATTGACTTAAGACACAGCAATTACCAACGTGGCCCACCCACGTCGTCTGTATAGTTAGCAAGCTCCTCAACACTATCTGATGCTGCCGTGTTCGCAAAAAGCCCAATGCGGTTGTGCTTCTCTCCGGAATCAAAAGAAGCCAAGATCTGCTCTAATTCCCTGCCGCAAAGCCCCTTCACACAAGTCAAGAACAACGCGAGGTTTTGAGTCTATGTGGGTCAAGCACAGCAGTGATTTTTCAACGTCGTTAACCATCTTGCCCATGCTTCAATCTGCGCGAGAGATTTCAATACGATTCACGGCTTACTGGGGAGTGCGCTCACCAATACACACCCCTATGGCGCGTTTGCTGCTACAGAGAAGAACCTCACCTGTCTGTTATTGAGGAAACGCTCCCGTACCCTAGCCGTCTACTGTGCCACTCCAAGCCCCGAGCTCCCGTAAACATTCGAGCACCCCCTCGAGATCCAAAGTTGAATTCACTGACCTAAAAGGGCTGATTGAGAAAAAAAATGTGGACTTGAGGAATCGAATAACCAAAAAGTAGATGAAAAATTGAAACAAAGAACAGAACATGACCGCAGGAAACTACTTACGAATGCACAATCCAACAGATAAATAAGGTATTGTAATCAGCAGTCTCAACAACGTACTAAAGGTGGCAGAAGACTTCTAATATTGCTCAGATGCTCACAAATAAGCCGTCTAACAAAAAAAGAAGCCAAAGTTGAACAAAACACTTAATTTCTATGATTAACTCTACAAAAAATTGGAAAGAAAGAAACATAAAATCAGAAGCCTAACCAGAAATGAATCTCGTTAGATACCCTAACCTGAGAGAATGAAATTGAGTCCTACAATACATGACACACAAAAATTATGCAGTGAAATTTGTGGCTCCATTGAAGATGAAAGACATCTCGTATTTAGGAAGCTTGTGACACTTTCCGCACAATGGCTCTCGTACTAGCGAGTCAAATGTACCACCAAACTGTAAAAAAACCTAGTATCACATAAACACACAAAAAAGAAGAGACATGAAAGTTTTAAAGATAAATACACAGATCAACAGATGTCCCACTCCTGATCACAGCCATGCGCGGTCGAACAGAAAAAAAAACTGCGAAGAATAACCCGTTCATTTACTGGGACTGCAGGGACTACAAAAAGGCATTCGATACCAGCAGTCTTGGAGCAGCTAGTGCATAATGCATACATGAATTTCCTAGCTAACATCTGCAGAGAGTCCACAGGAGAGCAGAGAAATATTTTATTTGCGAAGTGGATCTGGCAAGGAGACAACTCTAAGCAATATATACAGCATGCTTAGTGGAAGTATTTGAGCCACCACGTTGATAAAAAATACGAATAAATATTGGCGAAAATGAGCTCGGTACTTGGCTTTGCAAATTACGTTTTGCAGTGATGCCGATGAACTACAACAAACTGAGGGTCTAAACCAGGAAAGTGTTTAACTAGGATTAAAGATAAATAGGTAAAGACATAGATAAAATGTTAGGTGACCAAACAACAGAGCGAAAGTTTGCAACTGACAACAACACACTAGAGGCCTTACAATATATGTATTTAATTCAGATATTCTCAGGACACACTGCTCATGAAAAGGAAATTCACCAAAGAACATGGGTGAGATAGAGCTTTAATGACAGACATTCCCAAATCACGAAAGGCAATTTACAACTGTCCCTAAAGTGGAAAGTGGTCAACTATTTTATGGTGTGAGTACTAGCATATGTCGTGAAAACACGAATGATAGCAAACAAGAAAAGGAAGAATAAAAATTTTCACAACAAACAAAATCTAAGCAACTCAGAAAGAGAAAATAGTAAGTGTAACATAGGTGTATTGAAGAAGCAGAACTTTTTAGAGAACAGAAAGGGCTAGGTGACATTCTAGCTATCATTACAAAGGAGAAAAAATTTTACCTTGGCAGGTCAAGCAATGTGAGGGAGAGACAAGTGACCAGTTAGAGATGTTGGCTGGTTAAAAAAAGATGGGGAAAATAGCTGAGAAATGCCAAGTGCTAGATGGGATGATAAATTGAAACATTTGCACACATAAAGTAAATAAACTTGCACAGGCTTGGAAAAACTGTAGGTAACTGTGCTAAGTCTTTGTATAGCCCTGTACACAAAAAAGGCTGATATAAAAGAAGAGCATATGTTATCAAGCTGTTGCAAATCGCAGGTTGGTTTCGATGCCAACAGGTTAATCAACTCACATCATTCTGCTACTGTTTTCGCATTGTAGTTGTACTATCAACTGCTTCTCGAAAGGTTCCTAGCAACATTGAAACATGTCTGGAACAGTTATCAGAACTATGTCCAGCCATTTTCACGACTGCATATAACGATCTGCAGCCAACCTTGATCGGTGGTACATTGCAGCAGCTGCAGACTCTGACATGGTGTGCCCAGGAGCACACGTGACCTGGGCTGCTCTGCATGAGATTGACCATATTGAAAGGTTTGCCTGATTACCCGAAGATACTTGGTCCCTCTGGGTTCTTTCGGCGTGGGAATTCCGAAAAATTACGAGTTTCGACTAATTACACATGCCTAAAGAGGCACTTCTTATTGTGCCTGGTCAAGTATAATATGGTTGGCATTGTGAGACTTCTTCAGTGCCAGCCACTTCAGTTCTAAACTAACACACAACGCATGCAGGAGGTTAAAAATAAGCGCACCTGCTATCACAATTTGGAGTTTAGAATTTTACATAATCGCTAAAACAACCGTAGCTAACACAACTTCCCCGAAAAGCCATGTTCTAAAAGAAGTGAGTGCTGTTTAGGTGTAGTCACGCCTTCATTTGGTCATGTTAAACAAGTATGTGAAATCAAAATTTGAGGCAGCAGGTGTGCTTCTGTTAGCTTGCTTCGTGCACTTTGCTTCAGTTTGTACTTGGAGTGACTGGCACTGAAGAAGTTTCGTGATACCAAGCATTCAGCAACCCACTTTACTGAGGCAAAGTGGAACCTGAAGGTGAGGGATGCCTGCTGTTTCGTACATAAGAAGCCTGCTTGCACAACCCGGGAACGCCGCACTGGGCTGGCAAATGTTCACATTAGAGAAACAACACCCCATGTACTCAACAAAAGATCAAAATACCAAAATTTAGCCATGTATCTCTGTCGCTGGCTAACTAGTTACTGGCATTGCATCAATGAGCTTCTGCAAAAGTCAACGTAGCAGTTACGGACCATTGCTTACAAGACACTGTCTAAGCTCTAGACAGAACAGGGGAAACCCTTCGTTACGAGGACCCTATAATGGATATTGTCATTCAGTGGAACAATTTGTGTCTATGTCAAGTGGGTCGAAGGAGTGGCTCTGCAGAAAGAGATGTAGATTTGTGCAACTTCAAGGTAGGACAAGCAGTCTACATGAACTTCGTCAAGCTAAAAGCCATCAAAAGAAGTTTAGAAAAGTTAGAAAGTTGCTTTGAGTAAGGACTTGGAACAAGCACAACTAACAGAGTCTATTGCACACTGCAGCTTGCAAGAACAGCACCCTTTTTACCGCCAAGACAAATAAACCGGCTGTTTCAATCAGGATGATTGTGAGCGATTGTGATTAGTCAGATCTTAATGACGCAGGTAGACTCGGTTGTCATGAAATACCCAATTTAAGCTGGCAATTTTCTATGCATCACCCACTTTGTTTCAAAGAATTCTTCGATGGGGTACTTCTTTTCGGTTGACGTTCAGTGCCTATTTTATTGCTTTGCATAGTGAATTGTTTTTTTTTCGTTTTCCTGCATAGGAAGTTGCATAGACGAGAGGAGTGTGGTTGCCTTCAAGAATGCCGTGTGCATAGCAGTGTAGCTTTTATGGCATTTTTCAAGTTTTATGTTAAAGTCACCTTCAATAATTTTAGAAGCAAATTTTCAGATCAAAGACAACGCATTTGCTCTTGTGTCGCTCCTGTGTTGTACAATTTTTTATGTTTGAACATAACCATTTTTGTTATGTTGCACCAACATTTGATTTAGGAGAAGGTTTGGAAAGTTCCTACGTATGACAATTCTTATTATGTTCAAGCAACTACCCACAATTATATATTAGCGCACTGTTAACAATGCTTTAGCAGGCTTTCGCAGACTGCGGAAATGATGTTTACATATGAGTCGAAGGCTTCTGGCTCTTTGTAGCTTTTTTGGCTTAGCGCATTACCTTGCAGAGCCCTCATGGCTGTTGGCTTTCTTTGCCTAAGTGTGTCAATGAATTGCTTCCATGTAAGTTGAGGCATTTGAAAACTGTAAAAAGGGCCATAACTAAACAATGCCTACAGCATGCATGTACAATGTCATGCTCAGACGTCATGCAGAAGACTTATCAAAACCAATTGAATTGGTTGTTTGTGGTTGGTTTCCTCCGCATGCTCCTTAACGATGTAGCTGAGTCGCTCCGCCAAAATAGCAAGAGATAACACCATGGCACTGGAGTAGAGCAGGAGTGCAGAACAGTGAGACCTGAGGTCGTACCGTAAATGTACTGAGCTGCACACGACCTAAGGATTGTTGCAAACTGAGATGGCGTGCCCTATCTTTTCCTCTGCCATGAAAACAATTTCAGCTTCTTATGTATACTATATACTATCTGATGGAAACAACCGAAGTAGGTACGGCAAGAGGCACGCCAAAGCATACACAAAATGTGTCACCGGGGTAGTTTGTGAATTTCTATTATCTTACCGCTAGAGGCAAATGTTGGCCTGACCAGAATATACGATTGTACTTGGAATTAAGCATGCACCTGAGCTTCCGTTAAAAGATAAAGATGGGGTGTATTTGCTGACGCATTGCTATTCTAGTAAGTGTTAGTCATGCCTGAATAATCTCCAGATGATCGGCACAAGCAGGGGCACAACTACTCGAGACTGAGCAGATGCATTCCGTAAAAAAAATCACAAGGTTCATTCGGTATCACAGACACTTTATTGTCTTTTTGGAACGTAGCGAGCAAGTTCAAAGATTTTGATTAATTAGTATGCTCTCAATGTGAGCCGAGCTAATTCCACACGTGTGTGCCCATTTATTGATGCAGGAAAAGAATAATAATCTGTCGAAACTTTGAGCTGTCCTTTACAGTTCTCTCACTATGTAATTCTGCAAAACAGCCACGTCCTTGTGGCTTGTACAAGAACATGGACCGACTAGAACAGCAAAGAGCACTTCTAACCTGAAATTGTGTCTCATCCGTAAAAGCGAATTTGACATAGTGAATGGGCACCCTGTCTGCGTGATGTAGGCCAGGGAGACATGAGGCTTTGTCAAGTTACCGATATGCAATGACAAGAGGAATAAATGCAGTGCTTATGCAAGCATTCTAAAATTGAAAAAAAGCTAGTAGTGATTATTGCCTTCTGCCGCATCAACAAATAACAAAACAACAAATAACAAAATCAACAACCGTCACCTCTGCTTTTATCTGAAAGGTAAGAACACCACCAAAGGCTGCCTTCATTGTTCTTCTGCACAGGGGTACGGTGTGCAGCCCCATAAAACTAAAACTAGGGCACATAAATATTTCAACGTCAGTACGTACGCCCAAATCTGTTGCGGCCAATTTAGAAGAGAATCGCTGTTTTTTCCTATTATTTTGAAAAAAAAACTTCTTTGAATCGGGTTTAGGAGAATGTTACAGCCTATGTATATTTGCTGATGAATGGAATGGAAATTCTTGGTTACATTAGAAACTCCGTAAGATGATAACGCTAGATAGAGTTTATAGTAATTATAGTAACAATTCACAGTGGGCGCTACGAAAAATTTGTAAGCAGAGGGAAGTGCTAGAGACGACGTTTTGACAAGTGGACTTTTTCTTTAGAAGGCTCAAAAAAACTTTGAGAAATTTTGTTCAATACAAGAACTATTGTCTTATTATTTTGCCTATCCCAAGAAATGAATATAATAGAGCCAAGAAAGGTATCTTGATGCTATTCAGTATTGCACACGCGCACAAACATAACCATCAAAAAAGTCATTTATATGATCAGACTTTGTAGGAACAAAGGATCTTAAGACAATGGCCAAGGCCATCCACAGTACAGAAGGCTTTGAAAGTTCTATTGGTTTTTCTTGTGGACAACTGGCCTTGAACAGAATTTAGTGCTGTGTTCTTTTTAATTTTGCTTGCCCTCTTTTGCTATGTTTTGTATTTTTTCTGTCTCTTTGTAACATATCTTTCAGGAGCGAAGCTCCTTAAGGCGTGGGCTGTGCGTCCCCTGTATGTAGCCACTTCTCGTTTAGTTCTTGCAGTGTTCACTAGATGGCGGTACCGTCCTCAGTATGTAGCCACCTCTCGTTTAGTTCTTGGAGTGTTCACTAGATGGCGGTACTTGTAGCTGATGATGAAAGATGCGAGATGTTATAAAATAGGAATGACGTCACATATGGCTCGTGTCATTGGTGGAAGGCAATCGTTCCATTTAGTGCGGCGACGTACGCTAGGGGGAGCGTTGTAATAAAATCGAGTGGGCAAAATGTACGGAGGATTCATGGTTTACCAGGTTTACCTCCGGAGCTTCGCCCACTCATCATAATTCACTTCGTGGATATGGCGGCACTTTTTTTTTAATAATCTTTTACTCTCCTCAATCTTTCTCTAGTACAGGGAGCCAATTGGACTAAGAACTGGCTAACCTCCCTGTCTTTCCACCTATTTCTCTCCTCTCATTTCCTTCACAATTTCCTTCACATTGGAAAAGCTGTGGCTGCATCCCACATTTCAAATTAGCGATCGTAATTAGCAAAGGTAGAAACAAGATTGAACGTGATAACCCTGAGGTCTTCTAAATCAAGAAGCAGGGCAAACTATCATGTGTGAGCGAACCCTCAGTTTTTCTCACAGAGAAAGAGTATGCGTTTCAAGATAGCTGATGAGCTACGCGTTAAATTTCATCATTGCTCACAGGTTTCATGGTATAAACTGTTAGGTGGCCAAGGTTTACATGGCTCTCATGATACTTTTTTTATGAATCCGCTGTTGTTTCATGTGTTTGGGTGTGTGCGCAATTCTTCACTCAACATTCAGGCGTAAGTCCAGCGCTTGTCATGTGTAGTTGTTCTTTACCTCTCCCTTCATGTGGTTTCTCGCTTGTTGTTTCTTCCTGTTACTAGAACCAACTAACCCAGAAAGCTGCGTTTTTAAACGTTATGGTCCTAGAGTTATCTAATAATGCGAGACCTTTTTTTGTATGCGTCGGATGGCTTTGATCACTTTTTTACGGGAAACAAGCATTTTTTAAAGTATAAATTAACAGCATAACCACTTCGCTACGTTGTTCCGGTGGTTATTGCTAGTGCAAGGGGGTTTAATAGCGACGCCAGGTAATAGGCAGACAGCCGGTACGGAAACAAATGATCGGGCAGTCCAGCGTCTACAGCTCGTGCACCCGCTCGCGCTTCGCACTCAGCGATAGTCCCACTAGTCATTGCCTTGCGAATTCCCCACTACAATGCCCCGGTGATGAAGACGAGCCATCCTGGCGACTCAAGGTGACGAGAGAACAGGAGGGTCGTAACAGGGCTTGAGGCGACTGACGTGGACCGTCTCACGACCAAGGTGGCGCTTCTCCGTGGACGGCTTGAGCGGTTCAATCACATAGGTGACACGACACGACGGGGAAGGTATTCGAACAAGATCATGGTCGTGGCGATCTTTTTGGAGGGCTTGGTAATCAGCTGTGAAGAACCGTGAAAGCTGACGACACTCTTCGGCATGTTCGGTCATTTCAAAAACTGGGCTGAACTCGGAGGCATCACGATTGTATGGCAGAATTGTGTCGAGTGTGTTGCATGGATCACGACCATATAAAAGAAAAAATAGAGAAAAAAGAAAAGCCTGTTGTTGATTGAATCGCCGACTTGTAGGCGTACGTAACGAAAGGAAAAACAACGTCCCAGTTGGAGTGGTCAGAATCAATATACATAGCGAGCATGTCTCCGAGGGTTCTGTTGAAACGTTCCGTTAGACCGTTCGTCTGAGGGTGGTAGGCTGTTGATGTGCGGTGTACCGTACGGCATGAATATAAGAGCTGCTGCAGAACTTAGGACAAAAATACACGACCTTTGTCAATCAGGAGCTCCCGTGGTGCACCATGACGAAGAACAAACCAGTGTGAGATGAAGGTTGCAACGTCACGAGCGCCAGCTGAAGGTAGCACTACTGTTTCGGCGTACCTTGTTAGATGGTCGGCAGCCACAATCAGCCATTCATTACCACCAAGAGAGCACGGTAGCGGGCCGTATAGGTCAATCCCAACACGGTCAAATGGGCTTGCAGGACATGGCAAAGGCTGCAGTTGACCGGGTGAATGAGGAAATGTCTTGCGCTGCTGACACTGGGAACATGAGCGAATGTGTTTGCGTACAAACGTGTACATACCCCACCAGTAGTAACGTTGGCGGATCCGCTCATACGTCTTTAGCGCACCGGCGTGTGCGTATTGCGGTTCAGCATGAAAATATATGCAGATATCAGACGGCATATGGCTGGGTATGACTAGCAGCCATTTACGACCCGCCACTTGATAGTTGCGACGGTATAACAGGCCATCCCGTATGGCAAAATGCGTTGCTTTGCGGCGAAGAGCACGTGGGTAACCGGATGTTGATGCGTCAGAAAGCATATTAAAGAGCGAGGGAATCCAAGGGTCCATCCGCTGTTCGGATGGCATGTCTGTGACGCTGATGGCAGAGAGGGGTAGGTCCAGGGCTGATATATCCGTGTCATCAGATTTCACGGGTGATCGTGAAAGCGCATCTGCGTCAGAGTGCTTTCGCCCCGATCGGTAGACGACGCGCATGTCGAATTCCTGGAAGCGTAGTGCCCAACGTCCAAGGCGGCCGGAAGGATCTTTCAGTGAAGCCAACCAACAGAGTGCGTGATGGTCAGTTACCACATCAAAAGTTTGGCCGTACAAATAGGGGCGAAACTTTTTTAATGCCCAATCGCGAGGTACTCTTTTTCCGTAACAGAATAGTTGGCTTCTGTCTTAGTGAGGGTGCGGCTGGCATAGGCGACCACATACTCCGTAAAACCTGGTTTGCGTTGCGCGAGTACTGCACCAAGGCCGACGCAACTTGCATCCGTTTGTACTTCGATTGGCGCAGTAGGGTCGTATTGGCGCAGTACGGGGGGTGAGGTAAGGAGTTGGCACAGTGTTGCGAAGGATTCGTCACAGGCTGCTGTCCAATTCGAAAGATCTGCAGGGCCAGCAAGGAGTTTGGTGAGTGTAGCGATGATGGAGGCAAAGTTCCGGGCAAACCGGGGAAAATAGAAGCACAGGCCCACAAAGCTCCGTAGTTCTTTAACTGTAGTCGGCTTAGGAAATTCGGCAACAGCACGAAGCTTGTCAGGGTCGGGAAGGACGCCGGCTTTCGAGACGACATGACCAAGTATGGTGAGTTGTTTAGCCTTGAAGTGACATTTCTTCAGGTTAAGCTGAAGCCTGGCGTTTGTAAGGCACTGTAGAATCTTACGCTGACGAGTGAGATGCGAAGTGAAATCGGGTGAAAAAAACCACAACGTCATCAAGATAGCACAAGCATATGTTCCATATGAGACCGCATAAAATGCTGTTCATCATTCGCTCGAATGTGGCAGCCGCATTTCAGAGCTCGATTGGCATTACGGTAAATTCATAGAGGCCATCTGGTGTGACAAACGCGGTTTTTAGACGATCAGACTCAGCCATTGGGACCTGCCAATAACCCGAGCGAAGGTCAAGCGAGAAAAAGAATTCTGCACCTTGGAGACAATCGAGAGCGTCGTCTTTGGGGGGAAGAGGGTAAACATCTTTCCTCGTAATGTTGTTTAGGCGCCTGTAGTCTACGCAGAACCGGATCGAACGATCCTTTTTTTTTGACGAGTACAACTGGGGAAGACCAAGGACTACAAAAAGGCTTGATGACTCCACGTTGTAGCATGTCGTCTACTTGTTCGGCAATTACGCGACGCTCCGCCGGTGACACACGTTAAGGGCGCTGGCGCAAAGGAGTACTCTTTCCTGTGTCAATTGTGTGCACAACGGTGTTCGTTCTTCCTAGAACCGCTTGGGGAAAGTCAAACGAACGCTTGAATTCGTGCAACAGGGTAACAAGCTGCTCTCATTGAGCCGGGGCGAGATGGCTGTCAATAGAACGGTGAAATGCATCGGTGGACACGCTGTTTGAAGCAAATTGAAGAACAAACGCGTTCAGCTCCATATTTGGCTTGGTGTCGAAGAAGTCTGCAGGCACGATAGTACCTTAATTGAGAAGCTGAATGTGGCCGAGCGTCACGTTGCGGCGCAAACTCAGGGGGCACGAGTTGGAATTGGAAATAAATATCCCGGTAGTGTCTTGACAAAGCTCAAGAACGGCGAATGGCAGCGAATAGCGGTGGCGGCTAACGAAGATGTCAGATTGCGTGAATAGGACAATAGCATCAGAAAGTGAAACACAGCAGGCAGGGACAAACTGGGCGCTGAAAGGAGGAAGCTCGATGCCCGTCGCGACGACAAGGTTAGCCACACTAGATACGGCCGCATCAACAGAAGGCGCATCACGAAACGGTAACAGCTTCACTTCGGCCCAAGCGCAGTCCATGACGGCGTGATGACGTGATAAGAAATCCCATCTATAGGATGACATCGTGGGAACATGAAGCCAACACGTGTAATTCAATGGTGTACAACACGTCTCGAATAACCACTTTTGCTGTGCATGCCGCGACAGGCTCAATTTGTTGGGCGCTCGCAGTACTAAGAGAAACCACGGGAGAAAGCATCGTCACTTTACGAAGAGAGCGGCAGAGTCTTTGACTAATCACAGATATAGCAGCACCGGTATCGATGAGTGCGAGTATTCGTACAACTTCGAAGATTACATCGATAAGATTGGTGGGAAACAGGTGAGGACTTAAACGATTAGACGATGACGCAGCTCATGCCTCCGGAGCTGCGGCAGTTAGTTTTCCGTCTCAATGGAGGTGGGTCGTCAACGCATAGGCGATACAGAACGACGACTTGTTGAAGGTGAAGGCGAGTGTGAAGTAGAACGTCTAGAAGCGAATGTTCGGGTGCCGGAAGCAGTTTGCGCATCGCGTTCGTGAACTTCAGGTGGTACGTGAGGCGCGTGGTATGGAGGACGAAAGTCAAGATATCGTGGTGCGTTAACTGTGAAGCGCCGACGACATAGACGTACATTGTGACCTGGAATTCCGCAAATGTAACATATGGGCCGGTTGTCAGCAGTGCGCCAAGGATTTCCGGCTTGCTGCTGTGTTGCTGGACACGGCGCGGTGGACGGTCGTGCAGGTGTTGGCGTTTACAATGACAGACGAGAAGGAGGCATTGCCGCGACGGCCGCATAAGTCAGTGGCGCGGCCACAGGTGTTGGTGGAGAGGCAGGCGTAGGTAATGGCTATGCCTCGGAGACCTGCTCCTGAATAGCCTGTCTGATTGTCGGCGTTAGGCGGTTCGTTGGTGCTTCGGTGGTCGGCAGATACGAGAGACACGAAAGCTGTCGTGCGACCTCTTCGCGTACATATTCTTTTATCTGCTCCAGCAGGGAGATGTCACCACCGACGGCTAGGGCAGCGAAAGGGTCGTCTGCTGTCGTCGACCTCTGTACTGCTGCACGTTGGTTCCGAATCTCTTCCAAGCTCTGGCACAAGGTCACAAGTTCGGATACGTTACTTGGGCCCTTTGCTAGAAACATTTGAAAGGCATCATCGTCCATGCCTTTCAAGATACGCCTGATCTTGTCATGTTCGGTCATCTCAGGGTTAAAGTGCTGGCATAAATCGATTACATCTTCAATATAGCTAGTGAAGTTTTCGCCCTGCCTTTGTGCACGTCCGCGTAGGCGCTGCTCAGCACGCAGCTTGCGCACTGCGGGGCGATTGAACACAGCGGCGAGGGTGGTCTTGAAAGCGGCCCAAGTGATAAATTCCGTACGGTGGTATGTGAACCACAGGCTGGCGACGTCTTTGAGATAAAATGGGACATACCCCAATTTCGAGGAGTCGTCCCACTTGTTGGCGGCACTCACCTTTTCAAACAGCTGCAACCTGTCCTCCACATCTTGGTCCTCGGTGCCGCTGAAGAAGGGGGGATCTCGTTGGCGCAGGGTGGTAGGCACGATGACCAGTTGAGATTGGGCCGTGCTTTGCTGGGTGGTGCCTTGCTCGGTCGTCTGATCAGGCATTGCTGATGCAGTGGACAGCTTCCGGCTTCGAAGTTCCGGGTTTGCGTACCCACCACCTCCACCACTTTGCAAGGGGGTGTAATAGCGATGCCAGGTAATAGGCAGACAGCCGGTACGGAAAGAAATGCACGGGCAGTCCAGCGTCTACAGCTCGTGCACCCGCTCGCGCTTCGCACTCAGCGATGGTGCCACTAGTCATTGGCAAAATTCCCCACTACGCTAGTATTAGACCTCTGACCCGTAGGTCACATTTTTGAAGCCTTGCTGCGGCCGCATTTTAGGCGAATGCGAAAATGCTGGAGGCTCTTGTGCTTTGATTTCTGCGCATTTTATGGAAAGCCAGGTGGTCAAACTATCTCGAAATTGCGCTTGCTCTTTGGTTGCACAATTCGATGGGGTTCCAGCCAACTATTTAGAAGAGCACAGAGTCGTCTCCCCTTCTGTCCTGGTATAAATATTGTGCTAGAGCCCCCTCTCTATATAAACTTCCCACAACTAGGGCCTCCCTCTGAGCGATACCAAGATCTTTGGGTGTTAATACCTAAAACTTTGATTGAAAACCTGACTAAAAGTTTCTTATTAACTGTATACAATAAAATTGTGATAGACCCACCGCAGTGGTTTAGTGGTTTAGGTACTCGGCTGCTGACCCGCAGGTCGTGGGATCGAATCCCGGTTGCGGTGGGTGCATTTCCGATGGAGGCGGAAATGTTGTAGGCCCGTGTGCTTAGATCTGGGTGCACGTTAAGGAACTCCAGCTGGTCGAAATTTCCGGAGCACTCTAATATGGCTTCTCTTATATTTATATGGTGGTTTTGGGACGTTAAACTACACATTTCATCAATATGGTTGTGATAACAACATGTGTAGTCCGCGCCAGATCTAAAATGTTGCACTTTGACATACATATTGCATACTTAAGTGGATAAAACAAAGAAGGGTAATCTTCTCAGTTGAAAATCCCAGTGTAATGTGTCTGGTGTCTTCTAGTGTCTTCAGGTAGATTCACCAGAACACGCTGGTGTGTTGCGGTGTATACACCAGCCTTGCGTGCTGTGTTCTAATGGAAACGTTGACCCTCTCTGGTTTGTCCTGGTGGGTTGTGCTATGGAGAGATCTGTCCTGGTGTGAACGTTGACCCAGCGTGGTATATCCTGATGGGAACGCCGACCCAGACTGGTGTGTTCTGGTGGGACATTTTCTATTGTGATGTGTTTTGGTGGAAAGACCACACCAGTGTGGTGTGTTCTGGTTGGATCTGTTCTGGTAGACTCAAGAAATATATTTTGGGGGGAGCGTGGACTAAGAATTTTCTTCAACCGAATGCACTCGAGCTCACACTCCTTAATATTTTCCGCAACCAGACTAACTTAGAGTAAAGCTCACCAAAATATTACTCAGCCGGTCGCTCTCTGACTCGCGGCTCAATCATTTTTAGTGAGTACTCATGAGTACGTTAACCTATAATTATCTTCTCTAGTCACGATGTCAACGCTTTTTAGTTTTCTTGACACTGATTGTTATCTCTCACAAATAACGATGAAACAAGGAAACACGTATAGCAAAATTTGGTTTCATTTCAAGGTTTTTGTTGTCCTGGAGTGTATGCTAGGCACTTCACAAACGAAGACCAGAGTGATCTTGGCCCATGCAGCTTAGTGAAACACCGCCACACAATGGAAAGCATGTCAGTCATCTTTCAGCAATATTTCTTTGTATTGTGGCATACCTGCATTGTTTCCCTAGCTAAGTCCAATTGCCCGCATCCGTTAGACAACCCCTGTAATAGAGCTTATCACATTGAGAGAGACCAGCTCACTTTATTTGCAAACTCTGTGTGTTTGCAATCAAAATTGCTCTTGGGACACCTGCATGTCCATTCACCCTTCACTGTTT
Organism: Rhipicephalus annulatus; assembly: GCA_013436015.1. Lineage (NCBI taxonomy): Eukaryota > Metazoa > Arthropoda > Arachnida > Ixodida > Ixodidae > Rhipicephalus > Rhipicephalus annulatus. Next base: position 70,160 of record WOVY01010058.1, read on the forward strand.
ACATGAAACACGTACAATTAACCTACAGCGATATACTCAGTGCTTGTTACTATCCCCTTGTGACTTAGACATGTGCCACACTGTTTACGTATCACTATAACACCACCACCTCAGTATCAAAACCAAACGATTCTTTTAGGGAGTGGTATCAAAAATATATTAACTGCACTCCAAACAACTATAATTTTTGGCACATCAATTTTTTAGAAGCAATATTACGAAAACTCTTGAAATTCGTAGCACTCCTTCATTGCTTGTATTTACCATAATTGGTGCCCTTCTCAGTCCATATTGACCTCATAGCTATTAATATGAGTTATCAGTAGCAATTCAGTAAGGACATAGTTATTGAAGGCAACTGACACGAGATATTTTTATCAAAATAACATCCTGGGAAAGTTGTCGTGGGCTAATGTCAAAAACCCACTACTTTAACTCAACAAGTATTTCGATGGAGTATAAACAATCATGCAATGAAGCATGTGGGTAGGCACAAGCATTAACATAAGACGACTGTTAGTATTGAAGTTGAGTAGATAGGAGCAAAAGGCGACAAAAAAGTGCAGTTCATGCAAGCTCAATCAACAAATAAATTTTGTGCTTATGGCTGACTCGAACTCATCTTCCGAATTTTTCTCAGCCGGACTCCTGGACTAAAACTTCCCATATAACTACTCACCCAAACTTACTCCGACTCAGGCTTGCTGCTTGATCTGAATACGAGTTAGTTGACTCACGAGTAAGTTTGCTGACCTATGTATATCCCTCTCTGGTATACCATATTATTTTGCACAAACGACATCTTCATGCGGCACAACACAGCTAGCCTGGGCCAGGTGATTTCCAGATCATCAAGAAACACAAGACAGTCCTACAGTTAACTGAAAAAACGAAGTCTGTACACGTTGTGGAACTGATGACCTACGAAAGGCTCAGAAAATGAAGCCACGCAGGAGTGTGTATACTTTATTTCAGAATACGCAGTTCATTACACTAACGCAAAGCTTTTCTGTGGCAGTTGATATGTACAAGATACTACATAACCTGTCGTATTATGCTTGCCCAACAGATAATGATAGTAATAAAATAATTCAAAAGTTCAATAGAACACTGTGCAACTTAGGTACTTAAATATGGGAGCACCTAAATTCTGCAATGTATTGTTTCGTAGGCTTCACATAGCAATGAATACGTAACTAGATTTAAAGCGGTCATTAGTTCCAAGCTCGTGTGAATGTCTGGTGAACGGCAAACACATATCTGTATATATGTGTGAGTGACAATTTGACATGGCATACTCGGTCCAATGACATCAATTTATATGGTGTTGACCAGTGCAGCACATTCCACAATGCAAAAAGCCTCACAATATTGCAAAAATGCATTAGTTTCTTTCTGTACGGGAAGATTTGACTTCCATGAGCTCAAGGTCATACTGACTGCAATGTTGACAGGTGATGCAGATTACAAATAGTTTTAGAAATTTCATCCACTTATACGTGCCTCTAAAGCTTGCCAAAACTTTAAAAGCAGCACAAAATACGGCTTAGATCTTATAAATTTTATAGGTAAAGGTAATGATGCAAAAACTACCAGTTGCTTTTTAGCATCAAATGCAAGGAAAAGCCTCCAAGGGCCTGAAATAGTTCATCAGTAAGTATCGGTGCACCATAAAAAATATTAACAGATTAGTATCAGTTTCTACTGTACCCTGACACCATGACATGCTACAATCTTTTCATCACATCCTCACCCAAGCTGAAGATATTGACACATTTTCACGGTTGGCTCTGTTGGTGACGTAAAAACAGCCATTGTGTTTGTTTTGTCCGTGACATCATCAACACTGCCCATACTGGTGCACGGGGCCACCAGAACCACACTATCAGGTCAACATCACAACGTGCACCAAGATAAGTTAATATTCTCCCCCTTTCTCATGTTTCACACTACCTCATAGTCATGTCCATACGAAGGATATTGTCTGGCAGAGTTATGTCAGCTTTTAAAATTAGTGTTTGTACCCCTCTCAATAATTGCAATTTTTCTTCAAAATGTTTCAATATGCAGCTTCAGCAGGCCATCCACCTGTGTTATTCACAGTCTTGTTAAAACAAAACCAACAACTAGCGCATAGCTTCCAATCTGATTACAGAGATGCCAGAAGGCATTACTGCTCAATTTAATAATGTAAAATTCAAGATCAGCACTCCCATCGATCACTTGAGCATTTCAGGAGCTTTTTCACTACTTTCCCAATCACCGTGAATTTCGCTGACTGTTAAAAAGATGAAGCCTTCCATAGACACCGTCGGTTCACCGTCGCGCCCAATAATGTTCTCAGCTAGCTTATTTAAACTTGCCTGCATAAAAAAAAGAGAAAGAAAACAGCAGTGAGACAGTATTAAGAATTCATTCATTCAAAGGTTAGATCATGAAGGGTAAGCACATAAGTGATATAGTAGACAAAGCAACAAACGGCATGAGAGCGACATGACGAAGTTAGCCGTCACCCACGACAATGGTAGCTGTCGAATGTGGTCGATATGAAGGCAGCAGTACACACTGAAGTTGGCATGACACATGCTGTAACAAGTTAACCATATTTGTTCGTTTTTCTCGTTTCATGTGACAACCAGTATGACATGTGAACAAAAAGTACATACTATTCAAACTTCATGCTACTGGCTAGTCACTTATAGCAATGCTGGGCAACAAGCAATATATTCTTGATTTCTGCAACCCATAAATCTGGCAAAACGAAAGAGCTAGAGATCAGGTCATGTAATAGTTCATTTTGTTGCATGCGACTTTTGCATTCAAAATAGCTCTCATGATATTTGGGCTTCAATCGCACTCACAGCAAGATAGCTAGCAGATGGGGAACTGAAAATGAGTACAGAAAATTGTTGTGACCATAAAGAGGTCATAGAAGCTGTAATACTAGACAAGGTATGAGAACATACCATTCATGGTTCTGGTAAAAAAAAGAGTATTAGTCTTAACCGCACAATTTACTCTATCACTGTCTTTTCAGATGCTAAGCATTATGAATAACTAGCAGCACCGAATGAAAAGGATGATATCACAGCACAGCTCATTTATTATTCTTTAAAATGGTTTCTTATTAGGTTAGCTTTTTTACACAGCACACAGAAGCTTAAAACAGAAACGTTCCACGCTAAAAATTCTTCCCGTCTCAACTTTCACCACTGATCGTTGTTTATTCATTCATTTCAATAAATTAAATGTCATTATTAGCTCCACATATGGGCTGCAGAATTCCTAATAAAACAATAGAATTCTCTTTAATACACTTCTGCCTCCCCCTCCCCCTGTTCCTCGCGCTGGGTGCTCAACTGATGCATAGATGTGAAGCAGCTGACTGCATCGCCCCGCGGAGAAAAGCCGAACGTCTAAAAAAGTGGTTGCCTGACATGAGCGTGAATGTAACGGCCCCATGTGAGAATCGACAATGCCAGATGACAATAGTTATTTCAAAATAGAACTTACCTTAGTGGCAACTAGGGTAGTAGACGATCCTTTTTATGGCTCCACACACTCCGCAGAGGAATTTTGATGAGTCGCTACGCACCGACTATTGTGACTGGCCAACACTGTCAACACCTCCATGGGCCCATCATTTCAACAGGTGCAAGGTACTGACGCAACAAGAAATAACACCTGCGCACGCACACAGACACGCGCACACACGCACACACACACACACACACACACACACACACACACACACACAAACATCATGCTATATCAGTGAAATAGCAGTATTTCGTCGTGCGATAGTATGTGTGCTGTTATTGGACTTCCCTCCCCACTTTGCTGCGATAGCTCAGTCTGTCCGCGCGCTGCCACGAAGTTCGCGGCTCCACATGCCGCAAGATCAAGTCCTATGTTTCTAAGTTTTTTTAAGGTCACATTGCGGAAGAATTAACCTGACTGCTTCAAATATTTGTTGCTGTTTTCTTTTTAGAAATAATTCGGTGGAAGGCTGAAGCTTTATTTAAAAGGCCCGACATGTACGTCACTATTGCTTTTTCTGCTGGTGCGTCATTTGAATGAGGCATCAGCGTGATCTTGCCGGCTTAATCTATTCTAAAGAGAAATAGTCTTGAACTCAGAATAAAAGAAATCGCGGAAATCTTTAGCGCACTAATGAAAAAATAACTAGCTTTGGCGCCGTTTGAGACCGATACTGAACATGAAAAAACAATATGACTACATAATAAAGTATTGATAGTGTTTACGCGTGTTACTGCTATATTTATGGTTTAGAGTTCTGGTTTTTCGAGTGAAACAGCTAAGTGTATTGGCCAATAAGATTTATGGCTAATATACCTTTTCTTAGCGGTGAAACAAACGTTCACATTTAAGGCTGTGTTAGCAACATTGACGTGTTTTCTTTTTAATTACTTCCACAGAAAATCTTGTGTGCGTGAACGATCGCTCGTATGTCAACTGTTGCTGAGATGCAGTTTTTATACATAATATATCAGTTTGACAAGATCAATGAGGTTATAAGTGCAAAATGCGGGTGGTAGTAGTGGCCACCTTAGTGTGGCGATGATTGAGCCGCAAGGACATTGACGACTTCACCCTTGGAGACACCAACAGTGTTTACAGGGAGCACCGATGAGAATACCAAAGGATGCCGCTACGACAGCGTACTTCTGCTTACAACAGGTGAAGTAAAATTCGTAATTCCTCATTACATTGTCCACATTTTGTGTGGGCATGTTTATAGTTTTTTCTCCCTTGCCTCGTCCAAGAGAATCGCCTTCTCACCGTACTTGTGATGCGACCAATCACGCCGTGTTTAACCAACTAGATCATGCCCCAGAGCGCTTGCTGACCACTAGCTACATGAAACCTGCGTATAGAATACCGTACTCAAAGCTTGCTGGTGTAGCTTTGCGAGTGTCATGTAAAAGATCCCGCGAGAGGTTGGCTTAGAATGCACGTGCATCACAAATACGAAGCTTTGCGTGCGCTGTTCTAAATCTGCATGTACAACAGTGTGTGCCCACGCCGAGCTGTGGTCGACGCGAGAGAGGCATGTCAGTGGATGCTATGCTTTGCGCAGTGTGCAAATCTATGGAACCACGGTTCGCGAAGATTTCTTTATGCGGAGTGATCCGACGATAGTATTCAAGTGACTTGTCAAATACCGCAGTTCTTGGTCACGTGTTTTGTCCCAAAATGAAGTGAACGCGACAGGTGCAAGTGACTCATTATTATTGTGATTGAAATATTTTCAGGTACTGCAGCCCAATGCAGGGCCAAAACAGGAGTTGGGTACATAAATACAATGGGAAATAATAACGATAACATCACACGTTATTCAAAAGAACGAGTATTGTTACATCCTAAGTATAACTGGGTACAAAAGGAAAAAAATCAACCATATAGGTCATTTTAGTAAACAATATTGCTCGAAAAAAACTGTATTTAATCTTAATAAAACATGCAAAATTGCCCTTAAGATAGTGCCTAAGTCTAGTTGGAAGAGCATTAGCATACCCAATGTAATTATCATTACATAGCCGACATATGTTCTTCAATGCGCTGCACCACAATGCTCATGGTTCAGGAAAAGCTCAAAACAAGCATGCGACCTGCGAAGCCCGAAGCTCACCAGCTTTTTGGGCTTCTTTCGCACTACTCATACATTATTTTGCTCCGTATGAATATAAATATTTCTTCAGGTGTTTGTTCATTAGCAGTTATTGTCAGCTAGTGAAGTGTTTCCCCCTCAAATGTGCCAGCTCCCCTGTGTGTCGACACCACCCCTGTTTATGTGCTCTCTGTGTCACTGATCATGGACGCCACATCTTTAAATGCTATCATCATTGCCCAATTTTACCTAACAATATGATCAGCGCATGCCAGTCAAGGAAAAAAGATATCAGGACTTTCACGGTCACTGCCATGCCACTTTGAGGCAATCAAATATGCCATGCTTAATGAGACCATAAAGTACTCCCATTTGACTATGCATATTGGGGACAGTTATCTATGCATACTGGGGACAGTTATATTGGGGACAGTTTGACTATGCACCTGGGGACAGTTATTGCTCTAGGTGAGGCCGTTTTTGCCAAGTTTTGGTCATAGTGGCACTATATTTATTAATTGGATGTGACACTACAAGTGCTCTAGAGGTTTTTGCTTTTTATTTCAAAAAATTATATTATCCAGAAAAACGTTGCAAGCTTTGTTTTCCAGAGAATCAATTGAAACTAAATTTTTTGTGGTTCAGCACAGCATTTTCTGTTTGGCCTGTTTTGCAGCTCTCAAGCTCATTTCTTACTGTCCTCTCAAGGATAAATAAGTGTGGTTTCACTGCATGTGTTTCAGTTCAAAGTGCAATTCAGAGCTTATGAAACCCAGCACATAGTTTTGGTCATCGGGTTGAAGTAATCAGTGCTTGTTGGTTGTTTTATTATGAAATAACTATTGGTTTGTGTGTGCGCATGTTCCCCTAGCTAAGGGTTTGATGCCCGCAAGGGCCACCTAGAGTTGGCTCTTGAGAATTCAAAGAACTTTCGTTTGGTGAAGTGGTCTACCATCACAATGAGGTAGGCAGAGGCCGGTACGGCACGCATAGGCACACGGAAACTGTTGGAATTGGTTTGCGGCAGAAGGCGGCCAGAAGCCTGCACAGAAGCAATTGCCTCCACAAGTAGATGAAGCATAGGGAGGTTAGTGAGCAAGCTTGCTCATTTCAGTGGAGTGTATGTTTTGTCATGCATGCGTTTTGTGACCTGTTTCCAGTTTAGTGACTACAGTTCCGGGTTTACGAGTGCAGCTGCAAGTTATATTCCCAGCCACAGAATTTCCAGCTATCGGCACACTTAACTTGATTGCTTCGACGCAGCTCGTTAACTTGCTTTGACAGATGCTAGTGCTACCAGCTGTTGGGCTCTGCATGTTTGCTGCACCTTACTGTATAGATAGAGGGGGGTTTGTTTTGAATAGTCAATTTTGTTTCATGTCTGCCTGACCAGTGGGTTTATTTCACTCACTTGGTAAGTCCATTTTTGCCATGTTTCGCTTATGGCTATGTTTCACGCGCACCCGTAAAATGGGTTCTCATATGGTTGCCTCTGCAATGAACCATTGTGTGTGACAGCTGGCACGCCATATATTTTCTAAATTGCAGTTGCTACTTGAACGAAGTAATATATTCGTACAGAAGACCAAGTGCTTGCTCACCACATTTGATATTTATTTATTGTGGAATATTTACAAGCGCTATGAATGCGCGTTTCCTCAGTTTTTCTAATACTTTACATTTTTTAGCAGCAGCTGCAATTTCAATCTAGAAAGGTGTGTGAGTGGTCGCACACAACGGTTCATTGCTGAGATAAGCGTTGGTAACAAATTTCATGGGCTTACGTAAGAATATCCATGAGCAAAATGTAGAAAAACAGACCTGCCAAGTGTGATTTCGACCCGCCAGTTAGGCAGAATTGAACTGGAAATTCACTGGAGAAACAGACCCGCGCTTCACTTACTATTTGTTGTGGTCAGTAAACCAAGTCCAACACTTGGCATCGTTAGCATCAGTCGAAGCAGGTCCCATGTGGTGGAGTAAAGTCGATGCTGTACAGTAAAGTCGATGCTGTCCGCATCTAACGTGAATGCTCCGACGCGTGGCCTCAGCTCGCTTGGACTGAGGTTAACGCCACCAAGCGTTGAAAATGATATGCTTGCTGCAGTTAGGGATAAATGTAGCACGCACCGGTTTTCCTAGTAAATATTTGCGTCCAGACTACTTGACTGGTGGGCCGAATGCAGTCACTTCGCATCACTTCACATCTTGTTTTCGTCCATTTCGCTCGTGGCTTCGTTATCGCATGCAAATTGGCATTCGTTTTCTCATTCCTTTCTCGAAAAATAACCATTGCGTGCGACAGCTTACGCACATTTCGTGTTTTGATCGTGCGGGTCGAAAGAAATCACACGTGTAAAAAGGAGAGCAAACGCACGCTCAAGGTGTTTGTAAAAGTTGCACGATAAATTTGAAATGCAGTAGCGTTATTCATTATCTGATTTATTAATTTTCAGACAGCGTTAATCGAACTGCTCTCAGAATTTAAAGCGCGCCTTCCTGCTCGGTTGGCACTGCACGGAAGATGTAGTCTAGGGGCACAAAATTTAAATGGGTAATAATACCTGGGCTTTGGCGTGCCTGCTACGATTTGAATTTAAGATAAGATAACAGTTTAAGCTTTTATACAATAAGTACGTACAAAAATATCTTTGTTGGTGTTGTATTCGTGCACCTTTCTTGCTGAAAACACGCACAAACATTGCAGTCCATACGTCATATTCTATGCAGCGTGAACCAAACAGACAGGCACACTCGAAATTGAGAAAACAGTTGGATTGACGCTGCCTGAAAGTTATTAAATCAGAACATGAACAACACCACCCCATTGGAGATTTATTTATTGTGCAACTATCACAAACGCCATGAACATGCGTTTGCTCTGCTAGTTATACATGCGATTCCTTGCTGCGAATTCAAACTTATGAGGTGGGTTAGCTGCCACACGCAATGGTTCATTGTCGAGTTAAGCATAGAACAAGGAACGCCATGGGTGCGCGCGATTACGGAAGCACGAACGAAACGTGGCTAAAACGGCATGTGAAGTGAGTGCATTCAACCCGCCGATCGGGCAGACTGGAAACAGAAATTTACCAGTGAAAACCGACGTGCACTATACCTGTTGTTAACTGCGGCAAGCATATCACGTTGAATGCCTAATTGGTGGCGCTGATCCCAGTTCAAGCGAGCCAAGGACACGCACGAGAGCGTTCAAGTTAAAGCTGCTGACAGCTGTACATGCCTGATGGGGCAAATGCTAAAAGCATTGCTACTTTGCTTTTTTCGTTAATTGCATACAGAAAAAAATTATATATTGTTGAAACTTAGGTGGCATCTTTCTGTTGTATGTTCTCCATTGTATGTTGTGGTCTGCGGAAGGAAAACCTCAACTGGTAATCCAGGATTGTACTGACATTCCAGCCGTTGCTGTTTCATGATGTGTGAGCCTTCCCTTTGTCACGGTTGGTTAGGACGATAGTCCTACTTATAAAAAATGAGTTCTTCAGGTGGGTAGGCTGTATAAGAAACATAAAACTCTTTGCAAATGTATGCTAGTGCTTCCTTAGTGAGCTTTTAAGCAACTTCCGTATTGCAGCGATAGGCATGAACAGAAATTATTTAGTGTTCTTTATTTTTCTGAACTGTGCAATTAGCAAAATTTTGTGTGCAGAACAAACTCCAATTTGATGTGTGAGTGTGAATTAAACATTTTAGAAAGTTTGTGGAGCATTTTTAATACTTTAAGTGAAGTTACAGAAAAAAAGTTGCGAAATATTTTTAAGCACATTATTATGGAATAGAAATATGGCATTGTTTTTTTTTTGGCTGGGTTGCTGAAAATCTGGAGAGAACGTGCTCCCTTATTTTACCAAAGATGAGGCATTGCAGAGCGGATTGTATTTATTTATCATATTTGGGGCAACCAATGTGGTGTTGACAACAGTTTACATGTGAAAAGTTTATACCCCCCCTCCCACATGAACGTCTGTGAAGACGCCTCCGATTTGGTGGACAAGGAAGTGCTCCTTTCGAATTTGGAGTTGCTGATCTGCCCTGCAGATGTCTGTGTATAAAACACTAGAAATTTTAGACAGTGAGAAGGTTTCTACAGTTTGTTTTGGAGTCAACATATTTGTACAGCGCAAGACTACGAGCAATGACGACGTAACTACAGAAGAAGAGACAAAGATAAAAAAGCGCGCACTTCAACTGGTTAGTTGAAGCACTTCAACTGGTTAGTTGAAGTCAGCGCTCGTTGTGTCCTTGTCTCTTCTTCTGTCGTAACTACTCGTAGTCTTGCGCTGTGCAAATATGTTGATTCCCAATCACCAACTAGCCCAAGCATCTGTGTTGTGTCGGATATTTTGGTCTGAAACATCAAATAAAGCTTCCATCCTAGCCATGAAGATCTGAACCAGCGCTTTCGTGAGTCAATCTGATTATGCCCTTAGCGTAGCCTACGGAGCAGTAAAGCATATTAAAAAAAAGGGAGTACTGCAACAGCACAGTGCATCTCCATGTTGGACCAGCATTTTCTCAAATCAATGCAATTGGGACCATAGCCTGAAATAGCAGCCTTGCCGCAAAGTAACGTTGTAAGGAGATAAAGCAAAAAAAATCAGAAAGGGCCGCTGTCAATGGGAGTTGAACTATTGTCTTCGGGAAGTTCTAATAGTAAGGCTTTCAGTGGAAAATAATTGACTAGCAAGTGGTATGTGAAAAATATTTGAAAGTGCGAATATTTGCACACTGTTATTTTTTTCTAAATGTAAAAGCACAAATTTGCAACAAACATATTTACCTTCATATATCACATTGGGCAATATTGTAATGAATTGTTCGTGTTTTCCATGGCCTGCAGTGCTGCCTGAATCCTTGTGGAAAAGAAAGCAACACAGGTCGACTCAAAGATGAAGCTGAGACGGGAAAAGAAAAAAAAATAAACAGAGAAGTCATTTCCAGTCCTATACTACTGTGCAAGCCTGCTGTTTTTGCCCATGCGCAAGTAAAAGTTGCTGTTTTCATGCACAATGCACTTAATTACGTGAAGTGAAAGAATACACGAGGAACCATTATGCAAAAATGGCCCAGTATCTGCCTGTTAATCTGCAAATGTCGTCGAAAGAACATAATCTTGCGTCTGGAAAGAGTGAGCAAAACATTTATTAGATGTTCTGCGCAAGAAATCGGTGAATGGTATTCTAGAGGCGCTGCGTTAGAGTGCCTCGAGCGTGCAGCAGAGGTGAAGGAGCGCATCAAATCACGTCGCACGTGAGACAAGAGCGCTACCTGGCACTTTCTTCAAAAACAAAGCGTGTGGCTCTAGACGGGCATGTGCGCCCGTCTCAGAGGTGATAAGGTGTACAACGCAAAGCGACGGGTCGGTGCCACCACCGTGTCGTCTAAGCGAAGCGTTGGAAACACTCGCTTATTCGTGCAAGCGTTTCATGGTCAGCGCAGCGTTATAGACGCTACGGTATTTAGAATTACCTTGTATATGCCTCTTTTAGTAACATACGCAGATACAGAATATATGCGTGTTGGTATGGTGCCTGAGATATGCGCCATCATTGCTTTTAATTTGACAGTCGCACACCTATGAACGCTGAATCTTGAGCACCATTGGTGGGCACTGCGAATGGGGTTGGTCATTTGGGGTATGGGTTGGTGCGGTCAGAGTACCCGGGACCGTTAAGCGTGTACAAAGAGACAAAAGTACAGACACAAAGACAGACCAAAATTTTTGCGTCGAAGGTCCCTGAGAAAAACAAAGGTCTTAAAACACACCAGCCCAGTTCTCACCAAACCACAACAGTCCGGGTTTTCCCAAAACACACCAGCCTGAGTCTTGTGAGAAGACACCAGTCCATGTCACACCAGAATACGGCTGTACACACCAGACCGGCCGTAGACACCAGAAACCGTGTCTTGATTATCGGTCTAATGTGAACGGGAGAGACACACCAGACATGGCCTGGTGAATTTTTCGACTGGGTTAAGGGCTCATTTTCTTTGTTAGACAATATTAGTAAGCAATGAAAGACAAAAATGCCAATGAATGTGTAGGAATGTTATTAGAAGTAAGTGTAAGTAATTGTGAACAGACAAATGTGTGTCAAAAGATAACTTGCCATGAACATAAACCGAACCTGCGACCTTCCAATAACACGTCCTATGCTGTACGCATGGCATGGCAAGCAATTTTTATGCACATTTACTTCTTCACAATTGCTATAAATTACTTCGAATAACAGCAAGATTTCGAACAGGCTACTGAACAATTGACCATATTCATACTATCAATCAAGTAATAAAGAAATCTTTAGAATACAGCCAACCACAAGGTTTTTCTAGATTACGAAAAAGTTTTCATTCAGTAGAAATATCAGCAGTCATGCGGACACTGCGGAATCAGGTAGTCGACAAAGCATATATAAACATCCTGGAAGAAATACACAGAGGATCAACTGCCACCAAATTACTCCATAAAGAAAGCGACAGCATACCAATGAAGAATGATACAGTACAAGGACCTACGATCTTCCAATACTATTTACCGCGTGATTAGAGGAAATTTTCAGAAACCTAGAATGGGCAAAGTTAGGAATAAGAGTTAATGGAGAGAACCTTAGTAACCTGCACTTCGCCCATGACATTGCATTGCCGTGATACTCACGGGACGTATCTCAAATCTTGATTACTGAATTAGGCAAGCAGAGCAGAAAGATAGGTCTCAAAATTAATCAGCAGAAACAGAAAGTAATGCACAACAACCTCGAAACAGAACAGCACTTTAAGATAGGTAATAGTGCACTTGAAGTTGTAAAAGACTACGTCTACTTAAGACAGTTATTAACCACGGAGCCGAGCCACAAGAATAAAGTTACTATAAGAATAAGATTTGGCAAGCCCTCTCTAATCCTCACTGGTAGATTGCCACTGCCCCTCAAAAGAAAAGTCTATGCCAGCTGAATCTTGCCGGTACTTACCTGCGGAGCAGAAATTTGGAGGCTAACAAAGAGGGTTCAGCTTTATTTGAGGACAGGGCAGCGAGCGATGGGCAAGAAACTGATATGTATAACTTTAAGGGACAAGAAGAGAGCAGAGTAGGTCAAGGGACAAACTGGGTTTTAGGATATCCTAGTTGAAATGAAGAAGAAGTAACATGGACCGGGCACGTAGCACGTAAACAGGATAACTACTGGTCGTTAAGGACAACAGACTGAAATTCCAGCGAAGGCAAGCGGGTTAGGGGGAGACAGAAAGTTAGGTGGGCAGGTTATATTAAGAAGTTTGCAGGTATAAATTGGCAGCAACAAGCACATGCCTGAGTTTACTGGCAAATCATGGGAGAGAACTTTGTCCTGCAGTGGACGTAGTCAGGCTGATGGTAATGACTTCTAATAACATCCTCTATGCTTGGCTTAAGTCTGTCAGTTCTCATAACTATTGAGTCAAATTTGAATGGATGTAATGGAGAAAGGCAACGGGTGTTTCCTGCGACTGCAATTATCACCAGAAATATAGGAAACAAAGTGACCGTTTTTTAAGTGAGCCCGTTTGCACTGTGCAGGACATACGAGAGTGTGGTCGAGTGCAAGAACAACAGTCTGAGCAGTGACTGTTACACTAAGGCCGCCCGAAGTGCTCTGGCGAAGAACATCAAAGCCTTCGACGTGGCACGCAACTGGCTATGCGACGACGAGCGGGCCAAACTGCGTGGTGAGCTGGTTGACTATTATTGTGTCTTATTGGCGTGTGCGACGCGTGGCTTCTGGGACTGGAATCTTCGCTGTCACGCTACATTTTGCCAAAAATATGGGAAGGCGCCTTTCGACTGGATTTTTAACTGCTTGCGCTCTACGTGCATGCGCCATAACCCCCATGCTGAATCATTATTATTACCGCTCTTGTTTGTTTATCCGTGTCCGAAATTGTTAGATATTCTGCTAAAAATATCTGCAAAACTCATTTCATACGTACGTAAGGCTCCATTTCAAAACTACAAATGAAACTACTTTGGAAATACCATTCTTCTGAGAGACATTCTAAATTAATGTATGGCCTTTCTCTAAGATATGCGATGCTGAATGTTAAGAAGTATGCTTGTTGGTTTTGTACTTGCTTTGCTATTTTCCTGGTCCTAACACCTATGTCACACGAGAAAGTTTGATGTCGTTTCAGTCTAAAGACATTCGACAAATCGAATAACATCAGGAGGCGTGTGCTGCTATATGGAAATATATAATGCCATTTGTAAATGATGGCAATTGCGATGTCGCTACGACGGCACTGAACAGAAAAGAGTCGCAGCGTGTGTAAGAAATTTATTATGTATACTAAGCTTTATAACGAATGCTTTTACGTGAATGAAGCTGAGGAAAAAGGTTAACATGCAGTTTTTTGAATAGCCAAAGAAAAGCTCGCGGCTCATACGAAGTCGAGGCGAGACTGGAGAAACTATTGCTCTTGAGGTCACGTGGTAAGCTTTCAATATAGCTGACATGGCGGAATGCGAGGAAGCTGCTGCAACTTCTCGCGCCGATCGGATAAAAAGCATAGTCGTGCAATATTTCTCCCTCACACACGCACACACCCATGCATCAAACACACAGCGCTCACTTCCAACTGATTTATTCATGGCTCGAAGGCTTGAATATATACAGGACACATTGTGCGCACACACACCAAAAAAGGCCAACAGCAACATTATCAAAACGTACAATTAATCAATGTCATCGCCTTAGAGCGATAAACTGAAGTTCGTTTGGTAACAACGCAGTTGAAGGGGCGCTTACACAGTTATCTTTATTTTTGTCAATGAAAAAGGCTTCTAACACTTCACGTGCAGTTTTACTTGCGCTTCTGCCCAGAATCTTTGTTTCAGAAAATCGTGCGTCACATCCAGACGAGATGACATGCGCAACCAGGTGCGCATACTTGTCATCTTTTTTCGTTAATTTTTGGGCGTGTTCCCTTAATCGGTCATTAATACACCGTTCGGTTTGGCCAATATTCACTTTTCCGCAGGATAAGGGTATGGAGTACACAACCCCCATGGAACACTTAACAAAGGCCCTCTCATGTTTCTTCTGACAGCCGCGCTTCTTTCTATCGCACACACTTTGGCACAGTCTTCCAATTTTTTCTGGTGCGGAAAACACCATCGGTACGCCGTGCCTGGCCGCGACTTTCATAAGGTTGTGCGAGACCTTATGGATATATGGCACAACTTGTGGCCTAATCCTTGAGGGCTGGGTAGCAGTCATCGCTTCCCGTGTTCCACGTTTAAACTTCTGCAGAAGTGATTCAGCAACGGCCGTAATGACCGATCGAGGGAACCCAGCTGCCTCTAGTCGGCTCACCTGATTAGCGAAACTAAGTTTCATGTTGTGTGGGCACGATCTTTTTAGCGCCGATTCTAAGCAAAGAGACGCAATGCCTCTCTTCACAATCTTTGAGTGGGCAGAATCGTACGGCAACAGCTGCTTCTCAACACGAGGATGATAAGACCAACACATATGCTCATCGTTCCACGTGAGGCTTAAGTCTAAAAACTGCAGACAAGCTTCTTCAGGCAATTCGACAGTAAAGGAAAGCCCTCGTCCTAGTCTTATAAAAACGTTTAAAATAAAATCAGGGGATGTAAGGTCACCCTGTTTATCTAAAAGAATTAAAAAATCGTCAACGTACCTAAAAACCTTTAAAACCTTCCCCCCTTTAAAAGCATTGTCCAAATCCCTATCTACATCCGCTAAAAAAATATCGCAAAGGACCGACGCGACACAGGAACCAATGCAGATTCCTTGCCGCTGAAGAAAGGGTTTTTGGTCAAACATAATAAAAGTGGCATTCAGATAAAATTTTAAAAGCGATAAAAATTGTCTACATCAACGCCCGCGTCATTGATAAAATCGACGTCACCATTCTCTTCTATGCAGGATTTTACGGAGGCTAGAAGCTTGTCATGCGGCACGGAATAATACAGATCTACAACATCCACTGAAAAGGCGTTGCCTGTGGTAACGCCTTTTATTTTAAGCGTTTATTTTAAACGTTTAAAATAAAACGTTTATTTAAACGTTTTTATAAGACTAGGACGAGGGCTTTCCTTTACTGTCGAATTGCCTGAAGAAGCTTGTCTGCAGTTTTTAGACTTAAGCCTCACGTGGAACGATGAGCATATGTGTTGGTCTTATCATCCTCGTGTTGAGAAGCAGCTGTTGCCGTACGATTCTGCCCACTCAAAGATTGTGAAGAGAGGCGTTGCGTCTCTTTGCTTAGAATCGGCGCTAAAAAGATCGTGCCCACACAACATGAAACTTAGTTTCCTTAATCAGGTGAGCCGACTAGAGGCAGCTGGGTTCCCTCGATCGGTCATTACGGCCGTTGCTGAATCACTTCTGCAGAAGTTTAAACGTGGAACACGGGAAGCGATGACTGCTACCCAGCGCTCAAGGATTAGGCCACAAGTTGTGCCATATATCCATAAGGTCTCGCACAACCTTAAGAAAGTCGCGGCCAGGCACGGCGTACCGATGGTGTTTTCCGCACCAGAAAAAATTGGAAGACTGTGCCAAAGTGTGTGCGATAGAAAGAAGCGCGGCTGTCAGAAGAAACATGAGAGGGCCTTTGTTAAGTGTTCCATGGGGGTTGTGTACTCCATACCCTTATCCTGCGGAAAAGTGAATATTGGCCAAACCGAACGGTGTATTAATGACCGATTAAGGGAACACGCCCAAAAATTAACGAAAAGAGATGACAAGTATGCGCACCTGGTTGCGCATGTCATCTCGTGTGGATGTGACGCACGATTTTCTGAAACAAAGATTCGGGGCAGAAGCGCAAGTAAAACTGCACGTGAAGTGTTAGAAGCCTTTTTCATTGACAAAAATAAAGATAACTGTGTAAGCGCCCCTTCAATTGCGTTGTTACCAAGCGAACTTCAGTTTATCGCTCTAAGGCGATGACGTTGATTAACTGTACGTTTTGATAATGTTGCTGTTGGCCTTTTTTGGTGTGTGTGCGCACAATGTGTCCTGTATATATTCAAGCCTTCGAGCCATGAATAAATCAGTTGGAAGTGAGTGCTGTGTGTTTGATGCATGGGTGTGTGCGTGTGTGAGTGATTGTGTCAAGTTTTCGCGCTCTAATTAACTTTTGAAATGATCTACCAACTAGCCCAACAACAAGTTCTCTTAGAATATTTCTCCCTTCGGGCCAGACATGTTAACCAAGAAAGGCAGCTTCACATCGAAATCGAAGAACAGGCTAGTAAGTCTCGAGATATTGAAGAGCGGCTACAAGCTCTAACGACTAGAGTAAACACTGAGCAAATGGCTGACATGGCCAACACGGCCGGCGATTCTTTTGAGAATGTCGCTGTGAACGAGATTATTCAATTTTTATCTACGGCTCACTTGAATTGTATGCAAATAAATAAACAATACTTAACAATACAATCTTATTTTTACTTGTCACGATTTATTAACCCTTTCATATATAATCTGTCCACGTCCCTCTACCGGCGACAGTACATCTTCGCGGTAAAAACTCATTTGAATGAGTTTCGCCAGCTCATTTGTTTTCTGAAGTCACTTTCTTTCAATGACCTTACACGTCCCCGTGTGACAGCCAACTAATGTCATTAAACTAAAATGTCAATTGGTGCAAATAGCACTAAACCTTCTAGAATGAAAGAAGTACAAGTTTACCTTGATACTCACCATGAGGATCAACATGAGGAACAACGTACTTAGGAGGAACATTATTGAAGCGATCACCGAAAATGATAATAAATGGCTTGAGTTTGACTAAGCGTGATAAGAATCGACAAGCTCAGATTTAGTGACAGCAAAATAGTATTGCTCTAGGGCTGTTATATTCTAGTGTGAAGAAAAAAGGTGCTACGGTAAAGAAGAGCAAAACAGACGACAGTAGGAGCGCTAACAGTGCGTTACTTGTGCGAGTTCGCTGAGACTACTGTGAAGAAAAGGTGAAAAACGTGGCTTTAGGTTTCAGCTGAATCTGGCTCGACCCTCAAAATTCGCAGGCGCCAACTTTTGTCAGAATGCGGTTTTTAACCCACAGTAAAATGTGATATCCAGCCGAACTAATACTCATGGCTGTCCTCACTAAAAACCCAATAGATGCTGTCATCTCGGGAGGAATTTCCGGCCTAGAATATTTATGCATAAAAATCACGTGCTGGAGCCATAAATTTTTCCTCTGTGCCATTTATAGGCCTCCTGATGCCACACCTGAATGCCTGAATAAACTATAAAAATATAAGTTCTATCGCCACACATTGCCCTAAATTGGGGACCTTAACATACCAGGCATAGATTGGGTGCGCTTTTAATCGCTTGCTGAAAACAGCAATCATTAAAATGTTATGCTGAGCACAACGTTAAGTCATGACCTAATCCAGATAGTGCGGGAACAAACAGGCCTCATGGAACTTCGAAATCTGTACTTGAGTAAGTGAACAACTTCAATTCACTTCCTTCAGGTTACCAGGCTGGGTTCCCACCTAGGAGCTGGTTGAGAGACCATGTCTCTCAGCAGCTTCTTTGGCCTGCTGGATCGCCCAGAAATGATTATATAGTCCTGAGCTGAGCATCGCGGTCCGTCAACGCTCCCGTAGGTCCTCATTGGAAGCCGCGTCTCTCGTTTTGCCAATTAGTGCTTGGAACTCCCAGAGAATATGCGCTAATGTGGCACTATTACTACAATATTTGCACGAATTGGTCATATACAAGTCGGGGTAAATGTGTTTCATAATTACGGGATTAGTGTGGGTGCCTGTTTGTAATTGCCGCCATTGAACGGACTGGGCCCGGTTGATCTTGGGGTGAGGCGAGGAGCATTCCAGTCGTTGAAGTTTATATTGTTAGATAATGTCGTTTGATTTGGTAAGCCTATCTTCCCACTCCCACTTCTCCACAGGAGAGTGCGTACGGGTGGCGTCAACCGCTGACGTTGCCCGGAACGTGAGACCTCGAGCCACGTCGTGCGCCACCTCGTTAAGATTGACATCCGTGTGGTCGACGGGTGTGTGGGCGGGAAACCAGAGAATGCATGCAATTCGGTCGTCAGAGCCAGCTTTGCCTTTTGTAAGGACTTTCAGTGCCACTGGAGAAATCCTACCATTAGCGAAATTTGGGAGGGCTGCTTGTTAATCACTGATAATATACTGGGCATCAGTATGAGCTAAGGCGATCGCGATAGCGACCTCCCCTGTTGTATTCACCTGATTTGTATTGATTGAAGCGTTGGGTATGCATTTGTGCGTAAGGTCTACAGCCGCAGAAACAAAACGGCGATAGTTTCGATAGCGCGCTCTATCGACCAAGACCATCTCCTAATTGCTTTTATAAGTTCGGAGCATAATTTAGGCTCTACTGATTCTTCTATCTTTGTTGTGATCAGGGTTCATGTTCTTTGGCAAAGGTAGTATCATGAGTTTAGTGCGGATTGAACGTGGTATGTCGCATTTCATACCATGCTGTGCGTTGTAAGAAATGCCGAGACTGTCGATAATTTGGCGACCTGCTTTCGTATTGCTCAAGCGCCGTACTGCGAGATCTGTTGCGCTTCAATTATTTCTTCAACCGTGTTGTGAAGGCCTAGTTTAAGAAGGAGCTCCGTGCTGGTACTGTGCCGAAGCCCTAGCGCCTGTTTGCAAACTCGTCTGATGAGTGCGTTGAGTTTAGCTCTTTCGGCCGTGAACCATTGATGGTAGGCAGCGACATAAGTAATGTGGCTGAACACGAAGGAGTCGATAAGCCGGAGAATACTACATTCATTCATGCCTTGATTTTCATTACTTATTCTGTTAATGAGTCGCATCGTTTGCACAACTTTCGCTTCAAATTTGCAGATTGTCTCACCATTTGTGCCTTTGCTGTCAACCAAAAGTCCTAAAATGCACATTTTATTGACGCGTCATACTGTCGGTATGACGCGTCCTTTAGGTCTCTTCAAGGTAGTGCATGTGTATGAGCTTCTTGTACTATACTGTTTGGGTGGTCTTCATCTGAGTTTGGGGCGGTATAAGAGGAGTTCGGACGTCTCCGCTGAACACGAAAGCCCTGTTCCGCGTAGGTATAGTTACACTATGTTTACAGCTTCCTGTAGCTGTTCTTCTATAGAGCCATCGCTGCCATCACATATCTAGAAGGTAATATAGTCAGCATATATGCTGTGATGAAGCCCGGGAATCATGACAGCTTTAAGGGCAAACCGAGGAGAGCTAAGTTGAACAACATAGGAGATAGCACGGACCCCCGTGGAGTTTGTGCAGTTCCTATGGGTATCTCAAATGATGTGAGTGGGCCCACTTTGACTACAGCTTGTCGGTTTGTTATGAAGTCGCGAATATAGTTATACGTTCGAGTTCCGAGATTCAAGGCGTTAACCTGCTGGAGTATTGTACTGTGTGTAACGTTATCGAATGCTTTCTTAAGATCTAAACCTAGTGTAGCTTTGGTTGAGCGGGTCCTGGTGTCAATGATTTGGTGCTTCAATTGAAGCATAGTGCCCTGGCATGAAAGGTGCCTCGCAAAACCTAACATAGGGCACGGAAGGACGTCATTGTCTTCAAGGTAATCTGTTAGTCGAGCTAAGAAGGCATGCTTCATGAGTTTCCCTAAGCAGGAAGTTAGAGAGATTGGTCTAAGGTTGTGAATCTTCAATGGCTTCCCCGGTTTGGGGATAAGAATAATCTTGGCAACCTTCCATTGGGGGGGTAAACGGCCTGTGGTCTAGCATGCCTTATTGTAGTCCGTAAGGTGACTAATAGATTCATTGTCTAGGTTATGTATTGTATTGTTCGTAATATAGTCAAAACCAGGAGCGGATTTAGTATTAAGGCGGTGTAGTACAGAGCGAATCTGTGCTTCCGAAAATTCCTCGTCAAGAGTTGAATTTCTCTGACCGGTATAATCTGGGTGTAGTTGAGGAGGTGCTTGGGAGATATGTGTGTGTGCTATCCCTCGCAAGAGTTCCTCCTCTGTACCTGTGTAATCATAGACGAGCTTAATAATATGTTCACAGTGGACTGCTTTGTTGTTCTCAGGGTCTAATAGATGACGAAGAAGGTGCAATGTTTTTCCGAAACCATATCGCTTGTCCATGGAGTTGCAATTGTCATGCCACTGTTGCGGGCTTAATTCTTCAGCATACGTTTCGATCTCTCTGTTGAGGAGCGCTATACGTTTCCAAAGGTTTCTGTTTAATTTCTGGGTTTTCCACCTCTTTTGGAGTGATTGTCTCGCTTCCAACATATGTAGAAGTCGGCTATCAATCTCCTCGAGGTGTGCCTCCGGGGGCACTGTTTGTGTAGCGTGACCAATGTCCTGTCTTAAAGTGTTGGTCCAATGTTCAATATCATCAATGGGTGAGACATTTTCTCCTCATTTGCGGAACTTGGCCCAGTCGACTGGCTTATGTTGTTTTCCTGCCAGTTTGGGAGGGCCCCCTTTGATGTGAATATCGATGATGTAGTGTTCGCTGCCTAAAGCCTCTAGTGTGTTATGCCATGTTGTTGTGGGTGCATGTTTGACGAATGTGAGATCTGGTGTAGTGTCTTTGCTAGAACTCGTGCCAGCACTGGTAGGTGCGCTTGGATCTGTGATGAGAGTTAAGCCTTCGTTTTGGGTGTCGAGAGAGATCGCCACCTTTTGGGTGAGCATAGCAATATCCCCAAGCTGTATATGGAGCAATAAAATCCTCTCCTACTATAGTAAATTGGAACCAGCGATGTTGAGAGCGCTCTTAAAGAGGGTGTCAAACCTGTGTTTTTTGTGTTTAGGGTTACTGTATATGTTGAGTACGAAGAGGCTAGCATGTGTTTTGCGGTGTGGTATGAGTTCGATTTGAATGTTATCAATGTGCCTAATTTTAGTATCGTGTTGTATAACAGTATGGTCTCTGCGGACTAGAGCTGTAAGGTTGGTAGTATCTCTAGTGGCACAGCTAATTGTGTGGTAGCCTGATAATTTGGCCAAACCATGCGACTCCTGTGGAATAATATTATCTGGCTTGTTCTAATCACGGATATAATGGGTTAAAACAGCTTTCTTTTTCGCGTAGCTTCGACAATTCCACTGCCAAATATACGTAGGTTGCTTAGCCATGTTGAGGAGTGGAGGTTATAAATTTTGCCGGCTGAATCAAACCGGTGGGTGGCGAAATGGGTTGCGATGGTTGATTTCCGGGCGCCATTCCGTTCGATGGCTGCGAGAAGGTCCACGACTCCACTGCTATCATTCTTTGGTTAAAGTGCTCATTTTGCTGTTGTATTAATTGAGTAAGCGTATCTACACGATCGGTAGTGTAGGTATGAAGCGAGACGTTGTGGTAATCCACGCATTGAATTGTTTAACTGATTTCATTCGGTCAACAAGAGTGGATTTACTGATAGTAGTGCATGTAGGTCCATCCCTACTATTTGAAGTTTCCGCTTTGCGTATAGGAGGCGGGGGGTTGCCTCCTCCTCCATTTGTTCCAAAGGTGCTTCAGGCAGAATTTGGGGGGGGGGGGGTATTTACTGGGTGTTGTTCTGAGTTCTTAAATTTACGAAGCTCCTCTTTAGGCATGCGGTTTTCCTCGCTTAAAGCATTCATTCTTTATTGCATTAACTAAGCATTTGTTTGAGTTGAACTATCTCTGAGTCTAACTTTTTCAATGAGTTTTGAGATACTGCCTCTTCAGACCTAAGTTGCGTTCCCGCGACCACGTCTGCCCATCTCAACTCGTGTGGGCCTGGTGTTCGGCTCCATGACTTGGATCCGAACCTTGAATGGGTGCGGGATTTGGACCGGCCCCGCCCTCCTTGTGGTCGAGGAGAAAGAGTGTCCTGCTTATTTGAATCGTTTCTGCTGGTTGTAGGCTTAGGCGAAACTTGTTGTTGGCGCTCCCAGCGGCGACGTGTCACGATGTAGGGGGTCTTGTAGCGTTCTCTGCAGGTCCTGTTGGCCGTCTGGTGGTTGCTTCCGCAGAGTTGGCATTTGGGTGTGCACTGGTGGTCTTGCGGGGGGCTCGGCACCCCACATCCTTGACATATACGATCTTGGGGATTCGGACACACATCCGTGCAGTGTCCCAGCCTGCCACAGTAACAACATGTATCGACTTGTTTCCGGTATAGGGTGCATCGTAGTAGAGCTCCACCGTAACGAACTTACGTCGGTACCCTGAATCCCTCGAACAGCACGATCACTGCCGTTGTGTTACTCAGCCTTTCTAGAAGCCGTGGGGTTTCTAGGTGTGACAACGCTGGCAGTGATGTCGCGGGCGCTACCTTCCAGGGGGATGCCGCGTATTACGCCTTTGGAAGTATGGTCCGGTGCCGCCTCGTAGGCACTGGTCTCATCCTTGTTTTTGCCGAGCGTGATGCGGGTTATACGTTATTTATCAGCATGTGCCTCGATGGGTGTACTCACGACGATAATATTTTGTTGTAGATTAGAGCAAACCATGTCCTCATCTTGAGCTTCTTTTGTAATTTCTGCTGCTTGGTAGAGTCTGGTAACTATGCGGACAGCTCCGTGATCAGCGATGCGGAGGCCCCCTTTTGGACGTATAATTATCTTGTAGTCGTCTCGGGGTAAATATGGAATGCGACTTGCTTTGATGAGTGGTCGTAGACGCTGCTAGCCTTGTTTTTTGTTGTAGTTGCCATCTTCAGTCTCCACGCGGGGAGCCAACGCTTGCCCGCGATTTGACTTCCGTGAGCCTACTGTCCGCCACCCTACGTTTTCTTCGAGATCTTCACCGGAGAGCTCTTCACAATCCACGGTGACTTCCATATTGTTAGAAAAATGAGGCGTTTCAGGCGCGTCGACCGGTGCTTCCTTGCTACCACCTATCTGCTCAGCAGCGTTCGCGGCAGCGGCGGCATCCATGCATGTGCGCGTCCCAGCTCTCGATCCGCAGGCCCCGATGTTTAAATGGCGGTGCAGTAAAGCAAGCTTGACTTTCCACCTTGATTGCGGTGTCAGATGAGTCCTGGTGACGAGCTGGAATTGGGGAACCAAATACTTGTGGGTATTCCATTATTTTCGCTGCCAACTTATGCGTTGAAATCAGAGCTGACGTGAACACGCGTCCGCTCGCTCCCGCAAAATCTGTACTTCAATAGACTTTTTTAACCCAGACTGCTTTCAGAGTGTGTAGTTCAAGTTCTGGAAGGTATTTCTGACCACCTTCTTGTCAGTAATGCTGACTCGTTTTTGCTGCTATGAAACCAAATCATTCTGTGAAGTGCTATTTCGAAGACTACTCACGTTCATATGATGCATATATATTAGAAAATTTGGAAGTGTGCCTAACAGGTTTTACCGACACTGATGTCAACTCACTTTGACGCCATTTCAATATGTGTCGTTACTGCATAGATACATTTGTACGAAGCAAATGCAAACTTATTAGCTGGCGGACGCCATGGATGACGCGTGAAATCATCCGCCAGAAGCAAAAAATAGTGATCAAAACAACGGCGCGTACCTAGTGGTAGTCCAATGGAATTGAATGAAAACCTTGCACGGACGGCACGCTCTTCAACAGATCATTATTTCATTACAGTGCTGCTGAAGTTTTCTTTAGAAGATCCTAGAAAGTTTTGGAAATATATAAGCGAAAAGTGAAGCCACACTCTGAAAAAAATTGGCCCCGTATCTGCATGTTACACCGCAATGTCGTCGAAAGACAATAGTCACGCGTCTGGAGAGAGTGAACAAAACGTGTATTTCATGTTCTGCACAAAAAAATCTGGTAAGAGTATTCTGGAGGCGCTCCATTAGAGTGTCTCGAGCGTGCAGCGGAGGCGAACGAGCGCATGAAGTCACGGCACACGACACGTAAGACATGAGCGCTATCTCGCAGTTATCCTGGAAAACGGGGCGCGTGCCGTGCGCGCCCGTCTCTGAGGTGATAAGTTGTAGAACGCAAGGTGACGGGTATGTCGACTTAGGAACGCGTTGGAAACACTTGCCGTTTCGTGCAAGTGTTGCGTGGCCAGCGCAGCGTTTTAAAGGCTACAATCGTTAAATTTACTTATGTATGCATTCTTTAGTAAAAATACACATACATAATATGGGTGTGTTGTTATCATGCCTCAGGTATGTGCAATAATTGCTTTTTAATTGACCGTCGCACAAGTATGAACGCTTAACCTTGAGCAATATTGATGGGCGCTGCGGATGGGGTCGGTCGTTTGGAGTATCGTTTGGTCACTTTGGTCCCGTTGGGATTTTGTTAGGGGGGACAAACAGACAAACGTACAGACAGACAGACAGACAGACAGACAGACAGACAGACCAAAATTTTTGCGTCAAAGGTCCCCAAGAAGGACTATCGTGTTTAAAAAGAGAACGAGAATAGAGAAACGGGCTCCATTCCTCCTTCGGCGTAGCGACTTTCTCCCTTTCGGGCAGCTTACCCGTCGTTTCTCTCGCGGCAATGAGTAAAAGAGCAACGTTTCTCTTTCAGTGTTCCAGTTTTTTCCAAAATCACTGGGGTCTTGCCCACGCGTATGCGCACGCCGAGCCTAACCGGCCGCGGCCCTCGCGAGCGATTACTTTTACCTAAGATTGATGCAAGTAATGCAGGAGTGCCTTTTTTGGTTTTATTGGTGTAGAGTAACAGCATCTGTTTTTTTATTGCTAGGCACTCGCAGGATGCTCTGCACACTTCCGTGTGTGTCTCGTGTTGCTTCATACTACCAATTTGTCACGAATACAAGAAGCACTGCTTCGAAAGCAGTCCTGCATTATCGAATACCTTAGAGTGTACAGAAATAATCATTTTTTCGGTCTAGACATACTTGGTAAACATACGCATTTTTCGTTTCGCACGGCACCAATAGAACTCATGAAATCAACGAGGTGCATAAAAAAGCATCACCTTTAATTTTTCAACAATATTGGAAACCTGATACCACTATATGGTTCATGCGTGAAAGCACCATCATATAAAATTGATGGAGTTATACGTGCCGCTACCACCATATGGGTGTTGTTTGCATTTCCCCCGATTCGATTACGGCCACCGTGGCCGAAAGTAGAACCTGCATTCTACAGCATAGTCACACGACATCCAATGAGGCTATGCTACCACGGCAGGTGAAAGCACAAAGGGAAGCAGGCTGCGAAGTTTCACCGACTGTTCATTTACCCGACTAGGTTACAACCATTAGAAACGTTTTAAACATCATCATAACTACACTTTTGTGAAAAGTAAATCAATGACTTCTGTCAGTTAAACGAAATTCTCAATTGCATGCGTTTTGAATTGTCCATGCAGCACTGAGAGGTAAGACAGAATTATGCACGCGTGCAGTATGCCTTTCTCGTCCGTTATTCTCCTTTGTCATGAAAAACACAACACAAAATGCACTTCTAGCAACAGCTGTGCACAGCAGGCAAGTACTAACACTCACTCATCTTTGTGATAAGAGAATTTCAAATCCAGAGTAATAGCAACCACCACAGCCACAGCGCTAACAATTGTGGCACGCACAATGACTGCAAGTTGACACACGAGGTGTATCGCGAGAGGCATCTGAAGCAGTAAAATATGTGGGCACGTGATGCTATAACGATACAGTAAATTTGTGCACTCCAGCGCTAGTTCCTCCCCTCAAGTAATCGAGCTGCCGTGACGCCAACAGCCCCTGTCATCGCTCACGAAAAATTACCGTTGGGTGTGAGGTCATCTCTTATTTCTCTTGCAAGATCCGCGTTGTAACCTACGTATACACTGCTAAGACACTCGTTACCGAATCAAAAGCATTGCCATTGAAGGGCTAGCGGTGTACTGCACTCTAAGGCAAAACGGTGTTAAAAAGGTGTGTGGTTCGTCCTTTTGGGCACAAATGGGGCTGCCACAACCATCAATACCTTTGAGGACTAACGGCACTAAGTCTAACAGTTAGTCTCCTCAACGGACTAGTATTTAGTTCTCACATATACACATCAGTGAGTAACTGTTAGTCTCACAGTTCACCCCAAAGGACTAACATTTAGTTCTCACATTTGCACCGTATAGAACAACTGTTATTTCCCACAATTACACCTTACCGGGCAACCGTTAGTCCTCACAGTTGCACCTTGCCGGACGAACGGTTGATCCACTCAAATACTCGAGTCGGATGACCTTTTTGTCCCCAGTTCAAACATTGTGTTTTGCTTATTTTCCACCAGGCCTAATACTTTTTTCGCCTGTTTTTCTGCGCAGGGAGCAACAAATTCCGCCGAAAAAAACATGCGAAAAAGTAGTTAGCCAACTATGTGTAACTGCTTTCACAGTCACGGCAACAACGAAAGACAAAAGTGAGGCATCGAAATCTTTTATTTTTCTCCATACACATGAAGTTTCCCCATTCTTTTAAGTGAAGTCATGGTGAAGTGTACAAGTCCAGTCTCGTTGTCAAATCTTGTTCACTCCTTGGAGAGCTCCCCTGACTGAAGGGATAGACGACATGCATTGCAGACGCCAGTGCATGCAGCCTTCTGCCTGTTGTGTTCCCACGGCTGAACGTACTATAATATACTAAAAATAGTTAGGGACACGTCACAGAAGATGAAGATGCACGCATATGACAAGTACGTGCACGTTAATATAAAAACAAGCGTTAAGATATGACACAAATAATTTACTTTCACATCTCGTACAGTCCTTCTGAAGCTGCTATGACGAAAGAGATGGATGACGGGCATCGCAGACACCAGCGCACAGTCTTCAGCACGGTGTGTGCCAACGGCTGCACAATAAGCATGTAAAATAGTGAGTCACGCGTGACAGAGGATCAATGCAAATGCATATTAGAAATACGTGCAAGGTGAAATGAGAACATATGTGAGATATGACATGCTAATAATTTCACCGTGATGTCACATATCGTCAAAGACTCATTTCGATCACCGTAGCGCAACAGCTTAGGAGCGGTGGCTGCAGGCACAATTCCGCAAACCAACGTGCCGCTAACAAGTCGGCGAGTCCTAAGCGAGGGACGTCGTTCAGCTAGAGCAAGCGAACTTGAGACCAAACACGGCACTGCACGCGGAGTGTCTGCCGCCAGCAAACTTCGAACAGGAGAGCGAGCGTACGCTTGGCCGTCGCCACAAACAGCGCCGAGCTGGTTTATTTATTTTTTGTTCACAATACCTTACAGGCTCCCAATTGGAACATTGTGTAACGGGGGCGATACATGGTAAAACATGACTTGAGACAAATATAGAAAGATGAAATCAGGGTAGTACAATATGGAAAGTGCACTGTGATATAAACCACTGCCAGAAAAGCAATAGTAACACCCCAGTAGAAAAACTAAACAAAGGAAGAGCGTGCACGAACCACGAACTTAATTAACATGAACAGTTAGTGTTTGTAAAATAAAGAAAATTTTGGCAGCGTTTGCAATACTACAATGCAACATGATACAACGTTAAACAATTTGAAACATAAGATCTAGAGAGAATGAACAAGAAATAACTACGCAAGCATGAAATGTTCGAGTAGGTGGTAGTGAAAGACTTTGCGATCGAAGTAATATCACCAGGGAGATCATTCCAAAGCTGGATGACGTGTGGCAGCGCAGAACAATTAAACGCCTTTGTGTTGCCGAATAGGCGCTCGAAACTTCCACGATTATGGAGCCGCCTAGCCATGTGCAGTGGGGTTTTCAAAGGTAGAGAATGAGGCCTGGTGTTTTGAAGGTATCTATGAAGCAGACATAAAAGGGAAACACACCGGCGAATCTGAAGAGGGTGCAGCGAAATTTCGAGTTTTATTTTAGTGATACTGGATTTTCGTTCGTAATTTCCGGTAATGAAACGAGCGGCAAGGTTTTGAACAAGCTCTAAGTTAGTAATTAAGTAGTCTTGATAAGGGGACCAAATAGGTGAGGCGAATTCTAACTGCGGGCGAATGGAGGTAAAGTACGCTAACTTGCGAATGTTAGGTGGCGATTTACGGAGGTTACGACGAGTGTATCCAAGCGTTCGAGATGCTTTAGCACAGAGATCGGTAATGTGAGGCCGCCGTGAAAGATTGTGAGTCAAGATTATCCCTAGATACTTGAAGTACTGAACACGAGATATGACAGAGTTGTTAAGGACGTAGGAAAAATCAGAGTTCGATTGTTTGCGGGTGAAAGAAATGAGTTTACATTTTCCGGAGGTCAATACCATGAGCCATTTTTGACACCACATATTTATAAGGATAATTTCACTTTGCAGGGTGTGGTGAACCTCGGGAGAAGTTATTTTTCTATAAATAATAAAGTCATCGGCGAACAACCTAATGCTTGTTTGGCAGGTCATTATTGTAAATAGGGAAGGGTTAAGGGCCTAGAACGCTACCTTGAGGGACTCCGGAAGTTACATCAGCTAAGGGAGAAACACAGTTAATAATTACGGTGAATTGTTGGCGAGATGATAAGAAATTTATAATCCAAGATAAGCTAGCAGAGTCCAGTCCAAGGGAATTTAATTTGGAAAACAATCGACAATGGGCGACCCGGTCAAAACTTTGGAATAGTCAAGAAAAATGCCATCGGTTTGTAAATTGTTGTCCATGTTAAAGTGCAAGTCAGTAGTAAGTTCAAACAATTGCGTATCAAATGACATATTTTTACTAAATGCATGTGATTTATGAAAAAAATTGTTAGTCTCCAAGTGGCTGTAGATGTGTGATGCAATTATGTGCTCTAGCATTTTACAGAAATGCAAGTTAGGGAAATGGGGCGGTAGTTGTCTGGTTGATTTTTCTTTCCAGCTTTGAATACCGGAATAACCCTGGCAATCTTCTAGTCTTTAGGTAGTTGTTCAGTCGACAGTGATTGACTAATTATTCTGCATAGTATTTCGCTAGAAAGCGGTAGGGTACTTTTCAATATCTTAGCGTTTAAATTATCTACACCCGCCGATGTTGATAGTTGAAGGTTATTTATGAGACACGCAACTCCATCCTCAGTGACCGTTATGGGTGTCATGTAATGGTAACCTAAATCTGGAACATAAGGCACATTTAGGTAATCTTCTTTAGTAAATACTTACGAGAAAAATTGGTTGAACTCATGCGAGCATCGCTCATCTGTCTTGTCATCATTGAAGAGACAGATTTGTCGCGATTCATTTCCAGGAGATATGGTTTGCCAGAACTTTCGTGGTTTTGACTGCAGGAGGGAGGGTAGGTCACGTGAGTAGTACTTGTTTTTGGCGGAACGTATAGCCGATGAATATTCTTTCAGGCATGTACTGTACCTTTCCCAGGAAGGCGCGCTGGATGAATGTTTGGCTGCAGTGTAGAACCGCTTCTTTTTATTTCACAGTTTGCGCAGTGATGAACTGAACCAGGGATTTTTGTTATCGTGAGCAATAGAGATGAGAGGCACATACCTGTCCACCAACTCTGACATTTTGTTCTTAAATTCAAGCCACTTTTCAGCCACAGACTGAAGAGAGAAACATTGTATAAATGACTGATGGAAGAAGGCCGCTAATTCATTGTTCATGCCTTTGCAGTCCGCTCTATTGTAGTTACGAATGAACTTCGTAGCCATGGAACCTATGTTTGGTACCGGTTCGTGGATGCTGAGTTGCAGAAGATTGTGGTTACTAAAACCATCACACTATTCGATTGTGCCTATCGTATCAGGGGTGGTGGTTAGCACCAAATCTAGAATATTAGTGCCACGTGTGGGTGTATTTACCACATGTGAAAAGTTGAAATCCAACGAAAGGGTAATGAAATCAGTTGAAGTTTGGCAGGGTGATGATAAAGTGGGCCAGTCGTTATTGGGTAAGTTAAAGTCAACAAAAAGGTATACGTGATGCGTAGGACATCCCTTGATTGCGGCCGAGATGCTCTTTCGCAAATCATCTTCGAATAGCTAGCGTCGAAGAAGCTAGTGTCGAAAAAATCGACGGTAATGCGGCCCTTTTCCAAAAACTCGAGCGAGTGCAGCGCTCAAACGCGAGTCCGCCGCCGCGGACAACGGACTGCGCCGAGCTGCTTGCGACCGACTGAGGGGAAAGCCAACTGTAATGACGACCAATTTTCAGTGACGCTAGTGAAAGCTCCGCCAGCCCATGCTGGTGCACTTACAGCGCGTGACATACCACAATCAAGCTCTTTACGAGAACCCGCAACGTGTTTTCGACTACTCCCAACACAGCGACGAGGTGTCAGCCCAATATCGTCAGCACGGAGCTCTGTAAGGCTATCTGCATGGGCACCCTCCAGGCCCTTTTTTTGCCCCAATGAGAAAGGCAGCAGTGGTTCCCATTGACGAGACTTATACCTCCAACTTGTGCACCAGTTTGTAAAAAGCTGTGTTAAGCGCAGGGATTCAATTTCGATACATTCGGGAATCTCAGGTGTTGTCACGAGATATTGGAGCTTGCGCTGCAAAACCTTCATACTGGCTTTGACAACCTACTTGCAGTCCACAGATTCCAGCAAATTAAAAAGTAAAAATTTACCCACATAGCAAGAAATTGTACAGCACTAAAACCTAGCAATATGGTATTATTGTTCCTTGAAATACTGAAGTGCAGGTCTCTAAGAATTGATGCAGTGCTCGATTCAATACTATTACTCTGCCGTTACAAGTACACCTCTATGACCTAGCCAGGAAAGGTAGACTCAAGTAATTGCATAAGAAACACTTCGAGTTACACAATTCTTAACAAAGTTGCATTCATTTATTCACTTTTCAAATATTTACAAGTGGGTAAAGCAATGAATAGTTGAGCCGCACGTCAACATGTCGATAAGGATACGCTTTACAGGCTGCGGTTGTTTCAACTGCCATAATAGAATCAGACTTGTTCTCCTCAAAGACTAATTGGAGTAAAACTACATTAATGCTATAAAGCGAAGAAACGTGTACAAATATAGTAACGCTGACTTGAGCCAAACGCAGAAGACAATGATATTAGACGTGATGGAAGAGGTTACGGCAAAACTGGTGGCCCAGGAAAACATGATGAAACCGTTGTGTAAATGAACAAGGAGCTGCCACTGATTAAAAGGGCTCATTTTTTTGTAGACATAATCACACAGAGCAACCTAACAATGATTCTGAGAATAGAATAGCTGATAATATTTTTACTTTATTTAGTGCATACATCGTATACACTACATAATTCGAGATATTGAAAGTGAATATACGCAAAAATGACACATTTATGATTTTTGGTTGCATACAATAAACTGCATCGGTGTCACATGAGAACTTTTGCTCGTCAGAAGAGTTTATTTGGAAGTGTGTCAGTTCGGGCTAGTTGGTATGACATGACGATAGCTATAGCACGAGAACAAAAAGACGATGGGTCTGATTTCTTGATCGTGATCAACAATGATCGTTTCTAAGCGGTGCAAAATATTCTGTATCAAGTTTGCGCGAAACAATAGTCGAACCGCCATTCGGGAGCCAAATCACGATCAAAAGTGCCCGTGTGACACCGGCAGTGAACGTGACTTACGTCACAATTAGTGCGACGAAACATGAAAAGGCAAAAAGGGCTAGAAAAGAGAAGACTGCAAACCATACTACTTACCTGATCATGCTGTGTGAGGAGTGGTCAGGTGGAAGCCATTGCCGTCGCCGAATGCCTTTCTTAGTTGTACACGGACAGGAGGGGGCACCGCAGAACACAAAGCCGATAAATACAGCCACGCAGACTCTAAATAAATTAGAAATTTACATTGTTAGCGCGTGATGAAAGGATCACGGCGAAAACCTGCATTATTTTGAGCGCGAAACTATCACGTGACTATCACAGCCCATAATGCAAAGCGCGGCCCAATGTTGACAATGTAGCCTCCGAGACAAATAAAGCCAGTGGCAATCCTAAGGGCTATTGCTTGTTTATAACTAGTTAATTTTAAATAATCTTCGCACTATTCGTAATAATATTTTTATTCAAGACTTCATTTTTGTTTTTGTGACATTTGATGAGCACACATGGAAACAGTCATAAAAACGCATCATGAGGGTGCAAAAAAAAGCAAGTGTTGAGTGTGTAACTGAAACTTCAGTTGCGCTGTCCTACGGATACTTTAGTGTGTACAGTAATTCAGTCCTCTGCAAATAACTTTTGTCTCAGCTTTTTTATGCTGCCTTAGCTGTCTTTTTTTACTGTTACAAAACCACTTTAAAAATGAAGTTGGAATCGAAACTTGAGCAATTCCAATTTCGGCTCACTATTATCGTCATCATCATCGTAACACTGTAGCATGCAGCATCTTATTTTGGTGTGTTTTCGCTCTGCATTCTCGGTCAAAGGCGTCAAGTTAGGGTGGCTTATTCAAGAGTCGTTCAAGTGTGACCAATAACGACAACCTCTAGTGCAAAAAGCAGAGTACCCCCACTCAACAGCTAAGCATCATCAGTGAGCCCACTTGATTCGGATCTTTCTACACAAATTAACGCCCACAGCAAAGACATCGGAGTGCGTAACTACATGATCCGTGATTTGTAGGCGAACTTGATGCTGTTCACACAGCGATTTCAGCTTTATTTCACCGTTGCAAGTCAAGAAAATGCATCTATCGAACGAACGGTGATACTCCGACTTTCCGTAGCCAGCGGACCTGTTGCCCTTATCTACAACAGTTTGGATTTCGGTCCTTCAACTGAGGTGACTCCACAACAAGAAAGGAACTCTTCTTGCACACTCTACGCTGACACGCAACAAAGGGTATACCCGCTGCACTTTTCGCTGCTTAAAGTGGCAAGCTAAATAACGTCTCGGCTCTTCCCCCACTGCCTCAATCCTAGACGTGCATGAATGTAAGAATGAGCAGCAGCGCGACACGATGATCAGACAACAGACCTCCCTAGGTATGAATCACCATTTGTGCGAACTAGCGACAATCGTCCACAATTCTCATGTTCAGAGCTCGCCAAGTTAACCAAGCAGTTGCAGATCGCACACGACTTCCAGTTCAAATCAGCCTCAGTCTAATTTGATAGTTGACAGTGTGATAAATGCAGCTAAGCCTTTGTTGTGTTGTGACGAACTAGAAATACACTGCAGTTGACCAAACGTATTAGTCGTCCATACAGCGGCATAAACGTGGTGCTACTTATGAACGTACATCACGCTGGATCAGAAAGGGAAGCTCGCATAAGTGCTGACAGGTTACCATACCTACTTTGTGGACAACAAACATACTGCTTAAAAAACCTACCCTGCATTTGCAGACTTAGTAGAAAAAATGGAGTTAGTAAGAAACTACTACAGAAAGAAAGCCACGAAGCTTCCTTTACTGTAGAAAGAAGACTCCATCAAGACTGCAACTGTTCACGCCTCGAATTCCATAGGAAAAAGGTGGCGTTGTGGGACCAGTAACGGCCAGAACTTACAGCATTGAAGTGCACGATAACATGTTAAGGAGAAAGGAGCTCACCTGTGACATACGCCTCAGTCGTTTGTGTTGTGGCCAACTAGAAAAACACTGCAGTTGACTAAATGTATCAGTCGCCCAGACAGCTGCAAAAACCTGGTGCTACTTCCGCATATACTACATAGAAAGCTGCGTGAAGTCATATGAAGAAAGAAGGCATCTCATTATCAGCTTTGCCTCAGTTGTATGTCTTCTCGCTCGACCTTCTCGAGCAAGAGAATCGCAATCAGTAGGTGCATTTGTTCAAGCCGACATAAGCCTTACAGTGAAAGCGAAGCTGAAGCGTGGCCTCGGACAAATGGCAAGAGGACTGCAGTGGTATGGTGTTATTTGTGTGCTGCATAGTGCGTTGTGCAGTCTTGGCATCTCCTTGTTGGTGTCTCCCAGATTTGCTGTAGGTGATATTGTTTCCAGAATACTGTGTCCTTTCACGATACTGCGATTTGTGGTTTAGGTTTTTTCACCAACAACACAGTGTTTTAAGCAGGCGTGCTCTCTCTATGTTGGTGTCTACTGTGTTTGTTGTAAGTGATCGTCGTTCTCTATTAGTGTGCAATTTTATCGCGGTGCAATTCGATGTTTATATTTTCTTGCAGACAGTGTGTTCCGCAGGACTTGCATTTGCTGTGTGTTCCGGAGTTGATAGTTTTGGAAGTGACAGAATAACATACTTTTTTACGATTGCTTAATTTTTGGCTGATGTTTACTTATACGCAGTTACTAAGAAGACATGAAATGCTTTCATGACGATGCGAGTTCCCAACAAAGCTCTGAGAGCAGAGAACGTAAAATAGCTGCTCTATTGCATTTTCATCAGTCACAGACACTACCAGATACTTGAGTACTGCAAACAGTTGTCAAGGCAGTTTCGAACCAGAATGGACACCCTTTTTTGTCCGGAAACTCAACTTGTCTATACATTCATTGCGACTTCAACCGTCCTCCTCAAATGTTTGTGATCGACCCGCCTCGTCGAACGCTTGTGACATTCTAGTGTATGTGTGTTTTCGCGTCGCCCGCTCTTTTTTTCCCTCTCATTTCATTTTCCTTACCTTTCTCTCTCTCTTCCCAAGTGCAGGGTAGCAAACCAGATATTTTCTTTCCGGTGAACCTCCCTGCCTTTTTTCATACCATATTTCTCTCTCTCCTTCAACCGTGATTTTATTAATACTATATGCAGTTACTAAGTTTCCTGTTTGCATCTTTTTCTCAAATCAGTCCAATGCTTTTTATGTTCCCAAGGAGTAAGGGCTCTGTGAAAGAGCTGTTTTTGTAGCTCCAGGGTTCCTATTGGTTCCACTTCCATGATTCTTGCCAATCGTACACAGTAAAAAATTTTACACCCACAAGGATGTAAAAAGGGTGCTTTTACGAGAAAGCACTTTTTGCAACACCTTTTAACACCCATAGATGGTCGATTGAAAAAAAGCACCCCTTTGTTTGGGTGCTTGCCTCGATAGCACCCTAAAATAGGCTCTAAGGGTGCTTTTGTGCCTGAGAAGGGTGTAAGTGATGGTTCATCAGATGGAATATGCAGCTAAAGAAGAACACATAACTAAAATATATGGAATTTCATGTCTCAAAAACCTCGATATGATTACGAGGGTCGTCTTGGTGGAAAGCGCCAGAGATTTTGACCATTTGGTGTTCTTTATTGAGCACTGATATCACACAGTGCACAGGGTTCTACCTTTTCGCCTCCGTCTTAATTCGACTGCCACGGCCGCCATGGAACCTGTGACCTTCGGATTGGCGACCGAGCAGCGTAGCTACTGCACGAATATGTATGGGACCTTATGTTAAGTGATGGCCTAACTGACTTAGAATGTGTGAAGGTGTTCTCCGAATACAGCAGAATGCCAGCAGAAGCAAATCGCGTTTCATCTAAAATGGCAATTAACTGCAATTCATGTTACGAAAGCTTTCCTTAGCGTCGGTTATAAGCTACATGTTTGCTATGGATTATATACAGGAACATAATGTTCGCCCGACTATGGGTGTGTGTGCGGGAGCCTGCACATGCGTTCGTGTGTAAGCGCGATTGTGTGTACACCCGTGCATGTGTGTGTGCGCGTGTATGTGTGAGTCCGTGCTTGTGTTGAGCGTGCCTGTGCACATGTGTACGCGCATGCATGCGTGCGTTTACCGTCGCGTGTGTGTGTGGCCGTATGTGTGTATACGTGTATGTGTGTGCGCCTGTGAATAAGTATGTATGTGTATCAGCCCGTGCGCCCTCGAATTTCATGTATGTGTGCGGGGGGGGGGGCACGGCTTCTTAGTGTTTAAGGTCCCCCACCTGTTCAGACTGGGAGTCTATATGAGAGGTGGCTTAAGGAATGGCGGTGGTCGACGCACTGTACACGGACTATTCAGTACATGGAAAACAGCTACACATTCTCGTACCTCATCGTTGCTTACGAACTTGCTGTGGTAGCTGATTAGGTCCGCTGAGACGCTTCTACGCTCGAAAACGTGGGTTATGACCAATTCACACGGAAACCTGTCACTGCACTTCAGCACAACCGTCGTTTATATTAACGACGTTTAACAAGAACGTGCCCTGCCTTTGCAACAGGCGCTTAGCTAGCTCATTGGGCAACCATAAGGAATTATGTGCTGATCACGTGGTCAGCAAAAAGTTTGTTATAACAACCTCGGCACGTTTCATGGTGCGTGACAAGCCTTCTAAACATCCGCGACTGTGGAATAATTTGTTCCAGCTTCGACTACGCAATCAGTGTTTGCGGCACCATACGCGGAATCGCCAGACACAGACAATGCGAAAAAAAATTCCTATGAAAAAAGGTGTAGCGATGCTCTCCCGCTAATGCCACCGAGGACGAAATAATTATTGTTTCTGGCCATTCCATGGTGCACTTTGTTTTCCGCAAGTTTTGCTTCACTATTTTTGCCCACTGCAGTCGCATTCCGTCAAAATACTTAAAGAACCCAAGGCTGGTAAATAACCTCCGCCGCTGTGCGGCTGGGTGAAAGGAGAGTTGCCATTCAGAAAGAGTCATTCTTGAGGCTCCATTCGATTGCCTTCCACGTCAAACCGCCGCCCGCCATATGCGCCATAACGTTTGCCTTTCGGCGCCGCCATGGTGGGTTTCCCGCTCACCCCGCTCACCCAGGCCAGCGTTGCCCCCCCCCCCCCCACAACGGCGGGGTAGATAAGCGAATAGTTGCGTCACCGAACAGCTGCGTCGACAGCTGCGGCGCCGCCGCCAGTGCCTCCCCCTCCTCTCTCTCTCAACTTTGCTTTCTCTGTTTCATCCGTCTTTCGAATGCGTTGCGTTGGTCTGGGGTCTTGATCACTGTTTAAGTTCTAGCGAACAGGCGCATCTTCAATGGTGGTCACGCATGACACCGTGTTCGAAGTGACGCTCGTATTAAGGAATATTCATGGAGCGGCGGACGCGGACAACGTGGGCCTGTTAACGGTGAGTGTACTGTTTTCGTAGGTAGTAATCATACAGCGATAGCTGGGCGCCTGCAGCAGCTCTGCCGAAGCGAAGTAGGCTGCCAGCCATTTACAACAGCATGCGTTCGCGGGCCTGTTGCAGGTGCCCGAATAAACGTGGGACATAACGAGTTCACACTGCTATGCGCGATGTTGTGTAAGTGCTTGCATCACTCATACAGTGAGTGATGTGATCACTTAACAAGGGCGCGATTAGTTGCTGATCGCACATTGTCTCTACACTGCTCAAAGTGATCGATATGGTTTCAAGATGCGCTTTAGGCTACATCGTAATAACATTTCTATTAATACTCAAATGTGCAACGTGCTTCTGTAGGTGTAAGCGTAAAAAAAAGAAAAAGAAAAATTTATGTACAGAGGCGCAATGTACGAAACGGCTTTTTTTTGCTTAAAGACGGTATCGTTTGAGGTGCTGATATGCCGCGATGCTCCCAGCACGTGCGCGTCGGTCTTTTAAAATATTTAGGATACTTGCCACCAGCAACAGGGAAAGTTCTTGTAGACTTCCAAAGGCGCGTTGTTGTGGCCATCGTCGTGCGTTGTTTTCCCTCGTTTCTGTTTGCTGTTTCCGTGCTTTGCTTTCATCTGCGATAACGTTCGGCGTTATAACAGAATCGAGAGAGTATACGTGATTGTGGGAGCTATGTGCGGTAGCTCAAGCATAAGCCATGGCTGCTGCAACGTAGTCTGCGTTCGCGTGCGGTGGTGTCGTTCGAGCGCTTCTACTTGCTTGATTGTGTTTAAGTGAGTATTTAGGCACGGGTTACGTTTGTAAATACAGCGGTCAATAATCGCTAATAGCGTGCCCCTGATTGCCATCAGAGTATGGGCTTGGTTGTCGAAATATGCCGGACGCTTTTTCTGAAAGCAAGCTTTGAAGAATTTAATAAAAACACTTTCATACGTGCTAGGCAGTGCCTATTGTAGGTCCGCAACTCTTTAAAAAACTGGACGAGCTATCACATCTTTTATCGAATTACAATGAATTAAGATTATTGAATTATAGATGACGAATTTCTGTTCTAGATTAGGTGCACAAAATACATGTTCGCAGCCCTACGACTAGAAAGCAGGCAAATAGGAAGCACAGCGTCAAATTTGGATAAGATGCCATGGACAGAGCTTCTTGTGAGGGTAGAAAGAACGAGAAAATTGTTCATTTTTGATGCCCTTATAGAGGCTGTCAGAATTGCACTGATTGCTGAATTGTCACAATTCCTCAAATTGTTAGAGGCGCGATTAAAGTCAGTAAATCTTTTACTTTTTTTGCAGACCTTATCGCTAGTGCCACGCGCAAGATCATTTGTTCTCATGTAAAAGAGAAAGCAGAGATGCCTTCACTGTTTGTACATGAAGAGGTAAGTTTCTTGTGCGTTTTGATCAATGCTACATGTTCTGAACGTTGTACTTTAAGAACGTTGTACTTTATAGTGTAGTGAGCCAGTGTTTTTCACACTGGCTCACTACCCTATAAGAAATTCGATTCTTAGGTGAGTTCAGGCTTTCGTAAGTGCCATTTTTGAGCTGTAGTGTTACACTTCACCTCAATTCGGGACTTTGCTGTATGCTGGAAAACTATCTTATCGTTGTCATACGAAAGTGTTGGAATATATGGGTTGTATGCTTCGAGTTCAGTGTAATGTCAATTACACGTCATTTCTTAGGATACACACTACATATTCTTCATATATGGTGCTGCCAGAACAGCACGAACATAATTTTATGAGAAGTCATATTTGCTCTTATTACAGGACGAGAGGGTGCCGCTGACGTCCTGCGTAGTATACCCCGGCCCCAGCCTAGAGCAAGCCTAGTTCCTGAACCTCCACGTGAATGACCGAGAGAGAGAGAGAGAGAGATAAATAGAGAGGAAAGGCAGGGAGGTTAACCAAGCTTGGCTCGGCTGGCTACCCTACACTTGGGGTTGAGAAAAAGGGGAATAATAGAACGAAAAGAGACAGAAAAGAAGAGGAGTAAGAAAGAGAAGCATAAATAGTCAGCTCGAAACTACACAGCACGGCCTCGCATAGTTCTTTCACAAGCGGTCGTGAAGTTTGGTGTTCCTTAAAAAGCACAAGAGGGCTTTCGTGGCTTTGCGCGTATGGGAAGCCATCGGCCAAGGTCCCAGGATCTTCTCTTCTGTAAGCGGCCGTGAATCCAGCTGACAGAGCTTGGCTTCCATAATACGTCGTTCGGTCTGGTATGCTGGGCAATGACATAGAATGTGCTCAAGCGTTTCCTCGCAGGCGCAGATGTTGCATGCCGAAGTGCTCGCCATTCCAAGGAGACGAGAGTACGAATTCGTAAATGCCACGCCCAACCTCATGCGACACAGTAAAGTTTCGGCGCATCGTGGGAACCCGGATGGCAAACGAAGCTGCAGAAAAATCTTCCGTGTCAGTAATGACGAAGAAGGAGTGACAGCACTGATGAGTTGATTTTTTTTTAATTTTCAACATTGTCTATATGGCCTCAAGGCCTTTAACAACCACCGTGATAGAGCGGCTTTTTCTCGGCGTGAGTTTCGAGTTTATCAAAAAAGTTGTTCAGGCAGTACGACGCTGAAAATTTTAGTGTCACAATGTCTGAACAACTTTTTCTAGTCTGGTCATGGTAGATGAACAAATATTGTTATTTCTGTAAGTTATTGTGCTTAAATATAGCTGGAACATTCCATGTCAAACGTCCCAGCCACTTTGACGACCATCTGAAATGTATTAGAAAAAAATGTGCTGACTTATTGCATTGAAAACATTGAACTGCTGGAATATTCCAGCGAGAAAAAAAGGTTTTGTTCATGTGGCTGGCTTATAAATTCCTGGCATAATGCCGTCTGTGTGCTGTTTGTGGAAAATTTTGTTTTAAAAGTACCGATTATTTTTTCGAAAGCGAATTCGGTCTATCTGTTAAGTAAATGTGCTTCTGTAAGGTAATTGAAGCTCAATAATATTAGTGCAATTTTTTGCCACATTTGCTTCCAAGAATAAAGCCAAAATGTGTTATGTTTGCATTTTTTATTGCAATATTCCACTTTCTATGATTATCTGAGCAGTGAATACTTACTCCCCAGAAAGTATCTTTTGAGGAAGAAATATCTTGAGACCTCTCAAGCTGCTGAAATATACGAGAAAATATCACGAATTTCACAAAATCGCGACTTTTGTCCATATTGAGATGCAATTTGCTCCATGTTGTGATACAATGAAAACTTATCAATATACCTAAATTGTAATAAAATAAAAGTCTTTCTATAATAAAAATGTTATCGCAAAAAGGACAGAAAAGAGCGCTGTCAACTGAATTTTATTGAAGGTGCTACGAGCGTATTTATACTGAGCACAAGAACAGGGCTCATGTGCAACAACACATGTGTGACCATGACAAAATAATTTTAACCGAGAAAAGAATACTCTTTTTCGGAAACGATAAGTGAAGGTGTACTGATGCATTGATCCTTGGCCTTCCTGATAAAAAGTTCTAAAATCTCTCATTTTTCTGCTTTCTTTTTTTCAAAAACCATGTTTTATGAAACCTAGGACTGCACTTACATTCTTCACGGTGTCCGGCCATGAGACTACTATAGCCATTCTTAACATTTAAAGCATGCTGTCTTGCTCGATCATTGAAGCATTGCCTAGTTTGTCCTATGTTTACTTTTCCACATGTTAGCGGTATCTCATACACATTAAATTGGCATTCAGTAAACCTATTCTAGTGACGAATGGTGCAAGATTGACTATTCCTGTTGCTGTAAGTACATGCACTTTTGAAAGCTTGCAAGGGGTAGAAAACAACAATGTCATAACTGCTGGCACTTTTCCTAAAATTGTGAGACACCTTATGTGCGTAGTACCGTGTAAAATGCAAAGGTCATTGGTCATTCTGTTTTTCCTTCGGTCCTGTTTACTTTAACTTTACTTTCTGCAGGAGGGTTTCGCAAACGAGTTTGATGATGCTGTTGGGGTATTGGCTGATGCTATCAGCCCATGAGTGCTACGAATGTTCTGTTGATAGTGGGCATTCAAAATTAGTAGAAAGAGGAATTGATTCCACATGTATTCAGGTCACCCTTCAGAAGTCATGTTAGCACAAGGGTGAGGTCAGGTTTAAAAACCAGATTAAAAGACTAAAAGATGATGGAGATCCCAACGGAATCATCACACCCATTTGCGAAACCCCCCTGCAGAAAGTAAAGTTAAAGAAGACAGGACCAAAAAAAAATGACGAAAACCTTTGCATCTTATACCACATCACGTACGTGTCTCACAATTAAAAAAATAGCCAGCAGATATGATATTAACGTGTTGTTTTCCACCCCTTGCAAGCTTTTATAAGTGTTCGTACTAAACAGCAACAGAAATAGTCAATCTTGCACCATTCATTAGTCATTCTCTATAGTCATTCTCTCGTCACAAGAATAGGTTTACTTAACGCCAATTTAACGTTTGTAGAAGTATTTTTTATCAGGTAAACCAATGATCAGTGCATCACTACACGTTCACATACCCTTTCCGAGAGGGAGTGTTCTTTTCTCAGTTAATATTACTTTGTAGTGGTCACACGTGCCGTCGCGCATGAGCACGGTTCTTATACTCCGTATAAAAGCGCTTGTAGCCCATTCATTATATTCAGTTGACAGTCGGTGCTCTTTCCTATCCTTTCTATCTCTTTCTGAAGTTGTTGCGCTGTGACTAGCACACAACCACGATAATCCAACTCGCCCAAATTAAACTCTTGTTACGTAACACATAGACCGAGTTTCGTATACAAAGAAGGAGCGGTGCCTTTAAAATAAAACTTTTCACATACTACACATAGACGGCATTCAAGGAAGTTCAGAAGGCAGCCACGTGACCAAATATTTTTCTTCTCCTAAATATACCGGAATATTACTATTTTCAATGCAGCACGAGTTTTTCGAATACATTTGAGATGGTTGCCAAAATGGCTGGGACACTTGGCATAAAATGACCCAGTTGTGTCATTAGCCGTAATTATGCATTACCTCTTTTATTTTTTGTGTATGCTGACTCAGGTTTGTGTTCATTTTTAGCTGATTCTATTTCTGATAATTGTATTGGTTTTTCAAGTATTCATTAAAGTTATATGCGCAAAAACTTATATATGTTTGCATGTACATTATTTCTCATAACCAATTGTTATACATCCAGGAATACAAAGCTTAAACCACAGTGATTGTATACATTTGAAAACACTATCTGTATATATTTTTGTGTGTATCACTTCTTAGGAAGGAGTATTAAACTGGAAACCACTGGGATTGTAGATACTTGAAAGAATTATAGGGATATATTAGCGTGTATTTCTATTGTAGTCTTTATGTATTTGAAGCAGTATACTAAACTGAAACCAGTGTAATTGTATGTTTCAAAGAATCGTCAATAAAGTGAAACTGAAAAAATATAATAAACATTCGAGGTGTTGCGTGTGTAGTCTATGTATACGTCAGCATGTTACTCATCTGGTCAAAAAATTGTGTGGCAGAAGAAAAGTTTATAAGTTTGATTTGCCTAATAAATAAACGCAATATGCAAGGACAGCAAGGCTTAGTTTTCTGTAACGCGCATTATGCATATACTGTGAAGTATATATAGGTCCAGCAGAAGTTCATACACGATTGTACGTGTTTATATTTTTGCCCACACGCAATGAATGGAGCTCGACAGGTGGCGCACCATAGATAATCAGGACCTTTTTCTTCAAGCAGTGTGTGATCAGTGCATGGTGATATCAGTTCAGTCTGAAAGAGTACTGGCACCCCTGCCATTGGCACTCAACATTCTCCTGCACCCTTCTCGCACCCTGCTCAGAGGGTGCTAAAAAAGTGAAGGACATCGAAGGCACCCTTCCTTAAGGGGGTTTTTGTAACACCCTACAGTTTTTTTACATGTACACCCTATTCTAAGGGTGCATGGAGAAGCACCCTTTTTGGAAGATGCTGAATTAACACCCTTAAGGTGTCGTCTATGGGACAAGCTCATTTACACCCTTCTGGGTGTAAAAATTTTTACTGCGTAGGGTTGGTTGTGGCTGTTGCCTTTATCACGCAAGCATGTAGGTCCCATTTTAGTAGATCTGTTTCTTGTTTGTTTAATCTCAAAGCACTTTTTAAAACATGATTATGGTGAAGCCTTATAATGAAGGCACAGTTTCATTTAACTACTGCTTGCTCACTTCAAAGTGTATTGGTTCCCATGCTATTTTGAGAACCACATGGTAATAATTAAAATAGACAGGTAATTTATTCTTCAAGCCTGCATGCATCCATGTTAAGATGAAGCCTGCCTACAGAAGGCTTTTTGTAGCCTGATAATTTGAGGTCTTAAAAGGCTTGCTCTTGCACATATTTTTCTCACATATGTGTTTAGTTTTGCACATATCTCTCACACTGTGTTTATTGTATCTAGCTACAGACGTAAGAAGGCGACAGAATAGTTTCCACCATGTGATTGTGTTCTTGTGTTTGTTTCATTTGCCTATGCAGTCACTCTGTGTGAAGAACGTATGGTGTAGAGCTATAGAGGCCTAGTCAGGTGACTCATGGTGATGTTTTTTGTCTCCGGCACTACGGCAATCGTGTATTGTCAAACAAATAAATAAA
Organism: Rhipicephalus annulatus; assembly: GCA_013436015.1. NCBI lineage: Eukaryota > Metazoa > Arthropoda > Arachnida > Ixodida > Ixodidae > Rhipicephalus > Rhipicephalus annulatus. The sequence continues at coordinate 114,320 of WOVY01010058.1, forward strand.
TAAAAACATAGAGTGCAGCTGTATGAAGAAATCAGATTTATAGAAGGATTAGTGTGTGAAAAAACATAGGCTGGATTGTTGTTTGTATTGTTCATGCTTCTATTTCTTACTTAACCACAATAACTAGCCACTGTCAGCCAGTAATCAAATGGGTACACAAAGTTGAAAAAGTTGCCATGTGTGTTATTGGATGTTTCAGCGATTATGTTTTCCATGTTGTCTCTACGTTCGCTGCTAAACATGTGTTTGATGTCTATATACAACGTTGATGCAATATGAATATTTGATTGTTGTCACCACATTAATACCATCACATTAGGGCAAAGTGATAGTTTGAATGTTGCTACAACATTAAAAACACTGTGTTATGGCAACGTATTACTATAAACGTTGGTGCAATGTTATAGTTTGCCGTCTAACGTTGCCTTACATTTGTTACATTCAAACCACGTTGACCCAACGTTCTGTGTTACCTGGGTTGGGAGCTATTTGACTAGTCGATCCCAGGCTGTGGAAGTTCACGAGTGCCACTCTCGCTATCTTCCAGTTGGCTCCGTGGTTCTTCAAGAAAGTGCATTAGAACTATTGCTGTCTCTTGTGAACATTAACATTTTTACTGTCAATGATTCTGGTATTCAAACTAGGCCGTTTGCAGATGAACGCGTGTTGGTCCAAGTAATTACTTCACCTGACAATCAGCACCCCCATAATTGTGCTCGTGCTAACATTTCCGAAATGTGTAGCCCAATGGACATGAAACCTAATATTGATAAGACAGTCTAGCTTTTTTTCTCTCGCCGAAGATCTCACCTTTCCTCTACAGACACGCTAGGCTCATTACGACTGCATGAAGAAACGTGGTAAAAGTACTTAGGTGTCACACTTACTAATACCGTATCATAGAATACACATATAAATATTATTTGTTCTCCTGCGTACTGCAATTTACACTTTTTAAGACATAAACACAAACAGTCTACTTGAGCGTTCAGATTAGTTGCTTATAACGAACTGATTAGGTCAAATCTTTAATATGAATGTGTTGTGTGGCACCGCTTTAATAAAAGCAACATTACGCGCCTAGAGAACGGGCAAAAAAATCTGTCCTGTTTATTCATTCAAAATTGTCTTTGTATGACTCACTCACTGAAATCATGCAGGCTAGCAAAATCTCATGCCTTGCACTAAGACGGAAAGCTGCCCGTTTAGAATTTCTTTACCTGCTTTTGACTTAGAAACTAGCAATTAACCCCTAACCCTAATTTTCATATTTAACATCAAAACTTACTAGTCACCATCATCCTAATTCTTTGACACCTTATTTTACAAGAACTAATTTCTTCAAACTTTCTTTTTTCTCATGCACCACAAAAGACTGGAATGCCACTTTGTAGCCTTTATCATGTTGGGATCGCTGCAAAGTGCATGAAATATATTTGCTTCTTTCTATTTTTTTGCCTTCATCCTGCTAGAACCTGTAAATAATTGCAGTATTGAAGACAGACAGAAAGCAGGAAAGAAATAAAGGAAGAATAATCGCAATGAGGGCAAAAGAGGAGACTTCACCAGGGTTACTAGAACTAACTAAATGTCTCGAAGCTGTTGAATTATTTTTATCATGTGACCAATGTAGCGCTTGTACTTGCAGCAAACAAATTGTGTCTATCTGCATGAAGTCAAAAAGTGTCATCTGAATGTGCAACATGTATGCTGTTTGTCACTTTGGATAAATATTTATTGAAACACCTCGCATGTATTGACATGATTGAGCGCCACACTCACTATTTTTTACCGGAACACAATGCAATCGACAAAGTTCAACGAAACATTTGGCCAATAGGCATATTCTGAGTAACCGTAATGACGCACTGGCCGACCATTCGCTTTGGCTAATGTTTACATATGCAGCACGCAGCAACCGATGAAAAAAAACAGTGATACAACATACAACATACAACATACAACATAAAAAGTGGTGGTTTGTTACCACCACTTTTTAATAGGTTCGACAGCGAAAGTTGGGCAGGCACATAAGCTAGCAAACAAAATTTGCACGCTTTACTAATTACGTTGTGCCAAGTAGCACTCGCGAATGCAGCGTCGACAGACCCCGTATCCCAAGCTGGCTCATGAGCCTGACACGCTTGAAGTAAAGCTACTTCTCATTGTGGAAGGCTGGCAATCTGTCACAATGGCGAGGACGTTGGCAGTTGTGTTCGCCTCGTTTTCCACAGTTTATTCACCTCTTGAGCTGGTGCTATGCCACCTAGATATTAGGCCTGCTGCTCCTGTCACAATTATTATTTCATATGAACGTAAGAAAATATTCTCTGCTATCAAATACGTGGCCGATTTATAAGAGTAAAGTTTGGTTGGTGGCCCAAAAAAGAGGCGAAATAAGTAATGTAAATCTTATTGATTACTTTTGATTTACACACACACACACACACACACACACACACACACACACACACACACACACACACACACACACACACACACACACACACACACACACACACACAGTTCAGAAGATGCACATAAAGTGTTCGTAATATCTGCGCAGCTTCTGCAGTTGTTTTTTTCTGCTGAGTGAGTGCTTTGTTCTGCTGTGAATGTTCGTGGATCGGTATAGTTGGTAACTGTTTTCAAGTACTGCGACTTGAGATGAAGCTCACACACATGAAAAAAAAAACATTTAACAAAGCGGTTTATCATAGGATTTCTGCTCCACAAGTTTCTTATTGAGAAGCTGAAAAAACAGAACAATCATTGAGGTGTGCACAGGCATTTATATACAGTTGAAGAGCAGCAGCACATATTTAAAGGAGAATAAATCGAGTGAAGGTACTAAAAAGACTGCTACATGATCATAATATTGTCTATAAATGATAGGAGCAGGAGTACGAAATTTTACGTAGTATACAGTACGAATGCATGACACTACGTACTAGCCCTCATCTAAACAAAGGGACCTGACGTAGATAAGCACGATGTGCAAATTGCAAAGTGTTTGCCAACTCTGAAGGAATAACGCCTGTTCTTAGAATATATTGCCACGCGGCGATTATTGCTTCATTCTGTTGTGTTTGCGATGGGAGCAGCGGTACCTAAAACGTTGCTGGTTGAGCCTTGAAGCTGCGTCTACTCCATTTCGCAGTTGTTGTTTTTTTTTCAGAAAAGCAGGGGCGCTATGCAGGATCGGCTGAGTTTCCCAAAACTCGGGATATTCCCGAGCCCTGGCGACACGCACTTATGAACGAGCCAACAGGACTAAAAAGTCAAATCCGCCCCTCAGCACGCTGCGTTGTATTGATTACGATAGAACCAGTCATCTCGTAAAAGACGGTTGTCTAAGTTGGGTGGTGTTTTCATGCCAGAAGCATCTTATATGATTTGTTTGTTGATCCACTGAGTGCAGAAGTGCACCTATGCAATACAAGTGTCCGAAACTTTTCGTGAATATATTTTTTAGATGCAGGGGTGGTTATACTTATTTTGAAGTTTTTCTTGGCAGCACTAAGTCTGTTTTACAGTAATCAGCACGGTGGCCTCAAAGATCAGTGACATCCGAGCACCTTACAACATTGCGATCGCAGCTAAATTCGAAGCCAGGTGGCGGAATTTACATTCTAGCGAGGTCACGTGTCAGCCTGTACATTCTAACGCGCTGCTCGGCCGTTGCGCGTCCTCTTTCTTGTCATCACGCGCTAGTACCGGAGCTCGTGCGACCGGCTAATTAGCTCTTTTGCTGGTTGGAATAATTCGCTAGTTGGACCAGGACATGCTATGACCAAGCTAATTACGTCAATTGGTGGTATTGCTGTCGCAATTACGCCATATTTTAAGAAGACCATGTTGATAAAGTCATTTAAAGCTAGAACTGGGCCAACCAAGGCACGCTAGTTTATGAGCTAACTAAGCTATGATAATTAACTTGGCGCAATCATGACCACTTTAGGTGAAACTATAATTAGCCATAACTGTTATGATGATAATTATGTATCCTGCTAATCAGGATTACGTTAAAAAGCTTCATACTGATAATGGCATTGCTAATTGCGCCCGAGGTAATTGCCTTTTAAATGAAGCCTTATCAATGAAGACAAAACAGCTCAGTGTAATGATCATTAAGCCTCAGTAAATTAGTTCAATGAAACTTAAGACAGAGCTGATGCGGTCTTCACTCGAAGCCGATCACGCACATGAGTAGACGACCAACTTAAAAAAGCTGCAAAAGCTAGGTTATCACAAGCTTCTCCATGGCTCCAGCCTTGTACATGTAGCGTAATCTCACCAAATTATTTTATGTGTAAAGAAGCTGCCGCTTGGCGTTCACCGCATGAATCGCTTGACAGTCGCACCAGCACCATCGCTGTGCTGAGTTGAACTCGGGCCTTCTCAGAATCAACAAGTGTGTATCCGATTTCACGCGTCAATCAGTTTGATTGACAGAGGCATGCAACGAAGATCGCATACGCCCACCATGTTTGCTCTTGCGGAAGAGCAGTACTAACGTTGAGCGGCACGATTTATTTATCAGCTTTATCGCACAGACTATGTACACACGCACGCAGGAGGAAAAGAGATATCACCACGCGGCTACGATGTTCAATTTTAATTGAATATCGGCTACGAATTTTATTTGACCGTGCCCACCACGTCGACAATCGCACCTGCGTTGCCACCATGATGCAATCGCCCCTGGTGCACACTTTTCCTTATCTGCAATATTTGATAGAGAGAAACGAGCAGCCAAAGAGTGCTTTGTGTGCACCCCTGCTGCCTTGGAGAGCGCAAATTTCTATGCTGCAGGAGAAACAAAAGAACATGTTCGAAAGAGGACAAGCGCCCACGAACACGCCTGCCAGAGGCGCTTGTTCAGTTGGCAAAAAGATAGCGTGGCTATGACGCTGGCGTCGCTGCCCTGTTAAAATGTTGATTGTGTGACTACACTGACATGTTCGCACGTGGTGTTTCTTTGATAACCGCCGCGAATGTCGCACATGCGTTTCCAAGGTCACGTGCGTTCTTGAAGACATTCTTATCAATGATGCTATCACGCGCTCCGCAATGTATTCATAAGACGGCCGCCGAAAATTGAGCTAGGAGCAAACGTTTGTGCCCGAGAAGCTGGGGCCATCCTGCTTAGCACCCCTGACCACGTCTCTGCAAGTGCGCTTGTCAAAATCGCAAGATATGTGCAGTTCCTAGCGCTATCTCGGGACGATACTTTATCGAGGGTGTGAGCGCGAGCGCCACTCAGCTAAATGTGTTAAAGGCCAAGGCTTCCGCTAACAGTCTAGAAGCGTACGTACAGTGTCGTTCGTTATAAAAGGGAACACGCGAACGCGTGGCCTGCGCTCTGCGGCGGCTGCCCACAACACCATCAACAGACAAGTGAAGAAAGCACGCTCACTTTTGGCGTCATCTCTTGCCAAAAAAGTCATGACTGGTAGATAAGCCCTGCTAGATTACGTTTCATCACCACTCGCGCGGCGAGCGACGTCGGGTGATTATTGCAGCTTTCACCGTGGTCGCGCACAACGTTTGATATCTTGGCAGTAGACTACGCGCGGCAGGCATCACCTTTTGTGCGAGCGGAGAGGAAGTGCAATCTAGCGACGGTTTCTTATTAGCCATTCCTCGTTATTTATTTTTCGGCAACAAATGATGTTGTAAGTGAACGTGATTTCTTTTGCTGTCGGTGCCATGGATGGTGCTCGAGGCAGCCGCCGCACAGCGCAGGCCATGCGCTCGCGTGTTCCCATTCATAAAGGACGGCAGTGTACATGACACCAATTCACAAACAGAACTTGATGTACTAGACATGGTGCCTTTAAAGCCACTCAAGATCAAGTAATAAAACACACACTAATCTTCGCATCACCGAGAGAACGCTAATGAAGGCAGTGAAACTTTCGGCACATTGTGAATACTGATGACAACTTGGGCCGCAGCACTGTTCCACTGTTCCATTGCGAGAGCTTGCAGGTGTACACCACGCGAGCATTCAGTGAACGAAGCACTTCACATCGCCCCGAAGCACTTCACAGGTGCAGAAAAACACGTCCATCTTTATGCATTCACTAAAAAGAAACACCAGCACTCAACAACAGGCTTCCTCAGGCTTAGCAATTCGGCTATCTCAAACAGTGGGGGCATGCATTCACGCGTCTACTCGGCAGAAGACGAGTGTCAAAACTGAGCGACGTCAAAGGCCAAGTCGGCCGTAGGAAGCAGGCCTGAATTATTTTTCTAGGTGGCGTTGGCTGGTGGCGATGGGTAAACCTCCTCTACCTTCGGAAAAGTACTGCATTCTTTTGAACTGTACCACTTCCTCCTTTCTCTGCCGGAGCAAGCTTGTGGTGCATTACAGGGCAAGCGAACGTGCCGTAGAGGAGGCAGCGTGGGGAACAGATCGCGGCACTTTACGAAGAAAAAGTACAGCGTCCTTGTGATCTGGTCGCTTCCTCTTCTCCATGCCGGAGCTAGCTCGTGGCGCGTTCAGGGGTCGCCACTATCGCAAGTGAAAAAAAAAAAGCAACGCGCTGGAGAGGAGGCGGTTAGGGGGAGACCAGATGGCGCTAGTACGTGAGGGAGACCAGAGGGGCTTTAGCGATCGGTTAGAAGTCAAGTGTACACGATGTCGTCACCGATTCCGCTGCTCGATGAACCACTGTCCGTATCGTGAGGCTATGATGGGGCTGAAGATGTCACATTGTGTTGTAACCGGTAACACGACGCAACACTTTCAACACATTGACACGCGCAGACCACGCGGCAAGCAACACTCGCAACACACTGACCACGTTCGGAAAGTATTATTTGGTATCAGACGACGGCAGCGCTCCTTACGGCTTGCGACACCGTGACAAAATGGCAGTCACTGGCGGTGAGCAGACTTTAGAGCCTACGACCTCTTCGACTTATTTTGGACTGAAATAACTTCTTACAGTCCAGCTTTTACACGTCTCACAGTAACATGAGTATCAGCTACAACAAAAGCGATAAGCTGATATAAAGCGCTGGTGCTTGCGAGTGTGGTAGCCCTAGACTGTATTACACAAATCAGTTTCAGTGCATGACACCCAACTACAATTGACGTTAACCCGATATGGCGGATGTATCATATGTGTACATATGTTTATAAAATTGGATAGCTAGCAGTGCAACCGTAATTGGCGTTTCACGAACATGAGAGTCTATTTGAAATGAAAAGTATTTCTGAGACCTGGCGTGGCTCTGTGAATGCTTGGGTTTGATTCGTGCTGAGACCTTATATTTATTGTATGCGTTCATTGGGGTCAGCGCTGCCTTTGCAAGTTTTTTCTTAGAGCTAGCGCGTTAATTGAGCCCTTGGTGTTCTCGCCGGTCCCGGGTAGATACTAAGTTTCAATTATTTTTGGCATGTACTCACCTGCGTGTATGTGCCACTGTCGTGCGGGAAGCGTTTGACGGTGTAAACGATGGGATCGCAACCCATGTCTTGACCAGAGCGTCGTAGTTGTCAAACTATTTTCCCTCCCATACTAATTTTGTTTGACGGGGAGTTAAGAGGATGATCCCGAGAGCGCCCATACGTAAGTGGTTGGTGTTCTGGTGACAGTTTTTGCAGTACAAAACCACCTCTTTGGTGCAGCGTGAACTAAGCACGTAGGCAAACTCTAAACTTCGAGAACAGTTCTCTTCAATCTATCTGAAAATACTGAATTAGAACATAACCAACCCGACCGCATTTCAGATTTATCTAATGTTCAACCTTTACGAACGCCATCAACGTGCCATTGCGCTGCTTTTTATACATGCGATTTTTTTAGTAGAAGCCGCAAATTTGAACTCCAAAGGTGCACAAACGGTCACATGCAATGATTTGTTTTCGAGATAAGTATACGACAACGAACGCTATGGGCGAGCGCGATAACGTTGACACGAGCAAAGCGTGGCGAAAACGAAATGCCGAGTGGGTGCACTTGACCAGCCCGATCAGGCAGACTTGAAACTGAGAGTTGATTCATCCCGCATTTTATCTATCTATCTATCTATCTATCTATCTATCTATCTATCTATCTATCTATCTATCTATCTATCTATCTATCTATCTATCTATCAATATATATATATATATATATATATATATATATATATATATGTATAATATATTAAGGAACACAAGAAAAAAAAAGAAAGGATTGATTGATTGATATGTGGGGTTTAACGTCCCAAAACTACCACATGCATGAGAGACGCCGTAGTGGAGGGCTCCGGAAATTTTGACCACCTGCGGTTCTTTAATGTGCACCGAAATCTTAGTACATGGGCCTACAACATTTCCGCCTCCACCGGAAATGCAGCTGCCGCAGCCGGGATTTCGTCCCGCGACCTGCAGGTCAGCAGCCGAGTACCTTAGTCACTAGACCACCGTGGCGGGGCTAGAAAACAAAAGGAAAAAGAGGAAGGAAAGCAGCCTCAAAAAAAAAAGTCAGACTTCATACACGCGAAGCACGAAGCAGAATATCAGATGTATCACATGCATACACCAGTTTCCAGATATTGAAGCTCCTTATCTAGGAGGGCAACCGATGGTTTGCTCACGCAGTTGTCGCGTTCTTGAGCCATTCTTTCTGCTTTAATAATCATGCGCGTGTGATCAGTTTTGTGTCTTTACACTACCATTGTATTTTCAAACAGCGCATGACAACCACACCTGCTGACGGGCTGAGTCAAAAAACCTTGATTGCCATGTGTTCGTGCAGGCCACATTGCTGCGTGTTCGTGCAGGCACTCGTTGAGGCACCTCCCAGTCTGCCAAATGTGGCACGCACGACGTGTGAGCGGAATACTGTATACTACATTTTTGACACGTTGGACAAACTGGGATTTGTGCCTGACGTTGCAGGAACGCTTAGACATAATGTTTGCACTAGTCAATTTGGCGATTTGGGACAGTTTGTGAGGTGCAGAAAAAACAACCTGCACACATTCGCGCTGGCCGACCTTTTTCATTCGGTGCGGTACCTGGTCCATGTAAGAGATCACCGCAAATTTGACGCAATTGCCTTTTTCTCTGTGATCAGCACTCTGTCCTGTGAACTTTTTCGTCTTATTTTTATTTTCTGCCAGAGAAACGACACGTCAATCCGAATAGCCAGCTTCTTTTTGACGATTCATTTGATTTTGGAAACTTGTGTTCATCATATGAAAGCAGGATCCGCCTAGGGTGTTAGTGAAACAAGAGTTCACCAGGCCTCTGTTCACCAGCTTACTGTGTGCTGATATAAAAGGAAAAAAAATAAGGTTTTTTAGCGCTAGGCTCTTAATTGCAAATTTCACGTAAAACTGAAATTTACTAAAGAACCCAACGCGTGCTTCATCTATCGGTAACTGCAGCAAGCATATCATTATCAGCGCTTGGTGGCGCTGACCTCAGTCCCAGCGAGCCGAGACCACGCGTGAGAACATTTGAGTTAAATGTCCTGACGGTTGTACGTAAAGAAAGCGTAACCACAAGTTTCTTCTGTTCTCAAGCACCTTCGTCATTTCTGTGTCCTGCAACACCACCATCACTTTTGTGTTTTACATCGAGGTGCTTAAACCCATATTCAGCAACACACGTCAATAAATACTTCGAGTAGCCGGCCAACAAAAGTCTATTTTGATACTCAGCAGTGCTATCTTGCATTTTGTTAATGCAACTCTTCGTAACAGTGTTTGTCCGCCACAAATAAGCGAAACCTCTTTTTACCAGCTTGAAGTGAAAGGAATCAGAAGGCATAAGATTATCTTTAGTCTTTGGGCTATACTTCCGGCACACGTAAACATGAGGATGAAACGTGAGTGTGAGGTCCAGAAAGCTAATGGGTTTCCTGAGGAACTTGATTTCTGAAACGAAATGAAGAGAACAGCATGCTTGAAATACTGAAATTATGTTACCAATAACATCTAAAACACAATCACTCCCCCAATACTAAGAAAAACAATAAAATCCTCAACATATAAAAAATACCGACTACCCGATGATCATGAAAGCTTTGGCACAAGCGTCTGTCAAAATTTGCTAACAAATTACTACAAAGCACCAGAGCAACACAAGGCCCAAAGCATATATCATTTTTCTGTAAAAGCTATTTGTTATCGAATGTGGCAAAAGTTGGCAGAGGCTATTTCCTAGCTCTTTTTTTAAGTGTTCAATACGCCGCCAATACGCCCAATATTTTGCCTATTCATTGTTTCGTGCGCTATAGCTGAACCTGGTTGCACAGCAAGCTGTTCAAGCTTGTCAGGCTTTGCGCTACTTGAAACTGCGTGGACAAATGCCCTTGCGTGTCCGGAAAACTCTCGAGCCGGTCGTCTATTGCAGGCAAACAGGGTCATCAATACAGATATGGCGCCAACAACATGCGTCGCATTTTGCAGGTAACCATTGCGCTCGATTGTATGCCAATATCGTTATTCATATTGTCACAGAGGCTTAATACAAGGGATGAAATTTTGCCGTACATCACGTTTGCTCACAATACCACTGTGCAAGAGACCACAGACCTACCACCATTCGAGCTTGTTTATGGTCGTCGCGTCACAACATCGTTAGACGCTATGCTCCCCGTAGACCAGGACACCAGCAGAAATGACAGCGTTGACGAGTTCGTTGTGAAAGCCGAAGAAGCCCGCCAGCTTGCACGAAACCGCAATCGCACGCAGCAAGATATCGACGCTCGCCGTTACAATCAAGGCCGAAGGAACGTTACTATCAACCAGGTGACTATGTAGGGGTGTGGACACTAGCTCGACATCGTAGACTTTCGGAGAAGCTATTTCGACGCTACTTTGACCCTTACATTGTCGTGCGATGCCTCAGTGACGTGAATTACGAGACAATTCCCTAAAGCTCCAGTTTAAACTGAGGACGTCCACGTTGAGAAATAGTCCATGTAGTACGGATCAAAGCGCACCAGGCCCACGAGTTATGAACACTTCGAAGATTTTTGTTATTGTCCACAACAGCGCGGGCTTATGTTTTTTTTTTTCGTTGACGTGACCATCTTTTTTCATGGTCATCTCTAGCATCTTAGTCAATCGACCGCGACGGTCGCTCTTGAAAGGGGGGGAATTCACACAAGGTAGGCTGGCAACTCTAAAGGCCAGCCACTGAGGAGGATAACAAACTAGTTCTTTGGGCGCATGGGCTGGTGTTCGTGCTTTTGGCCTTTAGTCACGAAAGTAAACGCCCTCCTTTTGTGCCTGCGTTCTTGTGCCTTTGTGGCATTTTCCTAATTGACGCAAGGTAGGCTGGCAACTATAGTGGCCAGCCTCTGAGGAGGATAACGAAGTGGTTCTGTGGGCGCGTGCTCTGGTGTTGGTGCTTTTGGCCCTTGTTTTGGCGCCTCGCACTGTGAGGGAGTATGAACGGCTTGCCGTAGCTCGGCGGTTTTAGTCTCTAAAGGCAGAGTGTTCCAAACCTTGATGGCGGAGAAGTTCACTGTTTTTAGTGCGTAATTTGTGCGCGCCTTGGGCAATAAGATATTGGTTTGAAAGGAGAAAAGTGTATTACTTGAGGAAGTGGTAATTTTATTTTCTGTAATACATAAAAGATCCGGAATATGTACCAGGCGGTAGGCAATTACAGCTAAGTTAGAGACGATCATATTTGAAATAGGAATGTCTTCGGCGTCTTGGGCTGGTTGACAACCAGGTGCGCTAGTGCTGGCGCAGTGATTAGGTGGTGTTTGGTTCATAGTCCTCTGACGTTCAAGCAGCAAACCGTGCTGTGGCTCGAGTCCCCAGAGACGACGGCTGGAACGTCCGTGCCCAGGGGTAAGCTCGGCTGAGTTACTCGATGGGCTTGCGTCAAGGGTGCTGTCTGGGGACCGTACCATCTACCGTACCCCGTACCTCAACCAGAAAATGTCACAAAGGCACAGGGACGCAGGCACAAAAGCAGGGCGTTTATTTTTGTACGCCACCACCAGCACGAACACCAGAGCACGCACCCACAGAACTACTTAGTAATCCTCCTCAGAGGCTGGCCACTATAGTTGCCAGCCTACCTTGCGTCAATACATCATTCTTCTTGTTAAACGGCCCTAGCGTTATTCAGAATAATACTAAGTTATCAAGACCAAAGTGCCAGGTTTGTTCGTCTGGGGACCATTTTATATGACGACTGGCATATATTTCCTGCATTTTGTTATGGTAGTGGCTAGCATACAGCGAGCCTGTTTGAGGGGTGCTGCTTGCTGATGCGGGCGAAAGTTTTGTGACGTTTAGCATTTCGCGGGCTTCTTTTATCAGCCGGCAAAAATGTAGTCACGATGAGTGAGTTATAAAAACGAGTTGAGTGTCATTTGCAGGGGACTTCGTAGCTGTCGTTTATATTCTATAATAAATAGTGGAGTTGCTGATTTGTACATTTATATATGGCTGATAACTTAGGCAATAATAACAAAAACATCTCTGTTCCCTTTAGATGTAGCAATCTGTATAACGCGAAAGGGAGACGTGTTTTCACTGAGGCAGTGAACCGTTTATTGTACAATGTTTCAGCAATAGAAACAAATTTCAATTCACACTAAGAACGGCAAGCACCTCGGAACTTGCTGCGCATACCTGAAACAGAAGGGACGCACGAGATTACCATATACAGGACAAGCGCCCGCTAACATTTATTATTGCTCAACACTTACAGTGCCCTGTTCAAACTGCAAGACGCACGAAACGAGCGCACAATTACACACAGGACAAACGAGAACAATTATGACAATTCTTCCAGCGTCCCGTGTCAGCCGCGCACTTCTTTCGTAAACGCAGCCGTCATGGCGTTCGAAGTGACCTTCGCCCTCTCCCAAATTACGAGTCTGATAAGCGCCCGCGTAGCAGAGACCACGCTCTAAGGAGATGGCGCTGCAAGAGGGCGACGACCTTGCGGGCGTGCCCAATGCTAGCCTACCACGCTATCTCGCCACTGATAACGAAAATTTTCTAATGTTTCGAAGTTCTGCGAACTGCCGAACGGTGTATGGTTTATATAAAACAAATGGCTTGGCGTTATCTGTTAGCATCGCACAGAAGGTATGCTTTGTGGCACAGTCAATAGTTTCTATATGGTGTATAGATGGTAGACAATGATAGCATTGGTCAGCTTTTTTTTTAAACACTGCGAGACACTATTCGCTAATAGACCATTTGATGTGGAGGTGTTTAAAGAGTCCTTCCTCAGAAGAATGCAGCGGTTGACCAATGGCACAAAACAGCGTTAGAATAACGTGCATCACATACAGAAGTAGAAAAGGCCATAAATAAGCTCAATATTGGTAAGTCACCGGAGCCTGACGGCCTGAGTGGTGAGTTTATAAGACATTTATTGCGTATTATTCGCACTGCTCACAGAAGTCCAAAACAAGTCATATAAATTAAACAGTCTGCCTCAGTCCTTTAGTGAGGCTCACACTATTTTGGTACCAAAGACCGAAGAGACAGACAAAAGTAGTTGCGTCTTATCGGCCTATATCATTACTGACTGTGTCTACAAAATGTTGATGAAAGGATTGGCGATGCGACTCTAGGGTATCATCAGAGAAGTAAAGTGTGAGATCGGGCTTATTGGTAACCCATTATTGAACTTCTCAGCGCGAAGATTTCAGACAACGAACACAAGAGACGAGGACGAGCGCAGACATTCGACTGATTCATTACTACTACTAACGTGCACACACACACACACACACACACACACACACAATATATATATATATATATATATATATATATATATATATATATATATATATATATATATATATATATATATATATATATATATGCAGGTATGGTGGTTGAGTGGCCGTAGCGTTGCATATAGTCAAGTAGATCCTCCGTGAGCGGCCACAACGTGGTTTATTTCGACGTTTCGGCCTATAGAGTCTGGCCTTCATCAGGATTGAGGGTGCAGTTTGTTGGTGCTCTGCTTTTATACAATCTCAAATCAGCATGAAAGAGGGAAAAAAGACAGAAAGAAAGAGAAAAAAGAAACAAAAAGGAAAGAAAGGGAAAAACACAAAAAAAGAAAAGAAAGAGAAAAAAAAGAATATATAGGGTGGACTCCCCCCGGGCGCCCCTTCCACACTTCCTTCCACTTCCCTCTCCTCTTTCTCCCTTTCACCTTTCTGATGTCTGCAGTCTTGGTATGCTTCCGTTCTTTAACGTTTTCTTCCCGACCAGACGGCGCCTCCTGGCTCTGGCGGTTCGGTGTGGGGCAAAAATAGCTTTTTTAGGAAGTTTAAGCCTTTAACTACTCAGCGCGCCGTCGACATTTCGTCGTAGAAAGAGGGGTGCCGCGTATTGCGGCAGAGGCTGGTAAGCGGGCGCAATGCGAATTCCTTGCCCGCTTCAATATTACGCGTGCAGTGGGGGCCTCCCGACTGTGCACAGGGTTGCTGTTGGGCATGTCATGCTTGGAACAATTGATTAGGTAGTAAAGTAAAAACAGAAAACAGACGACAGCTGTACTTAGGAAGAGTAGTTACCCTTGAAATTGTTTTGAGTTGTCCAGTACTCTTCGCATCTGCAGTGCCGTGAATTCAGTTACTATTTTCATTATGGCCGCAATTGTTTTCAAATGCTTTAATTGCTGCAAGTGTGCCAGGATTCTGATTTATTCCTTTATAGATGGTGTTAAATCAGTGGATAAGATATGACTCTCGTTGGTCACGTTCTCGGTTTGTTTGAATTTCGTCTCTAAGAGCGTTACTGATAGTTTGTCAAACGCATGGTCGGGAAGATTGAGATGTTTTGGTAGGGGTAGATTTGGGGCTGATTTCGCATGGGCTCTCTGATTATTGAAGCGAATCCTAAATGGTGTTTCTGTTTGTCCAATGTACTGCATACTACACACGTTTCATTCGAGTATGTATACCACATTAGAGGAATCGTTCCTCGTATGTTAATCGAAAACTTGGATTGTGTGCTGGTTGCTTTGTGTGTTTCTGCCGTCGCCTTACATACAAGACATCGTGACTTTAAACAAGATCGGCAATAATTATCGGGGGGTGAGGTATTGATTAGAGAGTGGACAACTGTGTCTTTGAGGTTGCGTGGTCGTTGTTAAACGACGCCTGGAGCGGATCGGAATGGTCGTTTCAGACGTTCACTTTGTTCCAGATTGTTGTTATGTCGTTTAAGGATTTTGTTTACATTGGGGAAGTTTGTGCTGTAAGTCAAGCAGAGGTTTGTTCGTTGTGTGTCTTCTTGCGGTGGTCGCTTCATAAGTAAGTCTTCACGCTTTAGTTTTCTTGCTTTTTGAACAGCGTCATCAATCACATGTGGGGGTATTTTTGTTTCTCGAGCATAAGTTTCAGCCTCTATGAGCGCGTGTCAATGTCAGCGTCTCTAGAGCAGATTCGCTTAAACCGGTGAGCCTGGCTGTATGGAATACTGTTTTTTTACAGTGGCGTGGGACATCGCTTTGGTAATGGAGGTATTGTTGTCGATCCGTTGGTTTGCGTTATAGGCTTGTAGAGAGCTTTTCATCTTCTATCGTTATGGTGACATGAAGAAAATTTATAGTCATTTGCGAGTATGTGTGTGTGAAGTGTATGTTCGGATGTACAGCATTGTAGGTGTCGATAAAGCTGAGAAGTTCGTCCTCGCTGTGAGTCCAACTAAGAAAGATGTCGTCTATGTATCATCTGTATACCAGTGGTTTCAAGGAACTTTGTGCAAGAAATTCTGATTCTAGCTTTCCCATAAATATGTTGGCATAGGTGGGCCCATAGCGGTCCCGCTGATTTATCGAAAATACTCTTGATTAAACTCGAATGAATTTAATTCGAGGACCATCCTCGTCAAATTTGCGATGGCAGAGAAATCTTGAATGTTAGATTGTCTATGGTTTGTGTACATGTTTTGTAATGCAGCTATGCCACCATCGTGAGGAATATTTGTATACAAAGAAGAGACATCAAGAGTAACCAAGTACGAGTTTTTCGGCACACACAGACCTGCAATGTCTCGAAAAAAATGTGTGGTGTCTTTTATAAATGCGCGAGGGTGCATGGAATGTGGCTTTTTAGTTTGTCCACGTACCCTGATATGGGTTAAGTTATTGAACCGATGCCTGATATGATTGGTCGACCTGGGACCAGGTTTATGAATTTTCGGGAGGATCTAGAAGCGACCTGGACGAGGGTATGCTGCTCGCATCAGTTTGTAGTCAGTGTTGGTTATCTTTTCTGCATTCAACAGTTTCTTTAGTTCTGTTGATATGATAAGTTTGTATTCGTCTATCGGATCGCCTGGGAGGCGTTCGTAAAATCTTGAGTCGTCTAGTTGGCGGTATGCTTTTTGTAAGTAGTTAGTTGTATTAAGGACTACAATTGCTCCTCCTTTGTCAGCGGGTTTTATTGTTATGTCTGTCCTAGATGCCAGATTTCTCATACTCATTTTTTTCAGATTTTGTCAAGTTTTATCGGTTTTCTTTCTGTCTCTGGTATTCGTGTACTATATCTTTCTGTACAGCGGTGACATAAAGGTCCAGGCACTTGCCTCGATTACTGTTCGGTTTTCAATAATTTATTTTACGACGGTAAATTTTTTCGTGGTTATAAGGCCTGTCCAACAAATATTCGTGCAACTTTAAGCTTCTAGCGAAGTTGTCGAGGTCTCGGAGCAAGTGGAATTCATCGAAAAGTTTTGTGGTCGTGCAGAAGCTTTGTGCTTTTGATAGCAGTTTTTCTTCGTGAGGTGACAAGCTCGTGTCCGATAGGTTTACAGCCACAGTGTCACAGGATGTGTTCATAGATTGGTGCTCGTTTGTACCGTTATTGATTTCCTGGGTGGTGGTGTTGTAGTGATAAGGAATTATATCAGGGAACGCGGGGTTGGGCAAATGGTCACTTTTGAGTTTATCAATTTTTGTGGTAATGATGGCTTGATATTTATTCTGATCAAATTCTGTTAATCGGGCAATTTCTTCATTCGATAAAGTGTAGTGGCGGAGAATGGGTTTGGTTATAGTAATCAGTTTCTTTACCTGCTTATCACTGTGATTAAGAGCGATTTTCGTTAATTTAAGAGATGCCTCAAGTAGGACATTTTCGAACTTTCCCCTAGGAGATACTACACGGCGGCGGTAATACATCCAGGAACGCAGGTGGACCGCCTCACTTTCAAAGCCACAAGCTCAAGTAAGGCGGAGGAGGTGGCCATTGCACTGGCAGTATCCCATCCAAACTCAAAACAAATAGTTACAGACTGTCGAAGAGCCCGCGAAAGCTATCTTGCAGGAGAAATCTCTCCATTGGCTAGTAGACTTTTAAAATTCAGCATCAGGCATCGCGTTCCTACCCCAAAACGTCTTATATGGACTCCGGGACATCAGGGTCTACAGGGTAACGAGGCTGCATATGCAGCGGCCCGCGTGCTTACTTCCCGGGAAGCTCTCCGTTCCCCTGATAGACCTGAACGCCTCACACCTTTAACAGGGTTTCGAGAAATCAAAGAATACTACATTGAGCAACGCCGCTAGTATCCCGCACCAGCGAAGGGGCTCTCGAAAACGGAGGAGCACGTCCTGCGGCGTCTACAGACAAACACGCTGCTTTGTCCAGCCATACTCAAATATTACGACCCAAAAATAAGTGGGCAGTGCCAGTACTGTGGAGAAGTGTCCAACACTCACCATATAGTCTGGGCCTGCAAAATGAACCCAAAATTAACCCCATTTCCCAACCCCACCAAAGAGAACTGGGAGATGACACTAATGAATCGCTCCACACTAGAGGAACAGTGAACTCTAGTCCAGCGGGCCCGGGTGGCAGCCTCGACTAATGACGTCCCAGACTAGGGATGTCAACCAGCCCGGTGGAGTTAAGGGCTATATGGCACAGCCAGCATCAATAAAGGTTTTTTTCCACCTTCCTCCTCACCAAACTTGCCGCATTGTGGGACGTTTCATTGTGACCAATACACAGAAACTGCGATGCGTTCTCGAGTTTTGTGACGCCACGGAAAGTCGTGTGGTGATTCTGCAGCTCGATCTTGAAAAGGCATTTCACTGTGTTTCTCATGACCTCTTGCTTGCCATACTAGATTATGTGAATGTTAGTTCGGTATACAGAGATGGCGTGGCTTTCGCATATCGCAACTGCCCAACGCGTTTAGTAGATAATAATACTTCAGGTGCCTTCATTAGCATTAGGCGTCCCATCCGTCAGAGATGGCCACTCAGCCCTCTTTTATTCCGAATCTATATAGAAACGTGCTTAACCGTAAGTGGAAACAGCCGCCTTCACGATTTTAGGTTTTAGGCCTCAGAAGGTAAAATTCTGGCACACGCGTGAGATGTCGTAGTTTGTTGCGCAGACAAAAAGTTGGCAGATCCCACGTAGAGTTGGAATTGATGATATGCGAAGCACGAATGAGAAATGTTGATATGTAACTTTAAAATCAGCACAACGTTACGAGGTGGAGGTAAATGATGCCATAAATGAATTCCGTGTCACGGTTTTCTTGTTTGGATGTGTCGTTTACCTTCTTCATCTATTCATGTCACGGCATAACAAATTTGATGTATGTGAAGCTAGCGAAACGACCACGAGCACGGTATGAGCGTGGTATGTTGTCATGTTCTTACATGACACGCGTGTCAGGATTATCTTGTTTGCATCAGTATTATATTTCGTCATTCATTGGCGCCACGTCGTGCCAATTTCGGCATATGTGGAGCTAACAAAATGGCGGCGAGCACACCATGAACAGCCCAATATACTCTTTTGTAGTGTTGACGCGGGTGCACGCTGGGCACAGCGATGCAACGTTAGCAAAACACGATCTCTTTTAAGCCTGACGCCAAGCGCGCCCAGCGTCCAACGGCACGGCCCGACGGCAGGCGGTGCGAAATGCGACATAATGCATTTAGCACTCATGTGTTACCTAGACAACACTGCGTCTCCCTCTTTTCGTGACGGAGGGACGACTGAAGTGCTAAAACGCGCATGCGTCAAAGCAACGCAGCACAGCGCGTGTCGGCGAGTATATGGCAGGGCCGGCGGCTGGCATGGCAAGGCCGGCGTGACGCCACGAAATGAATGCCAGCATCTCATGAATATCATGTTTGCACCAGTCGCATACCTTCGTCATGCATTGGGGTCACGTAATACCAAATTTGGCATATGTGAAGCTAGCGAAACGGCCGCGAGCACATCATCAGTGTGGCAAGTAGTCATGTTGTTACATGACACGCATGTCGTGATTATCATGTTTGGTTGTGTCATTTACCCATGTAGTCCGTTAGGGTCATGTAATACTGAGTTTGGTACATGTGAAGCTAGCGAAACGGCATCGAGTGCAGCATGAGTGTAGCATGTAGGCATCCTGTTACATGACACGCATCTTATGTTTATCATGTTTGCACCAGTATCATACCTTCGTCATTCATTGACGTCCCGTAGTACCAAATTTGGTATAAGTGAAGCTAGTGAAACAGCTGCCAGTGCATCATGAGTGTGGCATGTAGTCATGTTGTTACATAACACTCATCTCATGATTATCATGTTTTCAGCAGTCACGTACCTTCGTCATCCAATCAGGTACTGTAATACCAAGTTTGGTACATGTGACGCTGGCGAAACGGTTGTGAGCGCATTATAAGCGCGGCATGTAGTCATGTTGTTACATGACACGCATGTCACGATTTTCATGTGAGGGTCTGTCGCTTGTGTTCGCCATGCAATCATGCCATACCATACCAGTTTTGCAACATGCCATGTGAACAAAACAACCGCAAGAGCTGCAGACCATGAAATGTAAATCATGATACTCATGACATGCATGTCATGATTTTCATGTTATGACTAGTCATATATGTTTTTCATACCGACATGAAATGCCATACCAAGTTTGGTATTGATACCATTATCGAAAGAGCCAGGAGAGCTAAATGTAACAGGTGGCTAGATAGATACGCGCAAATCGCCGAAGTTCGCTAAGAATTACTTGGCATATAAAAAGTGTGGCAAACGTTATTGCTGTAGTGAAGAGTTTCCGCAATACCACCGGTGGTCGGGTAAACTGGGGAAAGTGCTTGGGTTTCTGGGAAGGAGAGTGGTCATCCAAACCGGCCTTTCTGGCCAATACAAAGTTGGGGATATCACCTGTCAAATATATAGGGGTACCACTAGAACACTACAAATATTCACAAATTTGTGAGTTTGAAAGCTGTTTTGTTTTTTTTCGCATTTCGTGAAAACATACAAGCACTAAACCAAACAAACTCTTCTTGGAAGTTAGCGCTCGTTTCTGCGCCTTCTGTTGTCTCAGGTTTTCCGCGCTACGATATTATTAGTTTGAAATACAATGATAACTACTGGCGAGAACAGGCAACAGAAATTCATTTGAAGGCGAGTAGGCCGCAGGGTCATCATCCATGAATGTTCTCGAGAGCGACGGTTTGGGGTTTGTTCTTTCTTTTTTTTATTTATGATTTATTTATAAAGGTACTTTCAGGGCCCGAAGGCACTACAGAAAGGGGTGGTGTAAACAGTCATAAGTGCAGTTTTAAAGAAATTAAAAAAAAAGAAAGAAACAAAAACAGGCAAAAATTTACAGGGCATCTTGTAAGGCGAGCTTGAAGTCATTGAGGTCACTTATACAGGCGATGAAGGCAGGAAGGCGTTTTTCGACGGTGCTTTTCCTTGGCACAAATAAATCCTCATACACTCTCGTGCGACATGAGGGTAAGCCAACCTTAAAGCGATGGTTGGTCTTTTTGGGGATATGAATTGAGGTGGATGAAAAAGGGCGTCTTTCAAACGGCTGTTATAATGATAGATTTTGTGCAAAAGGTGAAGGCGAGACAATTTGCGGGGTAATGAAAGATCAGGCAGGCTTAGGCTGCTCTTCATGAATGTGACACTGTAATGACGTGAATAACTCGTTGAGATGAAACGTGCTTTATCTCGAAACTGTGGAACGTGATAAAGGTGTTGCATTCCAAAAAGACTCGTTTTGGGGCTAGTTGGTGCATACTCGGTGCAGTAGACTGAGGCGCAAATAACATATCGTGAAGGGCAAAAGAGAAGAAATAACAGCGTCTTCTGCACCAGGTGTTGCATTGTTCACAGGCTAATATACAGAAATTGCATCGTGTCTTTGTTCGTGTGAACCTCAAGTATGGAACAATGCAGTCGAACTTTAGGAGAGTAAAAAAGTAGTTTGAAACTACCACGCAAATGTAAGGCAAATTATAAACAGCTTTTTCTTTTTCGTAACATGTGATCGTTTTTGCACATGGTGTACCACATGAGGCTGATGAGAGCCTTACCTGAATATGTAGTTGGAACACACCACATAATTAGCGTTGTCCACGGATATCTCAGGGAGGTGATATTAAGTATCCACTTTTTGTTTGTAAAATTTTGTAATGAGTAAATGTTTTCAGCAACACGCAAAAGAATGTACAGAGATGTGTGCGATGGAACGTTGCCCATTTTATTCCACAGGGCCATTCACAGAGGAGGTCAAGTGCAGGGCGTGCTACAAATGGTTAAAAAAAGCAAGTGTCTCCTGCCACAAAGATTTTCTTTTAGGCTTCATACAGCCCTTCACACGTAAAGGTATTTCTGGAAGCGCGGGGTGTCTTTCTACCTTGGGCCAGATAGCATCATTTTGATAAGCAAGAAACTATCGGCTAGGTTTTTTCTTTTGCATTGCTGGGAGGAAGTGCATTTTAGGGATGCATTGCAGAGGATAATTAAAAAGGCATTCCCGCTAGACCCATACGATATCAA
Organism: Rhipicephalus annulatus; assembly: GCA_013436015.1. Lineage (NCBI taxonomy): Eukaryota > Metazoa > Arthropoda > Arachnida > Ixodida > Ixodidae > Rhipicephalus > Rhipicephalus annulatus. Next base: position 136,102 of record WOVY01010058.1, read on the forward strand.
ATTTCTCACGACAGGTAATGAAGATGGTTTGCCAATTGAATATTATTGTTAGCAGGCCTCCACTGTTTATGACGTGCCGTATGGCAGACTTTCCCTGCGATTCAGACGCACTACCTTCAAGAATGTACTTTCGAGAGCGTACGTCGAAATTTGATGAACTTCAGAAAATATTGGAGCCTTTTCCTGAGGTCTTGTCGAGGGTGGAACTCCTGACAGCTAGTAATATCGGAGCACTAAATATGAGACACAGGACAAGGCAAGGGGCAAAAGGGGGGCGCTAACTTCCAACAAAATTTTATTTTGTAGAGAGTACATATATATACTCACGAAATGCAAAAGCACACAAAACAACTCTGAAACTCACAGATGACATGCACAAAAATTTACAATCATAAGAAGGACAATTCTTTCTGTCAAAGCCCGATGAAGGAAGCGCTAACGCAGTTTCGCCCTAATCTACTAATGTTCTCTACCTGAACAATCTCCCTTGTCATTTCATTTCTGTTTTTACCAACAATCACGGTGTCACAAAAAAGTAGTGTTCAGTGTTGTGACTGGCGCCCGAGCTGACGAAGAGCGGTGCTTTTTGGATCATGAAAAAAGTAGCCGACTGGCCGGCTGCCTATGACCACCAGGCATTGTCCCTCCTAGCCGGAGGGTGAGGCGTCGTGTTGCCACGACGCCGTAGGCTCTTTGAGAGAGGACAAAAAAATACAGCATCTTCCTTGAAAGAGACCACGGCGGCCGCCGCAAATCGCCCCGCTAATTAGGCGAGCAGTTTGGAGGACCATTTGAAGTATGCTGTCATGATCTCGGGACCCATCGACCAGTGGCACATACACGACGAAGAAGAGCACCGCTGGCACCACCTTGGACCGCAGAGTCCCACCTCAATATTGGACATTCACGTGGGCCATGCATGCTCATCCCCCTCGCCAGTTGTGTGTGATCTGTGATTGGACAGAACCATCTGCACGTGTTCCCTGATCTAGCGTTCTGGGGAGCACATACCCTTTATAATGAGCCACCCGGCTCATTCGAAGGAGCGCCATGTAGAAGAACGCCAGATTTGAAAGCTCGCCAATTGAGAATGAGCTCGTCATGTACGATAGCTCATCTTGTGTATAATGTAAACAAACCTTCTTCAAGTCTCCCTTCCTCCTGCCTCGACAACTTTATTCCGGACCTCCGTGCCTGCAAACCCCGGTCGCAACAGCAGCCACGTGTGCTGCAAAGCTGTGCCGAAAAACCATCGCGACCATTCCTGACGTTACACGCGTGTTCACGGAGCCGGAAATTAATACCGCGGCCAGTTTGTCTTATGTAGTGCTTGCCGCATGAGAGAGGTATCTGATAGATTATATAGTGAGCACACGAGACAAACAGGGTGAAAGTGGTTTCGCATGCAATACCAGGTTGTTCTTAAAAGCACAAAACCCTGTTTTTCACGTGTGCTGACAATATAATCTATCAGATACTTCTTTCATGTGAAAAGCACTACATAGGACAAACTGGGCGCTGTTTTGTAGACTGGCTCCGCGAACAAGCGTGCAACGTCAGGAATGGTCACGATGGTTTTTTCGGCACAGCACTGCAGCGCATGGAGCTGCACATAACTTTTTCGTGAGACTGTTATTGTTGTAAAAACAGAAATAAAAGTATAAGAGAGATTGTCGAGCCAGAGCAGATTAGTAGAATATAGCTGAAATGCGTTAGCCACTCCCTCCATTGGGCTTTGTCTGTCTGTTTTTTCAGCTTTTTTTGCATTTCGTAAGTATGGATATGTACCCTCGACGAAATAAAATTTTGTTGAAAGTTAGTGCTCCAATTTTGCCCCTTCCCTTCTCCTGTTTCGGAGTTTTCACGCGCTACAATATTACTCGTTATGAATTACCAACACGCCCTACTACACACCCTTGCCCTGACAGCTCTGAAGGAATTTGAAAATTAGTGTCTAATGAGTAGGACTGAACCTACTTGTTGTAGTGACCTTTACGTTATTGTTCATGTGCAGTGTCTGCGAACAGGCAATAAAGCTAAAAACGCTTTGTGGCAGAGTGCTTAGCGCCACGTTCTGGCAATGAAATACTTGCTGGTTCCAGACAGTATCTGTTTCCAGCCAACAGATACTGCCTTTTATTTATTATTTTATTGCAATCAGTTACTGTTGATTTTTTCACCGTCACTTCTGTGACAAAATTACGTCAGCGTAGCCGTGGTGAACTCCGGCTCCAACACTTTCGCCTTAAAACTAACAGCGATTACTCAAGTGATCTAAGAACAATGTATATTAGATGTGGTTTGCATCGCGACGTTTGTCTTATTATAAAGTCATGCTGTGTGATGGTTCCAACACTACTTTAAAAACATGAAAGTACCAGTATTTTGGAGTGTTCTATACAGAGAAAAATTTTGTCGTCTGATTGCGATATAAAGCCGACCAATCTCGAGTTATATAGACTAAGTTTGTTCTTACACGTCTTCGCAGAATTCGCTGGCAAACTTTCATCTGATCATTGCAACCCAGATGATGACGCGATTACCGAGTGCTCCAACGCATTCGTCCACAACGTCTCTCAATCTGGATCCGTCCTGTCAGGTGGCATGGCAAACAAGTGAGTATCATGAAAACTAGCCACAAACGTATTGCCGCATAGCACACGAAAAGATGAAGGTGTTCTGCATATTTCCGCCACGAGTATATAATAGGCAGTGTAATTTCCGAGTCTGATATTATTCGAATAGGCCGAAGCCGAACTAACTCGTATCCTGAATATTGCACGCGACTAGAACTGAGATTAGGCGCGGATACTAATATATATATATATATATATATATATATATATATATATATATATATATATATATATATATATATATATATATAACGCGTTCGATGCTCTTACCACTGAGCTATCCCAGCGGCCTTCCCTCCATCCACTTTTTTCGGTTTATATGTGAATTTGGAAGTAGGAGTGACAGTCAGCGCCATCTATAAACCAAACGACGAGTGTGAAAACACTCTTATGCGCATGTTTGGCGTCACGTAGCACGTGAAGTTATTATGACCGGGCAGCTGAATAATTGTCCCTCTTATACAACCTAAACACACCAAGTCTGCCAGTACGAGAACCTCGTTCAATGAAATAAGGGAAAGAGGTGTATACCTAAGGGCTCGTTTTTCCGTGTTTCTAACACAATATTAATGAGATCTAACAGACAGTAATGCCAAGGAATGTACCGGGGAAGTTATTAGAACCAATGCAATGTAAATAAGAAGGAAAAGTGGATGAATAATAACCAGCCGTGAGCAGGAATCGAACCTACGACCCTCGAATAACGCGTTCGATGCTCTGACCACGGAGCTATCACAGCGGCCTTCCCTCCGTCCACTTTGTTGGGTTTATATGTGAATTTAGAAGTAGGAGTGACAGTCAGCGCCATCTATAAGCCAAACGACGTGTGTGAAAACACTCTTATGCGCATGTTTGGCGTTACGTAGCACGTGAACTTATTATGAGCGGGCAGCTGATTAATTGTCCCTCTTATACAACCTAAACACACCAAGTCTGCCAGTACGAGACCCTCGTTCAATGAAATAAGCGAAAGAGGTGTACACCTAAGGGCTCGTTTTTCCGTGTTTCTAACACAATAATTATGAGATCTAACAGACAGTAATGCCAAGGAATGTACTGGGGAAGTTATTAGAACCAATGCAATGTAAATAAGAAAGAATAGATGGCACTGACTGTCACTCCTACTTCTATATTCACATATAAACCCCAAAAAGAGGATGGAGGGAAGGCCGCTGTCATAGCTCAGTGGTCAGAGCATTTTACGCGTTAGTCGAAGGTCGTAGGTTCGATTCCTTTTCACGGCTGGTTATTTTTTCATCCACTTTTCTTTATTATTTACATTGCACTGGTTCTAATAACTTCTCCTGCACATTCCTTGGCATTACTGTCTGTTAGATCTCATTAATATTGTGTTAGAAACACGGAAAAACGAGCCCTTAGGTATACACCTCTTTCCCTTATTTCATTGAACGAGGGTCTCGTATTGGCAGACTTGGTGTGTTTAGGTTGTATAAGAGGGACAATTAATCAGCTGCCCGCTCATAATAAGTTCACGTGCTGCGTGACGCCAAACATGCGCATAAGAGTGTTTTCACACTCGTCGTTTGGCTTATAGATGGCGCTGACTCCTTCTAAATTTGCATATAAACCCAAAAAAGTGGATGGAGGGAAGGCCACTGTGATAGCTCAGTGGTTAGAGCATCGAACGCGTTATTCGAAGGTCGTAGGTTCGATTCCTGCTCACGGCTGGTTATTTTTTCATCCACTTTTCTATCTTATTTACATTGCATTGTTTCTAATAACTTCCCCTGTACATTACTTGGCTTTACTGTCTGTTAGATCTCATTATTATTGTGTTAGAAACAAGGAAAGAGGAGCCCTTAGGTATACACCTCTTTCCCTTATTTCATTGAACGAGGGTATCGTACTGGCAGACTTGGTGTGTTTAGGTTATATAAGAGGGACAATTAATCAGCTGCCCGCTCATATTAAGTTCACGTGCTACGTGACGCCAAACATGCGCATAAGAGTGTTTTCACACTCGTCGTTTGGCTTATAGATGGCGCTTACTGTCACTCCTACTTCTAAATTCACATATAAACCCAACAAAGTGGACGGAGGGAAGGCCGCTGTGATAGCTCCGTGGTCAGAGCATCCAACGCGTTATTCGAGGGTCGTAGGTTCGATTCCTGCTCACGGCTGGTTATTATTCATCCACTTTTCTTTCTTATTTACATTGCATTGGTTCTAATAACTTCCCCGGTACATTCCTTGGCATTACTGTCTGTTAGATCTCATTAATATTGTGTTGGAAACACGGAAAAACGAGCCCTTAGGTATACACCTCTTTCTCTTATATATATATATATATATATATATATATATATATATATATATTGTACCGTGACACTGGTGGAGGTGCTGGGCCGCAACCCTGTCTGATGCTCCACACGCCCGCTGGGAGCCGCTCATCGAGTCCAAACGCATTGTCACCTGTAGAAACACCGGTCAACGCGAATAAAACACAGATACACCTTGTGGCGACGAAAGCAGCGTGTCCTCAGCAGCTGAGCCACAAGATCGTCTTCTTCGGCCTCGAGAGAAGCTAGAGGCCCACTACCTCGTGCCCCCTAAATGCCCCATCATCGTTATCGTCCACATGTAAACGCGTGTCATTTGCCTCTCTCTCAAAGAGCATCGCCCTGATGCGCAGTCTGTAATGCAGTTTTTTTTCTAAAGTAAAGTATCATGCAATCACTCGCTGACGTAGGGTTTCATGCGGACTACGTGAATGAGTTCAGGATGGTGCCGGCGACGCCTTGTACTATACGAACAGTCGGGAACAACTTCGTAAGTCACATCGCTCAGTCATCGCACAACTAGGTACGGTCCAAAGTATCTTCTTAAGAGTTTTTCGGAAAGTCCTCGATTTCGTATGGGCGTCCAAACCCATACTTTGTCGCCAGGTTGGTAGACGACTGTTCTGCGGTGAGCATTGTAGCGGCTTGCATCGTAGTCTTGCTGCTGGCTGATCCGTAAACGTGCAAGTTGCCTAGCTTCTTCTGCGCGTTCCGTAAACGTGTCGGCGTCTGGGACGATGTCGTCGCCTTCGTGCGGTAACATTGCATCTAACACGGTTCGTACTTCCCGTCCCTGAACGAGGCTGAAAGGTGTCATTCGGGTCGTTTCTTGCTTGGCCGTGTTGTATGCAAACGTTATGTAAGGCAAGATTGTATCCCAATTTTTGTGTTCGACGTCAACGTACATTGAAAGCATGTCTTCAATCGTTTTGTTTAGACGCTCTGTTAGCCCGCTCGTTTGTGGGTGGTATGCTGTGGTCTTACGATGCGTTGTTCCACTCAGCATCAAAACATGGTCCAAAAGAGCTGCTGTAAATGCGGTTCCTCTGTCTGTGATTACGACGGTTGGTGCACCATGCCTCAGTACAATATTCTCGATAAAAAATCTTGCCACCTCCGATGCTGTACCTCTCTGGATAGCCTTTGTCTCGGCATAACGGGTCAAATAATCCGTCGCGACGATAACCCATCGGTTGCCTGCAGTAGAAGTTGGGAGTGGGCCCAAATTGTCCATGCCGATCTGGTGGAATGGAGTCATTGGGACTTGTACGGGTTGCAGGAGGCCAGCTGGTTTAGTTGGCGGTGACTTGCGTCGCTGGCAGTCGACACAGGTACGAACATGGTGCTTCACGGCTGTGGTTAGTCTTGGCCAGTAATACCTTTGCTGTACCCTGGCCAACGTTCTTGTGTAACCCAAGTGGCCAGAGGTAACCTCGTTGTGGCATGCTTTCAGTACTTCGGTGCGAAGGGCTGCTGGGATGACGAGCAGATAGGCAGATCCCGTCGACGAAAAATTTTTTTATAGAGTACTCCGCCACGTAAACAAAATGATGACAACGCTCTTGCGAAAACTCTTGGCGCCTTCTGAGATCTGCCATCCAAGTAGGTAATTAAGCCAAGCAACTCAGCGTCGTCTCGTTGTTGCTGCGCAATGGTGGTCGTGTCGAGGACACCGAAAAATGATGTTTCCTCCTCCTCGGGTAGGGTTGCCGACTCAATGGGTGAACGGGACAAACAGTCGGCGTCCATATGTCGCTTCCCTGACTTATGTACGACTGCCATGTCGAATTCCTGCAGCCTGAGACTCCAACACGCTAATCGGCCGGTAGGGTCTTTAAGATTAGTTAACCAACACAGTGAGTGGTGGTCGCTAATTACTTTGAAGGGGCGGCCATATAAATACGGACGAAATTTCGTAACCGCCCATACCATGGCGAGACATTCCTTCTCAGTCGTGGAGTAATTAGTCTCAGCATGTGTTAACGTTCTGCTTGCGTAAGCTATTACCCTTTCTGCGCCATCTTGCTGCTGCACAAGCACAGCTCCCAGACCAACATTGCTAGCATCGATGTGAAGCATCGTAGGGGCTCTCTCGTCGAAATGGGCAAGGACTGGGGGTGTTTGTAGTCGCTGGCGAAGATCCTTAAAAGCAGCTTCCTCTTCGTTATTCCGCTCAAAGGTGACGTCTTCTCTTGTGAGGCGAGTTAGCGGTGATGCTATGCGTGCGAAGTCCGCGATAAATCGTCGATAATATGTGCAGAGGCCGAGAAAGCGTCTGACAGCCTTTTTATTGGTCGGCATAGGGAACTGTTCTACCGCTGCGATTTTTTCAGGATCGGGACAAATACCAGCATGACTGACGACATGACCAAGAAATCGCAGCTCTTCTTAGCAAAAGTGGCACTTCTCAGGCTTCAACGTCAGGCCCGCAGACTGTATGGCTTGTAAGACCACCTCAAGTCTTTCAAGGTGCTCGTGAAACGTCGCGGAAAACACTTTGACGTCGTCCAGATATACTAAGCATGTTTTCCACTTCAACCCAGAAAGCACGGTATCCATGAGTCTTTGAAAGGTAGCAGGGGCTGAGCACAAACCGAATGGCAAGACCTTAAATTCATATAACTCATCTGGTGTCACAAAAGCGGTCTTCTCGTGGTCTCTCGGGTCCACCTCGATTTGCCAGTATCCACTCCGCAAGTCCATTGAAGAGAAGTATCGAGCATGTTGAAGTCTGTCGAGAGAGTCGTCTATACGCGGTAGTGGATATACGTCTTTCTTGGTCACCTGATTTAGCTTCCGGTAATCCACACAGACGCGCAAACTGCCGTCCTTTTTCTTAACGAGGACTACAGGCGATGCCCAGGGGCTCTGTGAAAGCTGAATGACGTCATCTTCAAGCATTCTGTCTACCTGCTGTTGTATCGCTTCACGTTCTTTTGGAGCCACGCGATAAGGGTTCTGGTGAATAGGTCTCGCCGTTTCCTCGGTAATTATTTGATGCCTGGTTAGAGGCGTGCGGCCAACTCTTGATGTTGTCGAAAAGCAGTCTTGAAATTTGGCCAGTAGCTCAAGAAGTCTGCGTCTGTTGTCTTTCGGCAAAGTAATGCTAACGTCCAGAACGGGCGCTGAATCAAGATTTAGCGACTCGTCGACTACCGCCAAGCAGCCTTCGGCATCTACGACATCGTCGAAGTAAGCGACAGCCGTGCCTTTAGGAAGGTGCCGGCGCTCAGCACTAAAATTGGTCAGCAGCAAGTCCGTGCGTTCAGCAGCAACTCTGACGATACCTCGTGCGACAGAAATACCGTGGGTGAAGAGCAGCGAGCTTATTCGGTCTGCAACTCCTTCGGCGTCAAACTGAGCAGCGGCGGCCACAGAAACAAGCGTGCATGACCTCGGAGGGAGAATCTCATATATATATGAGATTTAACAGATGATAATGCCAACGAATGTATAGGGGAAGTTATTAGACTAGTTGTAACGTAAACGTGCAGGAAGAAAAGTCCTGTGACTTTCGCATAATGCGTTCGATGCTCTACCACTGAGCTACCACGGCGGCAATCCCCCCCCCCCCCGCCTTTTTATTGGGTTTATATGTGAATATAAACGTGGGAGTGTCAGTCTGCGCCACCTGTAGTCATGGCGGTGAGTGCGGCACACTCTTTATAGGCCTGTTTGCTTCAATGCATCAAGACGGTGCAATACAGCCATCAAGGAGCCCATGGTCATCACCAGCGGTCCTTGTATAGAAGCAGAATGGCGCACGTTGCTTTTGTGTCGATTATAGGAAGCTGAATATTATCAAAGAAAGACGTGTACCCGTTGCCTCGAACGGACAATTTTTCTGACAGGCTGAGGTGGGCAAAGTACTCTTCCTCAATGGACCTCAGAAGGGGTTATCATCAATTTGAAGTCGATGAACGTGACCGCGAAAAATTGGCTTTTGTAACTCATGCCAGTCTGTATCAATTCTGAGTGCTCCCATTCGGCCTATGTTCCGCTCCGGCCGCACTCCAACGAATGATGGATACCGTTCTCGCTGAACTCAAGTGGAAACGTTGCCTCGTCTATCTACATGATGTCGTTGTCTCTTCAAAAACGTTTGGCAAACACTTTCGTTTCCTTCAGAGTGTTCTTGAAGCCATACGATCCGCCGACTTTACCCTCAAGTCTGAGAGGTGCCATATCGGCTACAAAGCACTGTATTTTCTGGGTCACGGCCTAATCTCGAAAAGACTGCCGCTGTGGCCGCTTTTCCAGTTCCGACAGACTAGAAAAGTCTTCGACGATTTCTGGGGCTCTGCGCATACTATCGTCACTTTGTCAAAAACATCTACAAGATTGCGGAGCCGGTTATTAGACTTATGGGTGACGACACCCTATTTCTAAAGACTGACGAACAAGCGACTGCTTTTGCGGAACTGAAACATCGATTGTCTTCCCCCCTGTTCTTGGTCATTTCCATAGAGAGGTGCGCACTGATGCAATCAACATTGATCTCGGAGCTATCTTGGTGCAAACACAAGATGGGACCGAACGTGTGATTGCCTAGGCGAGCCGCCCTCGATCACTTGCCGAGACCAAATAATCAACGTCAGAGAAGAAAAGTCTCGAGATAGTATGGGCAATTACAGAGTTCAAGCCTAATCTCTATGGGTGCCCATTTAAAGTTGCGACTGGTCACCGCGCTTGATCTTGGTGGGCTAACCTCCGAGATCCCTCTGGGCGATTAGCAAGATGGAGTCTGGGACTTCAGGAGTTCGATGTCACCATCATATACAAGTCGGGTAGCAAATATGAAGACGCCGACATGCTATCACGAGCACCTCTGGAATCCGACCATACAGCTGTAGAAGACGACAGTGCCTTCCTGGCGACTTTCAAGGGGGCGGACCTCCTATGTAAGCAAGGAGCGCATCCAGAAGTAGGCCAATCACTGATCATTCAGAAGCCAGCACCACGTCTATTCGTCATCCATGTTCCCGTACGTTTCCCTCATTTGCTTACGACACGGCATAATATAAAAGAAAAACACCGTTGTCGTCAGCAGATCTTATCTTTTGTTGTTTATAAAGACTTTCGTGATGACATACTATTAGCCTGCTACGATGAGCCGACATCCGGCCATTTGGGATACTCACGAACGCAAACCCAGGTACGACAGCTATATTTCTGGCTTAAACTTACAGCTTTTGTCAAACGCTAAGTGAAAGGATGACGCGAATGTCAGCATCGCAAGTCACCACCTGTAAAGCCTGCAGCCCTCCTACAACCCACCGAACCACCGCGTATGCCATTTCACCAGGTTTGGATGAACCTCCTTGGACCGTTTCCTTTGTCTCACTCCAGAAACAAGTGGATCGTCGTCGCAACTGATTGCTTGACGCATTACGCTGAGACGAAGCCACTGCCACGTGGTAAAGCATCTGAAGTCGCCCAGTTTTTCATGCACCACAGTGTGCTTCGTCACGGCGCCCCTTCATTCATCATCACTGACCGAGGGACAGCGTTTACGGCAAAACTTCTGGATGACATCTTCAAGCTCAGGTACATGAACCACCATAAGACAACCGCCTACCAACCCCGGAGTAACGGCCTAACGGAAAGACTAAAGAAAACGCTGGCGGACGTGATTTCTTGTAAGTGGATGTGCAGCATAAAACGTTGGACGAGATCCTGCCGTACGTATCGTTTGCGTACAACACCGCAATACAGAAAACGTAAAGGTTCGCACCCTTCCACTTAGTTTACCGTCTAGATGTGCAAACCATATTAGACGCCATGATTCCTTGCGACGTTGACCAGCACGAGCTGCTAACTCCAGACGTCGAGGATTACATTCAGCGTGTAGAGGAAGCACGTCAACTAGCTCGCATGCGCGTAAGATTGCTTCAAGGTGAAGACGCCCGAAGATACAATATCCACCTTCGACAAGTCACCTATAAACTTGGCGGCCAAGTGTGGGTTTCGACTCCTGTTAGACGGCGAGGTGTCAGCGAGAAACTCCCGAGCAAGTACTTTGGACCCTACAGAGTATTACGGTGGTTGAACGACGTCAACTATGAAGTTATTTCAGACGGAAGCTCGCCAACGACCCAGTGCCACTCACCACGAACAGAGATTGTGCATTCTATCCACCCAAAACCTTATTTGACGCAGTGATACTCGCCTTACTGTGCCCGGGCAGCAAACATTTTGTTTTTTTACGTTGTTGTTGGGTCTTCAACAAACTGGGAACTCTGTAAATGTTTTTTTATGACAAACCACAGACATTTTCTTTTGTACCTTTATATGCGCTGTGCACTACAAGTATCTTTTCTTCTTTTTTCTTTTTGGGCACAGCTGTCCCCTTGTGTATGAGCATCAAGTCGATGCTTAATGGGAGGGGGAATAATGCCACCTAGAGTTGTGAGCCGGCAAGCCCTAGCTAGCCGAAAAGGGCAAAGAGAACGAAGTGCGTGTTAGCGCTTCGTTGTTTGAAGATACACGCTCGTGCCTTTCTGCCCCGCTGTTGCTGTCTTGTCTCTACAGCTCATGGTGCGTTAAATATATATATATATATATATATATATATATATATATATATATATATATATATATATATATATATATATATTGTGGTGACGAAGACCGAAACTGGCACTCTGGCACAGACGCGCATGCTAGGTGCGTGAGGAAGAAGAGGCAGAATACGAACAGCTGGCCCAAGATCGGGTGTTGTCTGTTTTCTCTTCATTAAAATGGCGCAGTTTGGCAAGTGAATCATCTGCGGTAAGCCACGGGCGCGTGTTTTCGTGGTTCGTCGTCATTGCGGGCTTCTCTGTCGAGGAACGCCGTTCATGCTTCCTTGGCAATGAGGTCCCACCCACCGCTTCAGCTACCCTTCTGACCACCAAATGACGGCGTCCAGGCCTCCCCTGGGGTTGCAGGGCATGACCTTATTGACACCCTGCCACCATTTCACGGCAGGGATCCACACCAGCTCCTGTCCTTTCGGAATGCTGCTCACGCTTCTCATAGCCTACATTCCCGTTGCCGCACTCTTTCAACATACGAGCTGACATGGAACGCCGTTCAGGCTTCTCTGCTCGTCAACCTCACCGGCATGAGTGCTGCAACCGCTACATAGTCGAAAACCACGATCACCGACTCTTCGGGCTTCACACACGACAGCGCCGTGAACCTGTGGCATACCATCGCGCTACTCCGCGTCAAGACTAACGAACTGGCAGCGTCAATCTCCGAGTGAGCTCCTACAATGTTGCCAGAATTACGTGCCACTAACGCCGTGTTTGATGTAGCTGCCTCGCACGACCTCGAGGCAAGCCCATCGGAGCAACGCAGGCAGCATTGGGGCACCCTCGTGCAGCTTTCACACCAGCTCGATGGTGTTGCCTCAGTGATATCCGCATTCTCACCTGCCGCGCCATCATCGCCGTCCACCTACGAACTGCTGAAATTCGACGGGTTCCGGAACGACGCCGACAGCTGGGTGGCAAACGTCAACGCGCTAGCAATGCGCGCGGCCTGTACAGAGAATTAGAAATGGTATGTGGTTATAGACCGTCTTCGGGAAGGTGCAGCGGCGTGGCACCGGTATGAAGTTTGGAAGCAGCAGTCATGGGCGGAGTGGAGCTTCAAGCTCATAGCTGCTTTCGGTGCGATTCCCTGTGCCACCTGCCCATGCAACTCGACCTTCTCTCAGGACGGAACTCGGGAAAAGCCTGACCTAGAGGATGCAATTCGAGCCCCTACCATCCTGTCATCTCTCGGTGATTAAAATGTAGGGAACAATCACGATCGTGTAACTCTGCCTTGCACAGGCATTTCTGCTGTCGTATTTAGAGCTCCTGAGGAGCACCGGCCCGGTGGTGCAGCTGTGTCTGGCGAGACCTGATGGCAAGCTTTGCACAACACTCCGCAAGAGGCCCAAATGCAGGTCGTCCGGTCAACTTAGAGGCACCGGCCCCCATCCTACTGGACATTCTACCACCGATTGAGACAGGGCTTTCCGCTGAGTCACATAACAACCCATCTGACCACACGAAAGAGCATATCTGTGTGACGCATGCACTGCCTGATTCGGCAGTCTCCAATTTTCGGAACGGCTTCCGTCGACGATCTCCCGCCAGTGTGCAGTGTAGCTTCAAGAATCGCTGACTCTATAGCGTCCGGGAGCCCCATAGCGGCAACGCTGCGCAAGTCACGGAATACGCAAGTCACATCGCAGGAGCCACGCCACAGGTCAGCACGAGGACTTCACCCGAAGTTAGTGCAGATGTCTAATCACACCGAAAAACATCCCTTTATTCGTAAAAAATTGCGCATACGGCTGCGTAAAATTCCACTCGTTTTGTTGCCGGATCCACCAGTTCCTGCCATGTTTTCTAAAATGTGGCGAGACAAAGGAAAGCGTTCTGTGATCAAACTGCCACCATGTCGATCCAGTCGGGGCCGCCCACCAGAACCATCTCCAAGAAAACCACACTACCGCAGGAAACTTCTACCACGAGAATGCCTGCTCGGTTCACCAAAGGAAAATCGAAGTCGAACTGCTTTCTTTGAAAAGTCGCAGCATGGCCGATGCTGTAGACTGCCACGCGACAGTCAATGTCGTCCCCCGGAGTCATCGTCAACAAAAGGACTAACCAGGACCCAGTACCCACCACGACATGGCGAATGACCCAGGCGACATAGCAAGTGTCGGCCGCCGGAGCCAATTTCGACAAACTTCCAGCGTGGTCGGGGCCGACCACGACGATGCAGGCGAACCCGCCCACCTGAAGCGATGTCAACTGCTGCAGCTAGCCTCACCCACATGAACATTGTCGTATGGCCCATCAACAATACTTGCTGTCATGGCCGAGTGTGACGACGAAGACCGAAACTGGCACTCTGGCACAGACGCGCATGCTAGGTGAGCGAGGAAGAAGAGGCATATATATATATATATATATATATATATATATATATATATATATATATATATATATATATATATATATATATATATATATATATATATATGTATATATATATATATAATATATATATATATATATATATATATATATATATATATAACCGCATTGAAGAAAAAGAAAATTAAAATAACAAAAAATCACAAAGAGCTATATAAAAGACGTTACAAAGCTGCTAGGTAATCAACCAAAACAGACAATGTAGAGCGACTTGCTGAGCAAGGTAGAGAACAGATGGACGAAGTGATACAGGTTAAGCAGATAGGCTACTAAGTTTTCCTACGTTTTCAGTTAGACCAGATGCGACGGCGTCGAACCTATAGATGAGGAATGATTTACGGGCTTCTCTATCATAATTTGTGCGGAAAACAGATTTGAGTAATATGACCTGTAGATTTTCAACAGAGTGGTCAGGGAGGTGCACGTGTCTTGAAATGGGCAGGTGGGGCAAGGTGTTAGCATGAGATTTATCGTTGTTAAAACGCAGTCTGAAAGGCCCTTGTGTTTGATCAATGTACTGTATTTCACATAGCGCACGTTCTATCATGTATATCATGTTGTTAGAATCGCAGGCAAGTTTGCCTTTGATTTTTAAGAAAAAGTTAGAACCAGTACTGGTGACTTATTGGCATGTGTGCATGTACGGGCATACTTTGCATCGCGGTTTTCGGCAAGAATGGTACCCGATCGTGTCAGGACTGTCTGCTTTCGACGATGATGACGATGAAAGTATGGCTTGAATAATTGAGCTTTGCGACACACTGCTTTAGCTGGTTCGGTGAAAATGATTCTTAAGCGTTCACTTTGCATGAGCATATTGTGGTACTTTCTAAGCACATTCGAAACAAGTGTAACTGACGCAGAATGGGTAAGACTAAGTTTGTCTGCGGTGAGAAAGTCGAGTTTTTAGCAGCGCACAACAGCATTCTACGATTATGCATGTCGGCACGTTTTATTGCGTCGTCAATTATTTGCGGCGAATATTTTCGCTTGACTAGAGCATCCTTTAGTGTTCTGCATTTTTTTGAAACTCTGATTGCTCTGAGCAGATTCTTTTAAAGCGTAAGGCCTGACTGTAACGGATGCTAGTTTTTCAATGTTTTACGTGGCTACTGTCAAAGTGCAAATACTGTTGCCGGTTTGTGGGCTTCCTGTATAGAGCAGTGGATAGTTTATCATTTGCAACCCAAAATCTTACATCAAGAAAGCTAAGCGTTGGTGTGGAATAGGTGTGAAAAAACGATATTGATGGATGGGCATTATTAAAGTCAGATATGAAGGAAAACAACTCCTGTTCACCATGCGGCCAAATAAGGAAATTGTCATCGATGTAACGTTTTTAATAAAGAGGTTTCAGCGCGCGGGTTCGCAAAAATTTACTTTCAAGCTGGCCCATGATTATATTGGCGGAGTTGGGTCCAATACGCGTACCCATTGACGTGCGACGAACTTGGACATAGTGTTGCCCTTCAAAATGAAAGTTATTCAGCTCAAAAGTGAGTCTAAGCCATAATGATAATGTGTTGCTGTCGATAAATTTACCCGGTGATGCTGCTTGATAGGTCCTGGCGACTGCCGCTTCTCTGTCTACATGCGGATTGCTGGCGTATAAAGACGCTACGTCTTGCGTCACCAAAAAAGAACATTGAGGAATAATCAGATCCATTATACCAGAGACAAAGTCGCCAGTGTCCTTACGTAAGATGGAAGTGATTCTTGGATACTACTGATCAGAGAATCGACATAGCTAGACATTTTTTCTGTGACAGTACCTATACCTGAAATAATGGGACGGCCGGGGGTGTTTATCTTGTGCATTTTAGGCAAAAGGTAAAAACGACCGAGAACAGGACTTAGGGGAATAAGAAAATGAATCGCATTGTCAGGCACCTTTTTGTTTTCGAGAAGCTCTAGCAAAGTGCTCTGGACACGAGATTTAAATTGTTCAGTGGGGTCGTGATTCAGGAGCTCGTAAAAACTCGTGTTTGCTAGCTGTCTTCGGACTTCTGCTTCGTAATCAACCTTGTTCAATACGACAATAGCCCCACATTTGTCTTCAGGCTTGATGACGATGTCGTTGCGAGAGGACAAGGCATTTAGTGCTCTCATTTTACTGGTGGATAGGTTACGGCGAAATGGCGTTTGCTTTCGATACGACTATAGTACATCTCGTTGTACAGCTTTGATATACATAACCAAGCCATCACAGACACGATTTCTGTGTATTTCGACGTAGACCATAGGAACTGGGATAGTGTCCTTTCTTTCGCAACTTTGGCATATAACGCCGCCGTGCAAGAAACTACAAGATTTACATCTTTCCGCCTGGTTCTCGGCTGCTAAGTTACTACGATGTTAGACGCCATGTTATTACCTGACGCATTTACGACCACCACCGAAAATGCTGACCACTATGCACAGCGCGCAGAAGAAGCTCGACAACTAGCTCGCTTGCGCATTTGCTCTCAGCAACAACACCATGCTCATAGGTACAACCTTCGGCACAGAGAAGTCCCCTACCACCCCGGAGATAAAGTATGGCTCTGGAGTACGGTACGCCAACGCGGCCGCTCTGAGAAGCTCTTGCGTCGTTGTTTCGGCCCTCACCAGGTTCTTCAGCGTGTCAGTGATGTAAACTACGAAGTTATCGCAGAGCCCACCGTGCAGTCTTCCCGTCGTGGTACCCAACTGAACACCGTCCACGTGATTAGGATGAAGCCGTATTAGGCTGAAGACTTGTCCTTGCCTTCATATATTTCAAAGCATCGAGTTGATGCTTTTCGAGAGAGAAAGTCATCATATGAGCCTGTAGTGGGTGTCTGGCTGTTTCGTGGCTTGTGTCATTATTACTTGTGCGTTTCGAAGGATTTGGCCGGCAAAAAAGACGACGACGAACTCGCGCTTCTCAATCAAAGCTTTTCCGCTGTTTGGTACACTCTTAGTTGCACTTATTTTATTACCGTGACATATATATATATATATATATATTTCTTTATATATGTATATATATGTATATATATATGTATAAATATATGTATATATATATATTCGTATATATGACGCTATGACAACTGGGAGACGTGGACTGGCTCATACGCCATGTTTATTCCATTGTCTCTTCTTCCTCCTCTACTTCTCTTAACCATCTTTGCCTTCTTACGTCACAGGATTTCCCCTCCCCCCGAAAATGGCACCAACTACAACATGTTGGAGAAGATTATAAACAAAATAATGGCCGAATCCACAGTTTCGCGTCCTGACAAAGTTTCACAATCTCACTAAATCTTCGAGGCCAAGGGAGCTGTCTGGCGATTTTTATGACGACTCTGGTGGACGAGCTTGACTGTTGCGTTCCGGACAGAGTGGGCTACACATGGACGACAATACTGCTTGCACTGTTCTGAGGACTGAGCAAGGTTGGAACGCATTGTTGCATCGGCAGCTCGGATGCATTGGGGTGGTAATTTTTTGTCGTGAATGGTGAAATTCCGCTGCTTCTTGCTGTCGTGCTTTTTGGCAGACTGTGAAGAAGTGCCTGAGTGCTTGCGGTGTGCAAGCAGTGCTTCTTTCTCGGCGTGTTCTGTGGTGGTGCAGTCGGTGTAATAGCAGGTGCAGGGAGTGTCTCTGGTGACTTTTCATTGTGCGAAAGTGCCTGACGTCTTGAATTGGTCCTTGGTTTGGAGTTATTATTTCCCGTTTTCTTTTATTGGTGAGTGCGCTTCCGTTGAATTTTGCGTTCGTCGATGCCCTCCTTGCAGTCTTTCTCGTTGTAGCATGCGTTTGTAGACTTGGCTTTGCTTGCTTTGCTGAAGCTGCTCAGGAGATGGCTGTAGTGGCGCCCCTTCCAGAATCGGGCATTCACTTCCTTTGGTATTCGACGTGTCCTCTCGACAGCTGATGCATAGTGAATTGGTGTGTTGCTTGTCGGGCATAGTTGGTAATGTGTGATCATTGCTAGCAGGCTCTTCAGAGGCTTCGGTGACGTGGTTCATTACGCATGCTTCTGAAAAACAACTGTGTGCGAGGTTTGATGTATCCTGTACTTCTGAATTTGTTCGATTTATGAATCGGTGAGCTCTGCATGTGGTCAGCACAGGTGACATGACATTACTAGGTTTGTAGACATGACCTGGTGCATACGCCATGTTTATTCCATTGTCACTTCTTCCTCCTCTACTTCTCCTAACCATGCCTTCCTTCTTACGTGACATATATATACAAAGAGAGAGAGAGAAAGAGAGACCATTATCGATGTGCTCGCACTTTCATATGAATATGCATACAGAGTCGACTTGACTTGTTTTCTTAGGTACCACGAGGTTCAGTCACATTTTAGCTGAGAAATAGCGCCCTTAGCCCGATATCCGCATCTAAAATGGTTCACCCCAGTCACAGGCTCTCAATAATTTTGACAGAGCAGCAGTGACAATGTATTATTTTTGAAGGAAGTTATTTTCTGGTAGCAGCAAATGCTTGACCAGTCTTGAAAAAATCGGTTGTTCCCATTCGTTAGTGCATCAACAAGTCAACAAAATAAAAGCAAGAACAGTTGATTTAATAATATAGGGCCCCTGTTCAATGCTTACCCGCTCTGCAATACAGCACAAGACGAAAAGGCGTCGCATAGGCGACCCGCACCGAATGAGCCCACAAGAAAAATCGTCAAAGAGAAAGTTTCGGCAAAATTTTACAGTGTTTATACGTTGTCTCGTAATATTTTCATTGTTTCGTAGGAACAAAAATGAGCGATTACTTTTGTGATGGATAACTTCACCTTACTTGTCGGGTTCCCTTGCGCGCAGCAAGAGTGACCACTATGAAAAAGGCGAGGTTGGCGCCTCTCTTGCCCCCCCCCCCCCCTGGCTGATATGCTTAGGCGAGGGGCCAGCGAAGGCCAGAGAAAGAGACAGAGAGATAGAGGTCCAGGAAATGAAATGACGCAACGTCTGCAGCCTTAATTGGGAGCACGGCTCAGTGCCTGCAAGGGGTGGAGGAAAGAGGGCATGAAAGATGTGAATAAGAGAGAAGCAGAAGAGAAATGGCGTCCATGACCAGAGATGGGGCGGGTGGCTTCTATAGCTGGTTGTCTAGTCCAGTGTCCTCAAGGAAGCGAAGAACCGCCTTGAAGGCCTGGGTGGGTTGTCGTGCAGAAAAGAGAAGGCCACTCTGTGTAGCCGTGGGCAGACCGTGGCGACGGGTTGTGGCGAGCAAGACGCCACGTTGCGGGCGAAGCGCTGGGCAAACACACAGCAGATGCTCAATGGTTTCATCTGCCCCGCCCGCAGTGCACGCAGTGGACGAGGCTCTGCCAAGACGATGACGCCAGGCCACAGGCCAGGAGCAGCCGATGCGTAAGAGAAGTAGCAGGCGACCATGTTATGGCACAAAGGAATGACGTAGTGATGTGCTTTTTCGCCAGGGTGTCAGCCTGCTCGTTTCTCTGGATTCCCACGTGCGATAGGACCCAGTGCAGAGAAACATCGACGCCACTAGCAAGGACAGCATGCAGTTATGTGATGTGTACCTGCATTGCGAAGCCTCCCCGTTTCGGCGTTGCCTAGGCCAGAAACGCAGCTTTTGAGTCGCATGCGACAGCCACGGGACACGTTTGGGGATTTGCTGCCAGGTAGTCAACTGCCGGGTGGAGACTGACCGTCTCTGCAGCGGTTGAGCTAACCGCAAAAGGCAGATGGCAGGAGGCAATCAAAGCAAGTACTGGCATGACGCAGAAAGCTGTGGCCGAGCCTATGTCTTAGATTATGGAGCCGTTCGTGTATGCAGTAAGCCTTCCAGCCAGCTCTTTCTCTATCTTGAAGGCAGATGGCTGCTTGCGTGCGCAAATGGGTAAGTTATGCTTACAGAACCCTCACAGACCAGTGTTGATAGCCAGTGGTTTTTCTGTGGGTGGAGGGAGAACGACGGCTGGAGCCACCAGTTCCACAACTGCTTGATAGAACTGCAGCCGCTCGTTCATCTGAGATCCTGGTTGACTTTGCAGCTGGGACCAGTCCTACCTTTTGACCTGGGACCAGTCCTACCTTTTGACCTGCAAAGGTAGGACTGTAACCAGTCCTACCTTTTGTCCTGCAAGGTGGTGCCAGGGGGAAATTTCTCCTGTGTGTTGTTCAACAATAAAAAAATCTCAGCGTGCGCGTTAACTGAAAACCGAATTCTCCTGTATCTCATTTCTCATTAGCAGGCATTGGCATGTACATTGAGCACTATCTGACAAGAAAGAGTTGTTACGTTATACTCGCTGGACGTAACCTCCTTGGTTTTAGAAAGGTTTAGCGAGCGTTGGACCACAGTGCCATGAACACAGTGAGCTAGTATATACTATGAATTCGAGGTGGTTAAAGGTGGGAAGTAGACAAGAAGCGCAAGCCGTAAAAAATGTGTGTGTGCCACCTCTTGTTTAGTCCTTGGAATGTCCGCTTGATGGCAGTGCTTCTATATGCGGAATATACGATGAAAAGATCCGAGATGGTGGTACTTGGAGTGTTTACTAGATGGACGAACGGACACGCAGACAGACGCATGGACAGACGCATGGGTGGCTGCACGGACGGATGGACACATGGACGGTCGGAGGGGCGGATGCATGGATGAACGCAGGGACGGACACAGGGGGGGACGTGTGGACGCACGAGCGGACGCACGCATGGACGGGTGGATGGACGCGTGGACGGTGACACAGACAGACGCATGGACGGACGGAAGCAAGAATGAATGAACGGATGGATGCTTCGCCCCACTCTCCATCATTTACTGCGGGGATATGCAGCCATTTTTTTACATTGAAATATCCCGTGAGCTATAAACTAGCTGCCCCTTGCTGCTGCATGTGCTGTATTTTATTTTTTATTCTCTTGATGAGAGTGTGCCTGAATTGTGTGTTGCCACTTTTTATTGTTGCATACATCACTTTGTGATTACCTCATATTTTTTCATCTTTTTCTTTGTGTGAACATACGGATTTTGCACGTGATTACTTTTTCGTCGTGTTACGCTCCTAGAATAATGCCTTTTTTGTGCTGCAGGTAATTGTGCTGCAGCACAATCACGTGCACAAGCGATATGCTGCTAGGGCTGCCCACTTAACGTGTCACGAGATAAAAATATGAATGAGAAAGAGGTTGGAAAAAGATATGAACACTATGTACAAGTGCGTGAGTTCCTGTATGTTTTCATTGGGAAAATTTCGTCAGGGTGGAAGGCGTACGAAAGATTGTGACAGTTTCGGTGCGTGACACTGAGAACCATGCAGTGTATGAAGCCCACGATGACTGCGCGTTGCTATGAACAATGAGAAAAGAAGAGACGCGTGCTCGAAATGCTGGTGGCGGAAGTTTCAGCTTCTTCAAAACCTTCATCAGTGCGTTTATAGACAACGCAATGAGTGTTTCCGACGGAACACGAGTCGTGCTCCGAGCACAGACGTGAGACTGCTTCTCCTGATTTGACAAGACGACGGAGGTTATGAGAAAGGGCTGTCTACGACAGTGCATATTGGCATTGTTACGGATTGGTCGCAGATTGTCAGGCGTTGCTTCGCAGTATGATTAGAGGAAATCGCCGCAAGTACATCTTTGAAACTCTGGCTGCCACTTAAGGCGTTGGAAAAAAGTTTGTGATCGGGAAGACTTCTACAAGTGATCGAGTGGCAGGTGCCGATGTGTTGGTGAATCTGATGCCTTTTACAGTGAGAGCGGGCTTATGGTCATGTTTCGAGTGATGTCGCAGGCTTCCACAGGAGTTGGGGTAGGTGTGAAGTCCGCAAGGGGGTAAGCTGGCTGGGCGGTGATCGTCAAGTCACTCGGGGCAGATGGTACAGCTGAGCAAGTTTCTCTAGTGAATTCGATGGCGCACGGTGCAATGGCTGGCATCGCATCAGCGAAGAAGAGAGATGACAATAACTTTGGTGCCAGAATCAGAACATTGAAAACAGGAGGCGTGTATTCCGGGTATGAGGGTCTCTCTGTGGACGGGTCAACGGACACGGGAGGGTAGCCTCCGTCCTCTGTGTGGCCAGTTGTCGGCAGGGGAATGGTCTATACTGGCTTCAGAGCGGAAGGTTATGAACCAGGTCCTGGAAGGTTATAAACCAGGTGCAGTTGTGTCGTTTCTAGGAGAAGTATCCCGTTTGATGCGGTAAAACTTGAGCACGGCGTCTTGCAGATCATCGTACGGGCGAGGGCTTCAGGAGAAGTATGTGAGGCGGCGTTTGCGGTCATGTGGAACATTATATTCAAATACACATACATAAACTCTTATACCCAGATGCCGTTCTGATCCACGACCACCGCAAACTCCTCGAACCGTGACTCAGGGCGAGATGTCTGAAATGGTAGCAGTGACGGGTCAAATTGGGGCTGCCAGGTGTGGCAGCTTGGGCTAGTTGGTATGGCATAACGACAGTTATAGTTCGAGAACAAAACGATGACACAGAGACAAGAAGCCTCGTGTCCTTCTTGTTTCTGTGTCGTCGTTTTGTTCTCGCGCTATAACTATCATCGGGCTGCCAGGCTTGCGCTGGCTGGAACATGGCCGCGGAGCTAGATGGCAGTAGCGCAGCGTTGGTCGCTTGTACCTGTGTCCGTTGTCACCAATATATAGGGACGTGATGGCAACCGACGTAGACGAGCCGTCCCCGCTATTTTAAAAAGCAGTCGAAGACATACAGTTGAGGACGCAAGTGAGCTGCCAAAGTAGAGTGGCAGCCATGGCGTCCAAGCAGCCAGAAGCTGTGAACCTTCTAGGCGCTCGTCATCTTTTTCTCTAGCTGGCGGGCCGCCACTAGCGCTACAGTACAACTGAATGCTCGGCTAACTTGCCCCCGCAGGTTGTGAGTGAAATGGGTCACATGTCAAAGTTGGGTGGCCTCCCCGGCTTGGGAATGAGCACAGTGTGTGTGACCTTCCGCGCGTTAGCGGCCTGACTGCTCATCCATGCCTCGTTCATGACGTCGGTGGGGTAGTCTATTGATGGGTCATCTAGCTAACGCAGGGTCTTTTTGGTTATGCCATTGGGGCCCTCGGCAGACCTTTCATTGAGCTCGTGGAGCACCCGCTGAACCTCTTCATGGCAGATCTTGGTGACCACTTCAGTGTTGGCCGTTCCAAAGTACTCGGGGTATGTTGTTTAGGGGTTCAAGTTGACAGAGAGGTACTTTTGCACCAGCTGCTTCGAAACCCTCTCTTATAAAAAGGACTGCTTGGCTTCGGACACAGCTCGCGCAAGTACGTTCCACTGGTTAGTCTTCGTGTTAGTCTCGTAGAGGAGGTTTTTGAGCAAGTTTCATGCCTTCACATTGCGCACCTTGTCATCTACAGAGTTGCATACCTCGTCCCAGTGCTGCTTGGCGAACACGTGGCAGTGCTCCTCGATCACCTTGTTAAGGTCGGAGATCTTGCAAAACCTGCGAGTGAGACGCTGGCCTTTTCAGTGATCGAAAAGCGACTGCTTGGCCTCGAAGAGGGTGGGCGATGCCTATGTCCATTTTTCAAAACGAGCAAGTCAGTACTAATCTTCTTAGCGGTGCTTCCAACGTCCTCTCTGACATGACTTATCTACTGCTCGAAGCTCAGCCTGGTTGCAGTGAGGGGTCGGTCATTGCGGAGTTGGCGAAATTGGTCTCAGTCTGTCCAAGAACACTCCTGTACCGTCTTGAAGACGACTGATGACAGCGCCACCAGGGCGTAATGGTCGCTACCCAAGACAATGTTCGAGTTGGCTCACTGTACATCGGGGAAATTTTCGATGAAGGTCAAGTTGGGAGTCGAGTCTGCAGGATGACGTGCCCAACAGAGTGGGTAAGGCCTTGTCCGTGATTAGAGGAAGGGCTTTGTCAGTTGCATTCTGACACAATTCCACGCCCTTGATGATATTGTACGGGTTGCCTCAAGTGTGGTGCGGAGCATTAAAATAGCCCGCCATAACCAGGGTGTAGGAACC
This sequence comes from Rhipicephalus annulatus, assembly GCA_013436015.1. Lineage (NCBI taxonomy): Eukaryota > Metazoa > Arthropoda > Arachnida > Ixodida > Ixodidae > Rhipicephalus > Rhipicephalus annulatus. Next base: position 159,973 of record WOVY01010058.1, read on the forward strand.
CTCCACGTTCACGGCCTTCATTATAGGGGCCTTGAAGCACTGTCGCCGGTCCTTAACGTTACTGTACTCATTGAGAAATTTTGCAGCTTCACTCCGATTGTTGCGGCAAGATCTCGGTCATGACATATTCGGCGTTGCTGGTGGCCATTTTGAGGGCGTGAGAGATGCGTGTGAGCTTGTTAGTAACCAAGGTGCAGACAGACCGGCCATCAGAATAACGCCAGAATGGCTGGTAACCAGTGACTAGGATGCTTGGGGTTAATGTTTGCTGAAGCAGAATGACGCGAAGTTTTTTGCTATAGCTTCGGACTTACTGCTGCAAGGATGCCTTTTCACTGGAGAAGCCCCTGCAGTTTCATTGCAAAATGAGAAACGCTTCACCTGGCTTGGCCATTTTGCTAGTGCTGTTGTGGGCTGGTGCTGCCCTCACACTGGCTAAGAACCGTGGGGACGATGGGGCCCGTTGCGCTGGGCTGGGATTGTACCACGGCTGCTGTGAACACAGTGGGTGCCACTAAGCTTTCGAGAAAAGACTCTACCTTGAACACGTGGTTATTTTGCGCGGCCAGGGTGATCCGCAGTTGGCGATGTTCTCCTTGAGCTTATTGATGCTTTCACTGAGCGTGGATAGCGTGCCTGGAAGCTCAGGCTAGAGTCGATTTGCTACACCTTCCTGTTCGTAGACGACGGCCCTCTTCTTTGGAGCACTTGGACCCTCATTGCTGCTGTCGCCGGCTTCAGTGCCGTGCACCCACATGGGTAGGGGCACTGCATAGGTGACGCAGGTGGTGCCCGTGAATTGTGATGGTGGGTTCCTTGCGTCCCTAATCTAGGCAATTTCGGACATAGGCATGTTTATGGTTTCCCTTATCGCAGCGTTCTTGCGTTCACACTATGCAATCTCGTGCCCACTGCCTGCGTACTCTGAGAGTGACCCTGAAAATACCTGAGCTTGCCCTCCTCAGATCGTGTTGCTTAGGTAATAGAGCCCGACCTCTTGCTTCTCGATGACACACCGTTAGGCTACTGCTTACGCTCGGTTATCCTGGAGTGGAACCTGTAGTGGCCCCCAGACTTGTTGCGCCCCACTCCTCCTCAGAACCGAGAACGGCTCCTGGAGTGGTAACGACCCCTGGAATGGGACCAATAACGTCGCCTAGAACGGCCCCTGGAGCCGCATAACTGCTGAAAGTCCTGCCTGTTCGTAGGAGGTGAGGGTGGCGCTATGGCTTGGCCTTGGTCAGTGGCGCTTGACTTTTACCAGCGCCTTTGTCACGCGACATACAAGATATGAAATATTTGCGTACAGTGCTTGTCAGCCGTGTCGTGCTGCCCACCACACAGCCTGCACATGGTAATACACTTGTGCTGTGAGTCAGGACCTGAAGTCCTACAGCCCCCACATACGATACAACCTGGGCTGGGACACACATCAGCACGGTGACCGACCCGACCACAAGCGTAGCAAATGTCTATTTTCTTCCGATAAAGCTAACGTTGCACAAAGATGGGGCTATAGTGTAAAAGTTTCAAACTCTATGACCATCGAAAGCAACGATTACCGTACCAGTACTGCCAATGCGCCTGGCTGCTAGGGCGAGTGAATTCCTTTCATTTGCGATCTAGTTGTCAATATCACTTGGGCCGTCGACGAGCGGTATACTTTGAATCACGCCCTAGCTAGTGGAATGAGGGGCGGCCTCATAGGCACTGACCTCGTACGTTCTGCCAATGACAACAATATGCTGAACTTTGACGTAGCGGTTGGCATTTTCTTTTCTGGGTGTGCTGACAACCCGTAATAGCCTGCTGCACACTGAGGATCTCTGTGTTACCACGCAGGTCTTCGGCGCAGATGCTTGTGGCCGGCAGGATTGTATCGGTTACCACGCTTCACCTGGTCTTGAAAATTTTGAGGTCCCACGGGGCCAAACTATGACCTTGGTGTCATCCCTGTGAAGCTATGGCATCCAGCCAGAGCGCATGGTCCTAGCCTTTGTGTTATTGCCAATGTTGCGGCCTCGCCGGGCCTCAGCCATTGTCGACTTCGTCTCGTAAGGAGTAGCACCGTTAGGATTAGCGCTTGCCGAGCACGTGCCAGCTCTTCTGGCGACTGCGGACTGCTGACAGCAGTCTTCTGTTTGTTACCTCGTCGGGGTTTATGTCCTCCCCCACTTCTTGATATTCTATTTTACTTGCAAAAGGCACTGATATGAGGGGCAAGGGTGCCCGTGAATGGCGACGCGCCTGGCATTGCGCCGGCACAGCCTCACCTCGTTGGGCTTAGCCCAAGCGGCGGCCGATTCGGGAGGATGAACGTTCTGAAACGTGAAAATAGTCCACTTTCAAAGCAGAGTTCGGTATCAAAATAGTCTTGGCACTTTCACGGATCCGACACAAACAAAGCTGAACGCGCACTCGGAAAATTCGCAAAATAATTCTGGAAGCAGCAGCCTATTGAAGGTCGTATAAACAACACAGACACCGCGTTGTATTCCGCAGTGTCGAGAGAGAGAGAAAGAGAGAAAGAGAGAAAAATAGAGAAGAAAGACAGGGAGGGTAGCCAAGCTTGGCTTGGTTGGCGACTTAACGCTTGGGGGGAAGAGAATATTAGAAAAGAAAGAGACAGAAAAGAAGATGAGTAAGATAGAAAAAAATGAATAGTCAGCTCGAGACTACACAATACGGTCTGACACTATTTTTTCACAAGCGGTCGTGAAGTCTAATGGTCCTTAAAAAGTACAAGAGGGCTTTTGTGGCTTTGCGCGTATGGAAAACCGTCGGCCAAGGTAACAGGATCTCCTCTTTTGTAAGCGGCCCTAAATCAAGCTGACAAAGCTTGGCTTTCACAATATGTTCTTCAGACTGGTATGCTGGGCAACGGCATAAAATGTACTCAAGCGTTTCCTCGCAGGCGCAGATGTTGCTTGCCGAAGTGCTCACCATTCCAAGGAGACGAGAGTACTTAAACATAAATGCCATGCTCAACCTCATGCGACCCAGTAAAGTTTCGTGGCTTTGCGCTTATGAGAAACCGTCGGCCAAGGTACCAGCATCTTCTCTTTTGTAAGCGGCCGTGAATCAAGCTGACAAAGCTTGGCTTTCACCATACGTCGTTCAGACTGGTATGCTGGGCAACGAAATAGGATGTGCTCAAGCGTTTCCTCGCAGGCGCAGATGTTGCTTGCCGAAGTGCTCGCCATTCTAAGGAGACGAGAGTACTCATTCGTAAATGCCACGCTCAACCTCATGCAACCAAGGAAAGTTTCAGTGCATCGTGGGAGCCTGGATGGCAAACGAAGTTGCAAGTTTGGGTCGATCGAATACAGGTGCGTGTTAGTTGAACCCAGCGTATTTCATTGTAGGAGAGTTATACGGCGAGCAAGTGAATGAAGTCACCTTGAAGAGTCCGTTCTCAAGAATGGTATCGGCGCACGCAGGTCTTGGTCATGAGCCGTTCGAGCAGCTTCATCCGCGCGGTCATTGCCAAAAATTCCGCAATGACTCGGCAACCACTGAAATAAAATAAAATGGCCTATTTTAAGTGCTTCGTGGTAGTCGTGCCTGCATTACGAACCCATGCTGCATTACAAACCGCACTGTCTGAAAGGCTGACCTCGAGTCGCAAAAGATGGCCCATTGTTTAGGCTGCTACCAAAGAATGTACTTTACTGCACCTTGAAGCGCTGCAAGCTCTGCTGCTGTGGACGTCGTGGTGTGAGAAAACTTGTATTGAAGCAACACATTATCAGATGAAACGACCACTGCTCCTGTAGAGCTGTTAGAATCAGTGGAGCCATCAGTGTAAACATGTATATGGTCGAAGTACATTTCGTCCAACAAACGCAAATTCTATTGCTTCAGACATAGCTGTGACATGCGTGCCTTCTTAACGATTCCAGGAACCGATAAGTGCACGTCAGATTGATGGAGACTCCATAACGCAGCTGCTGGATGCATCGCAAGTTTGAAGCCAGGCGGTAATATGTCCTGATGTTTTGTCACAATACCGCAGAACAAAAACAGGGGCCTCTGCGCTGTCAAACACGCTCAATGATGTGACGGTAGCCGTATTAAATTCTGAATGTGTGCTCTCAGCGTGTCGACAATGTTGTCCGTTTTGACCGGCTGTTCTTGTGCGTTAACAATAGTTGCCATTGTCGATGAGCATCTTGGAAGGCCAAGACATGTCCGAAGTGCTCGGGCTTGTACGCTCTGTAGTGCACGGATGCTTGTACATGTTGGACAGGACATGAAGGCTGTACCGGAGAATTCCGAGAAAGAGGGCTGTATAAAGCTGCAACATAGAGTGCATGGATGGGCCCCATGACTCCGGCGACGAACATTCTCAATGCCAATGATTGTTTTTCAGGTATGCGACATGCGGGCTCCAGGTTGGGTCACGATCTATGCAGACACCTAAGAATCCATGACTGCTTTTATATGCGATTAATCTGCCATCGATGCACAATGGATAGAAAGACATCGGTTGCGTGTACACACCACCGATGCGCATTTTTCTGTGGAGATATTTAAACCTTGCTGGCTAAAGTATGCCGATGTCATTCTTGCCGCTTTCTGTCTCCTTGCGCGCACTTGAGGCTATGTAACGCCGGACGCCCAAATGCAGATATCATGAGCATAGAGAGGTATATGAGCCATCTGTGGCAGCGTTTCGGTGGGCCCCACCAGAACCAAGTTGAAAATAGTCGGACTGAAAACGCCTTCTTGTGGCACCCCACGACTTGTGAAATGCTTATTCGTAGGCCCATCTCCAGTTAGAACGAACATGGATCTCTTTTTGAGGTAGCTTCTTACCCAGCGAAAGACACGACCTCCAAGTTCAGCTGCTTCAAAAGCATTGAGAACAGCCGCATTGGTCGCGGTGTCATGGACACCTTTCACGTCTAAGAACAGAGCTACCGACAGCCGCTTCTTAGCTTTCCCTTGCTGAACACAGGTCACTAAGTCAATGACGCTATCAATTGAGGACTGACCTCGTCGAAAGCCAGCCATAGCATCATGATAGATGTTATATTGTTCCTAGTACCATTCCATGCGCGTAAGCAGCATCGTCTCCATGACCTTGCCGACGCAGCCTGCTAGTGCTATAGGCCGGTATGATGCCAAATCCAATAGAGACTTTTCGGGCTTCAACAAAGGCACTAGGTGACTGCACTTCCACTCATCAGGCGCCATTCCATTATGCCAAAACTGGATGAAAATATCCAAGAGACAGCATTGTCCCTTCAGACCAAGGTAACGTAGGGCAGTATAGGTAACTCCATCTGGACCTGGGGACAATGAGCGTCTGCATGCGTTCAGTGCTGCATGAACCACTTTATTCATAGGGCTGAAGCGGAGCGGCGCCACCTGCCAGCGTCCGACATGGGAACCCGTTCTGTTGCTTGCGCTTCGCGCAAAGCATGAGGTGCGCGAGAGCCGTGGCGAGGTATCGGGCAATGATTGTGATGATAAATGACTATGATCCTGACGTTATTGGTTGAAAGTTTGTACGGCGCAGTCTGTTGCCATGTTTCATTTGTGTTTCATGCATTCTGCTCAGCACAATTACTTTACATTGCCCATATGCGTGGCAGCGTTCCCCTTCAGGGCAGGAGGTTCGTTGAAGCACCTCCCTCAATCCCTATCAATGTGTCAATGTATGGGGTTAACTCTGCACCCCCCTCTCAGCCCCCCCCCCCACTAGCCCACTTCCCCATAATGAAGGGTCAAATAGCATGCGCGAAGCTTGCGGGCGCTGCAACCGTAGCGTTAGCGTTTGTCACTGATCGCATGACGCGTGCGAAAGGCAAATTCAAAACATTACGTACGGTATTTGAAAACTTCCTAATCATATTGTATGGGGTGTGCTGTGCGCTCCTTTCTCACCCAGCCCTTGCGTATGCCTATGACAATGCCGAGTGGTGTAGCCAGAGAAAGGCAACCACCCTCCTCACCGCAGATTTTTTCGCCTATAACACAGATCAAAAAAAGACGGCTGACCAATTCTCCATGCCCAGTTTCCACTTCAAGGAAGTGCACGAGGCACCTTCAAAATTTCCTGCCATCACCTCGGGCCTAGGTCGCACAAACTAGCTCACGTAAATTGAATTTTCGCTCTCCAAACGGGTCGGCAGGTTGATCGCGTACATCATGGCGACTAAATATTTACCACAAACGTCATTCGTGATGTGGGCTTATCACTATAACGTCGAAACACGTATAAAAATGTACAATTATCTGTGGCCATCTAAGTTGTGCAATATAAAACAACGAGTCTCTCGGACAACTCACATGTTTTTCACATGAGAGGACGTGCATGCCTACACTGCAAGGGGCTAAGGCGCAATACAAAGCTTACGTGCCGCCGGCAGTGAATTTACGTAACCAATCTCCACCGAGACCCCCAACTTTCCTACTTCAACAAGCGTTAGTAGAGAGCCTTGACCGACTCCTACACTTCCCACCTCTAACATTAGTTGAGACTCGTCATGATCGAGGGACACATAGGTGCAGCTCGCATGCTAGCTCATGAAATTAGGGACAGTGAATGTCCCTCCCAATATATATCATCTCGTAAAAGAAGGAAGCCAGGCCTGCGCGGTTGGCGCAGTGCAGTCACAGCGAAAGCTAGAAGATCAGCCTTTCAGAAACTTTTCCAAACACTCATTGGGTAAGTACTGCAAGCACACTTGCTTGGTACCGACTAGGGCATTATAATAAGCGTTTAGGTAATAGGCCGGCATTCTATATGCTATTTTTTGTCCATCGTCTGAGAAGCGTGGTATCCGCTAAACACTTGCAAGGACTTTTTTGTGCCAATATTCCATGCAGTGGCTCGCGACGACGAGGAATCATGGCTGTAGTGAGTATGCACTACAGTTATTAGGAAAACAAGAACAAGCTTTTGTAATGAGTTGGAGCATTGGGCGGCCTACTTGTTGTTCTAATTGCAATGTGTGACGAGTGGTTGTTATTTCGCTGTTTTGAAACGCGTTATAAGTCGTAATAACATGATTGCGTTCCCGACATCAAGCCTGTCTAAGTCAAGTTTGACAAGTCACAAGCACTGGTGTAGCTCAGTGGTAGGATACTGGGCTGGCACCCAGCGGACCCGGGTTGGAGCCCTACTGTGCCATTGGTGCAACGTTCGTTTTTGCAATTTCGTGCGATGTGGTTGCGGATACTGGTGGTGGTGACGGTGGCGGCGGACAACATGCAACTTTGCGTGGCCTGAAAAGTGATCTCATAACAGGTTTCGCTGTAAGTGCCTGCTTTGCCGCAAAGGCGAAGCAATGAACGCGAGTAACAAATCAGAAGTTCACGCCCACAATGGCAAGCAGATCGAAACATTCCCCACGTTTCTCACACAGAAATGACGCACAAAACGTACTAACAGGTACAGACGGATGTGAACAATCATCTCAGTTGTTACTTAGCTGTGTCTCAAAAGCGCTCTTTTTTCGCAAACGGAGACTGTGCAACGCTTGCAGTAAACTTTCTGTGCCCGGCAACTACAACAGAATGGTAGCTGTGATCACCCAAGTAGAGTCAAGACGTACGATTGTCCCGACGGTGAGTAAGCGCACGCGCAAGCGTACGCTTTCCTTCCTCTCCGTGGGGAAAAGTACGCGTGGACATGATAGCGCGCACTGCCACGTCGTGGCGATGTGGTGACGCTATATTTACTGAATATGCTAACCGTTGGTAGCAGGATTGGGCCACTGTTTTCCGGGCACCACTAGTTCCGCCTGCAGAAGCTCAGCGACCCTATTTGCTGAGCGCCATCACGTGGCCGTAGGTGGTTCATTTGCACTGCGGAGAAGTCAACTTTACGCAAACGATGCCGATGCTTCGCATATTCCGGGTTGATCAAGAGGTGGATATCAGCTGTTGTTGTAATTCTCGCCGCGCTTCTTTGATAGTGTAGCCACATTGCCTGTTATTCACAAGAAATTGGGTAGGAAGCGCTTTCTGTGTTGAATTATACTACGTACCAGCCCTGTGGTTAGACGCGGGTGTTGCTATAGAAAGATTAGTGTTCAGTGAAGAAGACAAACGCTCTGCCATGGTCACTGGCAGGATTTTCTCTTAGCGGCTGCAAATCATTTTTGGATCACTGCTTCAGGTGGGGGAAAGCACTGGTGTAGCTTGGGTGAGGGCAAGTGCTCTTGTGAATTGGAGCAGATGATTGTCCCTGTTGCGCTCTCCTGCTGACGCGTATGCGCACTTGGCTTCTTCTATTGCGATAGCAGTTAAATAGACAGTATCAGCTGGTTTTTACTGTCACCAGCACTGCCATCATTTAGCGTATATGTATAGGTATCTAAATATAGAAAAACTCAAGAAAGAAAAAGAAAACGCCGCTCTCTCTAAGAAAATTGACTGTGTTGCGATAGTAGAGGTAGCCAAGAGCGGCAAGTAGCCGATTGGGCGTCGCTGAAGCCTTCACTCAGGGGTGAAATAGGGAAGCAATTGTTGTGAAAACAGGAACAGGTAGGAACGTTTTCTATAGCAGGTTATAGTTTGTACAAAGACGGCCAGCACGACGAAGTTCATTGGCGTAAAAATCCTCCAAACATGGTGACGGCACGGCCTTAAACAATGTTTACGGTCCTTTCTCTGAAACCAGTTCTCGGTGCTGCGCAGAGAAGGCAAATTTTTCCCCGAAATTGCCGGTGGCTCGGTAGAATAGGCGACACTTTCCCCATAGTCGCACGTTGGCTCGCCGCCATCTGCGTGGAAGGTGGCGCTGGGAAGAGGAAGAAAACTTCGCTGCAACTATGAGTGGTGGGCTTCGGCTTCTCTGTTTTCGCGGATATTTACCCTGGGAGGGGGAGAGTTTGCTGGAACTGTGCGCCCGTTGCTGTGAGAAGAAGAGCTACCGAACGAGGAAATGCCTGTGGCATAACAGCACCCTTGCCGCCAGACAATGCATCCAGAGTTTTGAGCCGTCTAGCGTGGCTCGGAAGGACGCATTCTGGTTGACCATTGAGAGCTGTGGAAGTCCCACTCTCTCCGCCCGTGGTGACTTTCACAGTCCTGCAAAGGTTAACTGGAACGACAGAGTCAAACACAAAGATAAACCACTCTGGCCAAAAAAAGCGCTCTCCAAATGGTGCTCAAATCACCAGACCAGCGAACGTGAAAATATTTTCTCAAGATTAAGTTGAGCTAAAAATAGCATCACGAGCAACGTATCTCAAGAAGAACACACAATGCGGGCACACCTTTTGCTCAGTGTCAGTACATGACACTGCCAAACCAAAGAGAGTTTTTTTCGAACGATTCTCAATTGTGATTTAGACAGATTGTGGACGATCGAATCTGCTGAGGTAAGCTCAATTTTGCCCTGAAACTACAATCTCGAACACCAAGCACTTCTGATACACTCACACTGGCATTGCTTGCAAGGGTGAGACTGTTAAAGATAACAAATTTATCCTTCTACGAGCTCTCACTACAATGCGCGCAGCCAATGATCATCACAACAAGAAAAAACACGCTTGAAATTGTAAAAACATAACACTAAAACGAACTTGCGCGCGTTACTCAAAACAAAGTGAAAAGTTCACCTACACGCACGTGCATACTAACGCGTGATGCAAAAAACAGAAGGTATCTTAAACAGGGGCTTTTACGTGGCCTTCTCTGTTAAAATAAGACACGCTAACTTTTACCTTTCGAAATATAAGTAAATGTAATCAAACAAACGTCTCAATGTCGGCTTTTTTGATGACAAGAAAAGTAAAACTAAAGAAAAATCAGACGCATTCCTTGCTCATCAGCAGACGACAAAACTAGAAAAATAATTTCGAAAGCTCAGAATTACAACATTCATTTTAAGTCATGGCAAGACGGACCCCTCTGAGACGAACACTGGGGTGTTTCACACTCCATGGCTTTCGAGGGATCCAGTCTTAAAGAAAGCACAACGTAAAAGTGTTTGCCAAACTCGGTAGCAGCAACTTCTGACGTACAGACGCATAACCTAAACAAGGGGGCATGGGTCCTTTGTCCTTTACCTAGCTCTTCGACCCATGGCCCTTTCGCCATGGTGACGAACAATAGCCTGTGTTACGGCTCGGGATTAGGCGATGCTTTCCTTCATGGTTGCTTCTACGCGTGAGTGAAAAGGGTGAGACCTGGCGATTATCTCGGCGTCCGAATATCTCTGAAATCCAGTTTTTCTTGACGCACTTCCCGCCTAATCTCAGTCTCAGTGGTGGTCTGAGCTTCAAACATTTTCTAGAAGGCCCTTTCACGGTCCTACGCCTATACCTGAACCTGGCGTCTTGACTGATGACGTCACGGCACTTAATGGTGTCTTTAGTGTCTTTAGTGCATTACCGCGTTACGCTTACGCCGATGCCTTTTTCTGTCGAGATTTCTCGCAATACTGGCACCCTCGACACATATTCTCCCCAGTGTGCTGCCTTCTTTGTGTAGAGTAAAAGCTGCGGATTTCTTAGCTAACGTTTCCTCGGGCCCGCTGCTAGATGATTCTGCCTGTGACAAAACGGGAGTCGCGATGACTTTATGAAGTCACATTCGCGAACACATTCGCCAGAACCCTCTCTATCGGTAGAGGTCTATCACTGTCATGTATAGCTATTGCTCTTTGACCTTCGATGTCGGCCTCATGCTCTCTTTCACGAGCTTTAATTTGTAGCGCTTTATGCCTCGCACCCTTCTCAAGCGCCTCGTCCTCAAGCTCTTGTGGACAGGCGTCAACTTCTAGCACCTTGTGACGCGACTTGTCATCAAGCTCTTTTCGACGCGATTCATCTTGATCATGTGCGCTGCAAAGTGGCTCCGTTTGCAGCGCCTTATTATGCACCTCGCCGTTTTAGCTATGCGATGAGCCACGTCCCCTAACTCCTCGCGATGCACCTCAGCACCTGGCTCTGTCCGACGCACTTCGGCGTCTTGCACCTTCTGATGGGTCTCAACGTCAGATGCCTGGCGACTTTCCTCAGCATGCCGCTTCTCTGACGCACTTGCTTGCGCATAGTCACTGGGCTTAGCCTCTTGCGCTTTCTGTCTCTCCTTTTAATCTAACGCTTTTATGCGAGTGTTATCTTTCAGTCCTACGCAATGGGCCTCAGTCTCAATCACTCTACAGCACGTGTCGTGCTCCAGCGCTTCACGACGCGCCCCATTTTCCCACTCTTTTCTATGGGCGTCTAGCTCTAGTGCCTTACAATGCGCTTCAGCACTGTCAGTGTCACTCCGACTTCCAGCAGGACTTGAAATTAAAAAGAATATCTTATCAAAGCATATCTAACATGACTAAAGTCTCCCGCTTCCTCGGCGGATAAGCAATACAACATATGCGCAATCTCGCGCGGCAACAACGTGACCAGTCTCTCATTTCAAAGGTCACGACGAACTCCAACATTCCTGCAGACAACTTCAAAAATCATCTAGGATATGCGCGACGTTCTCGCTTATCTAAAAGTTGTGGAGCCGGCGTTCCACTTACTGCCACTTGATCGCTTGAATTTTGCAAGCAAGCTTTCTCATTTTGAGTGCATGCTCTGGCGTTTTTCTAGTCTGGTCGGCCTCCTATTGTTTGTGATTTTGAGCTTCGAGCTCTTGCCGACGTTTCACAGCGTTTCGCTCTTCGCAACTCTTCTCGGCCTCGTGCAGTTCGCGATTTTTATCGTCTCGCTCTTCACGACGATTCTCGGCCTCTCTTTTTTCGGCCTTCTGCTTTTGCTCACAAATGAGCTCCCAAAACTTGTCAGCTTCCTCAGCTGTCACAATCTCTGCCCACATCACCTCGAGAATTGCTTCCCTTGTTTTAGCGGACCCGGCGAAAATCCGCATGGCTCCACTAACTTCAAGGAGATCCTGCACAAGGTACATCTCCGTCGCGATCTCGTCCCTCGTGATGCTCTATGATATTCACCGTACTCTAAAATTAATCTCATGGTTTAAAGTAAGTGAATAATAAATTATAGCCAAAAAAATACGAAACATTCCTCACATCTACATGTGCTAGAGAGGTCTGGTGAAATGAGCAGTAAACGTTGGGCACTCACCCGAACAAAGTAGCCGACAATGCTCCAAGTCCTGACTGCCGTTGGTTGGTTTTGGGACGTTAAACCCTACAAATCAATCAATCTGACTGCCGTTGAACAGTGTCGTAGGAGTCCACTGGCCTTCAAAGATCCGGTCCAACTGGCTAATGTTGCGATGTAGGGTAGCTTGTCCCATCTCGCCAAATGATGAGAACAGGGTAGCGTATCCCAGCGTATCAAACGCTGATATCAGGTCCGTCACGCTCGAGGCTCAAGAGGTCCGATACGGCATGTCAAACGTAGGGTAGCGTATGAAAGCGTAGCCACACGCTATCTCGGCAGTCGTCCTCGTGCTCAGAGATCTGATCAGACTTGCCAAACGTAGGGTAGCGTATCTCGAAGCTGGCAACCATAGTTAGAAAATTAGCTGTGTTGCAGTATTACAGGTAGCCAGGAGCGGCGAGCAGCCGAACGGAGGTCGCTGAGGCCTTCGCCCAGAGCCAAAATAGGAAGGGAATTGTTGTGAAAACAGCAACCGATAGGAACGTTTAATATAGCATGTACAAAGCCAGCCAGGACGACGAAGTCGCCTTGGGCTAAAATTCTCCCAACGTGGGGTCGGCTTGGTGGAGAAGTGAAGTGAAGTAAACTTTCTTTTCACATATATCAAAACATGTTTAAACAACAAAGATGGTTGAATAAAAGCTGCATGTAGGCAGCTTGACTAGTCCCACCTCCCAGAACAATAACAGCAGCAAACATTAACAAACATTTTTACTTGTCACAATAGTAAAATAGAAATACATAAAGCAAGGCGATAAGAGAAGAAGCAAAAAAGTATAAAACAAACATTCTCAACAGACACAATCATGAACAACAAACATCGGTGTTTATAAAATTAGTTGAAGCATTCTCTTTTTGCAAATATGACGTATGTTGTCACCACTTAATTATTATTTGTTTATATTGAAGGAAGGCGGTAGGAAAGTGTTTGAAAGTCATAGTTTGTGCGTGGTCGTAGAACTGGCCAACGTTCGGTGTGTCGGTTTATGCAATATGATGGATTTATTGACAAGTTAGCAATGTTCCTATTATGTTCGTTTCTTGTTTAAAAGGACTTATAAGCTGATACTCATAACAGTGGTCAACTCGGATAATTTTGAACTTCAAAATTAGGTCATGCGCGTGCTCATTATAAGGTTCATCAGAAATAGCCCATAGGTCTTGCTTCTGTAATGTGACTAAATTTTCTAATGATTGTTTAGGGCTGTTTGACCAAACGAGGTGATAATAGCCCAGATGTGAAGTAAAGAGTGCATTATATATCATGAGTTTTTGTTGTATTGGTAAAAGTTTCTGGCATCTGCACAACATACCTAAGGTCTTGCAAAGCTTAGACTTTAAGTGATCAGTGTGGTGGTCCCAAGTTGCCAGTTCGTGAAAGGTGACACCCAATGTTTTAGCAGATGCAGAGAGTACTACTTTAGAGTAATTTAGCATAAGACACTTTGTGTGATCGCTAGGCGTAGATTTTGCTCTAAAGAGTACTGCTTTTATCTTAAAGCAATTGAGCGGAAGTGAGTTTTTCACCGACAAATTGTTTATTTTTCTTAATATTTCATTAGCCAGATGTATAGGTTCATCATCCTTAGTTCCTGGAACGAAAAAAGTGGTGTCATCCGCGTAGATAAAGTAGCTAGCTGAATCATCAACATTCACAATATCATTTATATATATAATAAATAAAAGTGGGCCTAGTATGCTGCCCTGAAGCACACCCTGCTCAATTGGTTTTAACGAAGAGTAATGTCGTTTATTGACACACATTCTTTTATATCGGTATGTTACTTTTAAATAAATCTAGAGTAATTCTGCGTATGAATTAACAATATAATTTATCTAATAGGCCTACATGATTTATCCTAATAAAAGCTTTTGAGAAATCTACAAACTCTCCCAGAGTTAGTTTCTTAGCCTCAATACTGCTATAAATCATTTCTTTTTGCTTAAGAAGAGCAGTTTCGGTTGAACAGCTTGATCTGAACCCGTGATAGGATGATGTTATTACAGAATGCTTGTCAAAAAAAAGAGGTCATTCTGAGTAGAATACTTATTCTACACCTTTAGAAAACAGAGAAAGAATTCATATTGGTCAGGATTTGCCAAAATTATCTCTTTCACCACCTTTGTGTACCACAGTTACCCTTGCAACTTTCATCCGTTGTGGTAAAATGCCAGATGTTAATGCCAAGTTGTAAATGTGAGTGAGGCAAGGTGTGATCAGGTCGATAACATGAAACATTGGTTCGGACTTTAGCCCATTCACCTCCTCACTTTTGCTTCGCCTGAAAATTTAACATGTTTAGAACTTCATTATCATCATTTTCAAATAGATACAATAACTGTGTGATAGGGTTGGGTAAATATGTCAATGCATCTTCATCATAAGTGCTTTTAGCCAATGATAGAAAATATTCGTTATATTTATTTGCTAGGGCTTCATTTTAAAGCTCTCATTTCCTCTTTTAAGCTCATTAGCAGTAGAGGCAGGCCGCAATCATGCCAGGACAGAATTCAGCTTATTCCACATCTGCTTTGCATCCACAATGCCATCAAACATGGAATATTAGTAGTCATGTTTAGCCTGTTTAAGCAACTTAGTCAAGTGATTACGGAATGTTTTAAACTTTTTCAACACGTCAAGGTCACGAGTTGACACGAACGAATGATACACAGCATTATTCTTCTTTCACAGTTGGAGTAGCTTAAAAGAAATTTGTGGTTTGCAAGATTGTTTTGGTTTTTTTTTCAAGTTTATAAGAGAAATGTTTATAATATACTGAGCACAAGGTATCAATAAAGTGATTATAAGCCATTTCTGGTGAAAAACAAGGGATTATTACCACTTGTATGAGAGCATGATTCAAGAGAAGGCGACGCTTTCCCCAGAAGTGCACGGTGGCTCGGCGGAGGACGTGACGCTTTACCCGGAACTGCACGGTGGCTCGCCGCAATTTGCTTGGAAGGTGGCGCTGGGAGGGATCAGAGTTCACTGTAACTGCGCGCCCGTTGCCATGAAAAGAAGGGATCCTGAATGAGGACCATGTCGGTGGCATAACACCGCACTCGGCACCCAGCTCGTCACGATGCGCCAACGTGCATTATCTCCCACGTGTACTTTGTCCTTGTCCACACAAAGGCATGGGAAGAGAGCGGTTACGTGCTTGTAAACTCGCGCTTATCCTTCAATGGCGAGGGTGTTGTGCCTTAGGCTTTCACTAAAGTGATTGCGCTATTTGCCTGTTCCACAAAAGTTAACTTCGCTCGCTGGACAGGCCCAGTTTGCGAAAAGAGTGTGCTTTTGAAACACAGCGAAGTAACAAGTGGGACACTCGTTAGTTTGGACTCATAAATGTACCCGTGATTACGTTTCGGGCGTCGTTATCTAAGCAACGCGTTAAGCGTAAAGTTGTGAACAGTGTTAGCTAGCTCTCTTACTGTGTGTGTTGTTTTCGTGCGTCATTTGTGCGTGAGCAGCGCGCGGCGCGTTTCGATCTGCGGCCTTTTCGCTGGCTCGACATACACCAAATTTGGTACTATGCGACGTAAGCGAATGGCGAAGGTGCAAATTTGTAAATATGCGAAGGTGCGAACTTGTGCAAATATGATAATCATAACATGCGTGTCACGTTAAAACAATACTACATACTTCCCTCATGACGCGCTCGCTGCCTCTTCGCTAGCTTAACATATACCAACTTTAGTATTACTTGATGCCAACAAACGACAACGCAAGCAGCATATCCAAACATGATAATCATGATATTTGTGTCATGTAAAACACGACTAAATGCTACAATTATTGTGCGCTTGTGGCCTTTTCGCTAGCTTCACATGTACCGAATTTCGCGTTACGTGCCCTGAAATTTGGCCTTCCGTGACCTCGTCATCCATTCACCTAAAGTAATACCGAATTTGGCATATGTGATTCTACTGAAGTGGCCACGAGAGCGATATGAGTCAAGCATGTGGTCATGTTTGACAAGACAGCATATCATTATTGTCATGTCTGGACGTGCCATATCTTTTGTCATCTGTTCACATCAGGTAATACGAAAGTTCGTAAACGTGAAGCTATCGAAACGGCGGTCAGTGCGCTCTGAGTGTAGCGTGTAGTCATGTTTTAGTGACACACATGGCATGGTTATCATGTTTGGACGTGGTACTTATTTAGTCGTCTGTTGGCGTCACTTAATACCAAGTTTGGTATATTTCAAGCAAGCGAGACGGCCGCGAGCGCATCATGAGCGTGGCGTGTAGTCATGTTTTACATGACACGCTTTCCATGATAACCACGTTTGCGCCAGTCATCTTCGTCATCCATTCGCGTCACATAATACCAACTTGCGCTATACGTGAAGCTAGCAAAATGGCTGCGAACGCACTATGAGCGTTGCATACAGTCATATTTAACGTGGCAAGCATATTATGATTATCATGTTTGGGCATGCCGTTTACTTTCGTCGCAGAATCACGACACGTAATATCAACTTTAGTATATGTGAAGATAGTGAAACGGACGTGAGCGTGTTATGAGCGTAGCATGTTGTCATGTTTTTTGTCCAACAATGATACCTACGCTTCACAAACACTAGGAATCAAAACACCTGGTAGTTTCAACCTACAACCTGACTCACACAATGCAAAGAGATAGAGCAATCATTACTGCAGTTGTTGTATAGACACGCAGCGTTTTGTACTGGTTCATGTAGTCGAAAGAAACGATTTTAAGATAAAAACTTGAAGCACGGATAACGATAACAATATAAGTTGAAGTTTATTGCTCTAAAACCAGCATATGAATATGAAAGACGCTGTAATGAAGTGCTCCAAAAACTTCGACCACCTGGGGTTCTACAACATGTACCTAAGCCTAAGCACCACGGCCTGTGGTTCAGCAGCCGAATGCTTTATCCACTATAATACCGTGGCGGTTGATTGGCAGACGAAACAGAGCTGCAACTTGCTTTTTTTATTAAAGACGATAGTCTTTCTTGGGGACCAATGCCGAAAAAATTTTGGTCTGTCTGCCTGTACATTTGTCCGTTTATTTGCCCTAACGATACCTCAAACAGCACTGAACGGCCAACCTTATCCGCAGCGCCTACCTATATCGCTCAAGGTTTAGCGTTCATAGTTGAGCGATTGCCAAATAAAAAAGCAAGTATAGCGCATATCTGAGGCGCTGTGACAACATGTCTATGTTTTGTATGTCTGTCTTTATAGTGGAAGAGGATACAAACAAAACACTTTAAAGACTATCGTTTAACGCGCTGCGCTGACAGTGCAACGCGATGCGCAAGAAGGTGTTGCCAACGCTCTGCTACGACGGAACGGTGGTGGCACCTGCCCGTCACTTTCCATTGGACATCTTATCACGTCAGTGACTGGCGCGCATCTTTCTCCACGGTCGCGCATGCCTTCGTTTTCGAACAGAACTGCCAGATGGCGCTCGTGTTAAACGTGCCTTAATGTGCTTGTTCGCCTCTGTTACGCGCTCGAAGCACTCTAACTCAGCGCCTTCAGAAGACCATTCACTGATTTTCTTGCGCAGAACACCAAATAAACGTTTTGTTCACTCTCTCCAGACGCAAGACTATTGCCTTTCGACGACATTTACAGTGTAACAAGTGCATTCGGGCCAATTTTTCAACAGTGACGATCCACACTAGTGCACTTTCTTTCTTTTACGACTTGCCCGGGAACTGCTTCAGTTCTACAGGTAAATATCGTGCCTTGGTATTGCCAACCCGTCTGAGATTAGGTTGAGTTAGGTTAGGTTCGGCTGAAGGTAAAGCAGGCTGAATGAGCCGTGCCCTTTGCCGCGCCTATCCCAGATTCTCCAGAGCTTCCCTCAGAGTCACAGCATGGCACTGCCTTCGCTCGGCAAAGTTAAGCTTGAAGTCTCCACTGCAATTTTTATATGATATATGAGGGTAAGTCGTTAATGAAAAAAATACAAGCACTTTCCTGGGTGGCGCCACATTCTACCCTCCCACTGCGCTAATTTTACGCAGGCTTTGTTTGCTTTTACACTCCGCCTTTTGCTAACCAGTAGATGGTGCATCGAACGATTGACGTCGCTGGTCGAATACCGAGAAATGCACATTAACGCCGATGGCAAATACCTGAGGCAAAGATGAGGCCATCGTCGACAAATTTCTTAGACCACTGCTGGCATGTGGGGCTCAGAAGAAGGCTATCTTTGTTTTCTGTCCCCTTATATGATTGTCCCGGTAATTCTAATAGACTATGCTCAATGTCTATTTATTAGTGCTATTTCTTGAGTACATGAAAGGGGAAAGCCCTTATTAGTGGTTTTCAGAGCGTCCTGAAGTGCAAGTGCTACGGATTTTGTATTTTTAGGCTTTGTTTGTTTATAACATGTGTACTTTATTTAGGCTCATCAAACAAATGTTGGGTCTTCGCAGGCTGTTTCAGGACCAGCTGGATTGCATACATGGCGTGTTCCAGGCCTGCAAGTCCTCTATCGTCATTGTTGACGACTACCTAAAAACCGCACGGATTGCGTTTGTCACTGTTCCCGTTTCCGGTGCGCCCAGAGCATCTGCGGGACTGCTTTTCCTGTTAATTTCATCTTTCTTTTTCAAGAAATTGGTGCTCGAACGTGTGGTTTCTAATCCTATGGGAACTGCACAATGAGATTTCAGCAGCTCTACAGGAAATAAAGCCACGCAGGATCAAGTATTGCATAAATAAATTTTGATCGTTCGAAATCGACGTACAATCACTAGTACCCGATTATATCGAAATATATAGGTCAAATCATTTTTATATCAAACGCGCTAATGCATTACCTACAATAAATAGAAGTAGCCTAGGAACTGTTTGACCTTATCTCCCACGATTTCAGCTATTCCTCATACAAGGACACAAATGTTTTGGAAAGCGAGTGGTTTGATTCGCTGAGCGCCGCGGCGAGATGCTATAAAATGCCGCCTGCGATCACATGCTTTCCCCCACGAGATCAGACGAGCCTGCTGTTCTCTGCAAAGCTCGGCATTATTATACAAACCAAGACGCGAGGAAAAAAAGTCTTACGTTGTTACTGCTTACTACAAATCATTGTGAAGCAAGCTCAGTATGTCCTGGAAAAACGGAAAGGTGGGGATATCAACCAATTTCAAAGGACCTACATACCACCCAAAATTGGGGAAAGGATGAACGGGTTTTTATGATAGAGAGGCTTGGAGAGAGCACGCACTGCACAGCTGTGATGACGCAATTAGATTCTGATCCCTGGTGCAAGTCTGGTGTCACGGCCGACAGCACGCTTCCGGCGCCTGACGCGTACGCACAGCTGCATCTAAAGGTTTCAGGGTGGTAAATACTTCAATAACGCATCTCGTCATGCCCTTTAATATCACCTGTCATCTCACGTGCCTACTGCGGCAAAATACATCCAGAAAAGTCACAGTCACAGAAGCAATCAATGCGATAGCAATAACTTGGAACGTAATGCCGAGAACGGCTAGCAGATCGAAACACCCAAATGACGCACGATAACAACATACTGTAGCGACAAAAATACGGGCTTGCTAGAGACGACGAATAAGACGTTTGTTGTGGCAGAGGCTCGTGATGCTTCAGCTGCTGCTGAAACTGAAACCGCTGACTGGTGTTCGGCCCATCAAACGGTCGCATTACCCCGGCGTGGCGTCTAACAGTATTCTTACATTTGGTGGAGGCACTGGTTGTCTCAAGCTGGAACTCCGTTCCCGGACTCTACCTCAACCCCCCGCTTCTCCAATGCCTGACGACATGACTCAGCCACCTCCGGTCATAATACCATCCGTCACTTATTCTGGAATGCCACGACAGCGAGATCCAGTAATCTTCAACGCGACCGATGACCGAGACACCGAAGACTGGCTGTCCCAGTATGAAGCGGTAAGCGCCCACAATAAGTGGGATGACACCGACAAGCTCGCTTACCTTCATTTCTATTTGGCGGGTGTGGCAGAACTGTGGATTAACAACCACAAAGTGGAAATACCCTCTTGGTCAACCTTCAAGATACGCTTTGCAAAAGTCTTTGGCCGACCCGCTGTTCGCAAGCTCCGCGCCGAACAGCGCTTGCGCGGCCGCGCACAGTGCTCTGGCGAGACCTTTACCTCGTATATAGAGGATATTCTGGACCTCTGCCGTCGTATCGATTCCCACATGTCTGACACTGACAAAATACGGCACATCATGAAAGGTATCGAGAACGATGCCTTCCACATGCTCGTTGCAAAAAACCCGCAAACCGTCGCCCAGCCTATTCAACACTGTCCGAGTTTCGACGAGCTGCGGAGAGAGCGCATTTCTACTCGACGTCCAAACGTCGACACGAGCTCTACATCTGCGTTAACCATTGGCGCTGTTTTATCAGAACAAAGCACCTTAATGCAGCAAATTCAGCAGTTCGTCCGAGAAGAAGTAGCGCGCCAATTGTCTCTTGTGCCGACAAGTGCCGACGATTGTGCCGACGATTGGCTAGTGTGCACACACTGACCCCAACGCTCCGCAAGACAATCGAAGAGCAAGTTTCTGATGCCCTGTCTCCTACATACCATCCTTCACCTATCTCCGCCCCTCTCACTTACGCTGAGGCCGACAGAAGATCGCTGCCGTCGCTACCAAACGCCACGAATCTTGCTAGACAGCCCGGTCCCATCTAAGCTCCAAGTTTCCTGTCCGTCCCCACTTACCTTCTGTTCGCCACCCCGCGCTACCATCAACTAACCCTTGGCGCACTCCGGACAACTGGCCGATTTGCTGCTTCTGCCATCTTCCCGGTCATGTAGCACGCTACTGCCGCCGTCGGGATTATAACCCAACTGCTGGTGAGGCGACTTGCGGCTATCGTCCAGAGCCACCACAGTCGTCTTCGTTGCCCCCACTTCGGAGCAGTCGCCGCGGTTTCGACAGGGATCGGTCTACCTCACCACGGCGCCGTTCGATTTCTCCTATGCTTCCTCGATCAGCACTCACCGAAACGAAAAACCGACCATTGCAGTGCCCGAGGCAAGAGCTGCGCACATATCGAAACTTTCAAAGCCTCCGTTTCTACCTGCTAATGAAATAATTGTGCATATTGATGGTGTACCGGTGCAAGCGCTCGTAGAAACTGGTGGTGCCGTGTCTGTGCTAAGTGGTGAGCTGTGCCACAAGTTGAAGAAGCTTACACTGCCACTTTCCGAAGTCTCTCTCCGCACGGCCACTGCGCATCACATACAACCTTCGGCGGCGTGCACCGCTCGACTGGTCATCCAAAATATTTTGTATGTAGTCGAATTCGTTGCGTTTTCCCCATGTTCGCATGATATCATCTCAGGCTGGGACTTCCTCTGCGCTCATCATGCCATCGCTCACTGTGCGCGTGCCGAACTAGATTTGTCGACGAAGTCTGAACTGCCCGTGTGTGAAGCGCCGACGTCTGACAGACCTTTCAAGCCGCTATTTTCCCGAGTCACCGTGGCCGCGTGTCACTCACATCATCCCTCCTATATCATGTGCTCTTGTGCCACTCTTCTGCGACGACGTGCCCTCTGTCACCGCCATCTTTTACCCCTCCGACGCCTTTGGCTCTCGCAAAAGGTTCCTTCTCCCGTTCGCAGTTGTCACCGTAGAAAACTCTCGTGGCTTCATTTATATAACGAACTTGATTGATGAATTTATTTGATTGATTTGTGGGGTTTCACGTCCCAAAACCACCATATGACTATGACAGACGCCATAGTGGAAGGCTCCAGAAATTTTGACCTCCTGGGGTTCTTTAACCTGCACCCAAATCTGAGCACACGGGCCTACGACGTTTCCGCCTCCATCGAAAATGCAGCCGCCGCAGCCGGGATTCGAACCCGCGACCTGCGGATCAGCAGCCGAGTGCCTTAGCCACTATACCACCGCGGTGGGGCTATATAACAAACTCGCTTCCTTCCCCAGCCATATTATTCTCTGGCGAAGTCCTCGGTCACCTTGAGGAATTTGATTCTGTTTCGACAAGTCACCTACCTGACGACTTGCCATTATCTCACTTAAACACCATTACCTCTGATGCCACTCCCACTTCATCTCCGGAGGCTTTTTTCCCATCGATTGACCCTAAACTTTCCGCTGCTCAGCGCACCCAACTCCTGGCTCTGCTAGACCACTTCAAGGTGTCATTTGACCATAGCCAACCTTCTTAGGGTCGCACATCTGCAATCGTTCACCAAATTGATACCAGTAGCCATGCACAATTGCACCAGCGCCCATATCGTGTTTCTCATGCTGAACGCCGTGCCATTGATGATCAGGTGAACGATATGCTTCGACGTGGCGAAATACAACCTTCAAACAGCCCTTGGGCCTGTCCGGTTGTACTGGTGAAAAAAAAGGATGGTAGCATCAGATTTTGCGTTGATTACAGACGTCTTAATAAGATCACGAGAAAGGATGTTCATCCGCTGCCAAGAATCGATGACGCCCTCGATTGCCTACAAGGAGCAGAGTTCTTTTTTTTTTAGACCTTCGATCGGGCTACTGGCAGGTTTCTATGAATGACGCCGACCGCCCCAAGGCTGCGTTTGTAACGCCTGACGGATTCTATGAATTTAACCTGATGCCATTCGACCTCTGTAATGCGCCTGCCATTTTCGAGCGTCTCATGGACAACATCCTTAGATGCCTTAAATGAAACACATGCCTGCGCTATTTGGATGACGTCGTCGTTTTCTCGAAGAACATCGACTCCCACCTCAGCCGCCTCGCAAGCGTCCTGACGTGTCTTTCGGACGCTGGACTGCAGCTGAATTTGAAGAAATGCCACTTCGCTGCCCACCAGCTTACCGTATCAGGGCATGTTGTTAGCAAACATGGTGTTCGTCCTGACCAAGCCAAGCTTAGCGTGGTCGCCGACTTTTCCAGGCCAGCTACACTGAAAGAACTCCGCATCTTCATCGGCCTCTGCTCAAACTTTCACCGTTTCGTGCGCAATTTTGCCACCATAATCGCACCCCTGACGCTGCTGCTTGCGGACAACCAAGACATCTCGGCGTGGTCCCCAGCATGCGATGAAGCATTTGCCTCGTTACGGCATCTTCTGACATCACCACTTTTCTTGCGCTACTTTGATCCAGACGCTCCAACCGAAATTCATACGGATGCTAGTGGAGTAGGCCTCGGCGCTATTCTTGCTCAGCGTAAATCTGGCTTCGATGAGTATGTTATATCCTACGCAAGTCGCACCCTCACTAAAGCGGAAAAGAACTATTCGGTCATCGAGAAAGAATGCCTTGTCATTGTTTGGGCAATCAAAAAAATTCCCACCTTACGTATATGAGTGCCCATTTGACGTCGTGACTGAACACCACGCACTGTGTTGGTTGTCGTCAATAAAAGATCCATCTGGTCGCCTAGCTCGCTGGGCACTACGTATCCGAGATGACGATATTCGTGTGATTTATCGGTCAGGCCATAGGCATTCGGACGCCGATGCTCTTCCTCGCTCGCCACTTCCCCACGATTATGTTGCAGCGTCTCTTTCCAGCTGCGAATGTTCTTCACTTGAACAGGCCGACCAGTCCGCTGCACAAAGCCAGAATCCATGAATAGCGTCTCTCTTAGAGTACCTGTCTCAGACGTCTCTACGTACCGACAACCGTTTACTTCAACAAACTGCTCGCCATTTTATCATTCGTGACGGTCTTCTGTACTGGCGAAGCTACCTATCTGATGGCCACAAATGGTTGCTGGTAATATCTCGCCACCTACGTTCTGACGTCTGTGCCTCCTTCCCCGCAGAAAATGCACCCACGCAGGCGTAGTGAAGACTTATGATCGCCTACGAATTAGGTATTACTGGCGCGGAACGTACCACTTTGTTAGGCAGCACGTCCGTTCGTGTTCCTTGTGCCAACGCTGGAAGAGCTCCCCTCGCACAACCACAGGGCCACTCCAGCCACTGCTTTGTCCTTCTCGGCCTTTGGGCCGCATCGGAATCGACTTGTACGGTCCCCTACCATACACACAAAACGGAAACCGCTGGGTCATAGTAGCCGTTGACTACCTTACGCGCTACGCGAAAACTTCGGCGCTTCCCGAGGCCACTCCGCGTGAAGTCAGCCTGTTCATACTGCACAACCCCGTCCTTCGGCATGGTGCACCCCGTGAGCTTCTCAGTGACCGTGGGCAATCCTTCTTGTCGGATGCTCCTACCTGAATGCAACATCGTGCCCCGAACAACCACCGCATATCACCCCCAAACCAACAGGATGACCGAGCGATTTAATCGCACGCTGGGTGACATGCTCTCCATGTATGCTTCAGATGACCATACGAACTGGGACCGCATACTGCCATTCGTTACGTACGCTTACAACAGCGCAATTCAATCTACAAATGCATTCTCTCCGTTCTTTCTTCTTTATGGTCGGGAAACTTCATCGTTCTTGGACGTTATCCTTCTGTACCGCCTAGACCCTTGAGAATCGACGACTTTGGCTGAAGCCGCTACATATGCCGAAGAATGTCGGCAGCTCACACGTGCGCTTACTACGCACGATCAGGCTCGCCGGAAGGACTCCCATGACCAACGCTCATCTCCATCGTCATACGCGCCTGGAACCATCGTGTGGCTCCGCGTGCCATCGTCTGCCCCAGGCCTTTGCTCAAAGTTCACACCCAAGTATGACGGTCCGTACAGGATCTTGTGCCAGACATTACCAGTCAACTACATGGTTGAACCTATTCAGCCACCTACGCATCAACAGCGCCGCGGGCGTGAAACTGTGCACGTCGACCATCTAAAACTTCACTACGACCCACCAGTCGTGTCTGGCCCCGCCGCGGTGGTCTAGTGGCTAAGGTACTCGGCTGCTGACCCGCATGGCGCGGGTTCGAATCCCGGCTGCGGCGGCTGCATTTCCAATGGAGGCGGAGTGTGCTCAGATTTGGGTGCACGTTAAAGAACCCCAGGTAGTCGAAATTTCCGGAGCCCTCCACTACGGCGTCTCTCATAATCATGAAGTGGTTTTGGGACGTTAAACCCCACATATCAATCAATCAGTCGTGTCTGGCCATAGGTCGCCAGGATGGCTCCTTTTGCACCGGGGAGTCAATGTAGTGACAAAAATACGGGCTTGCTAGAGACGACGAAGAAGACGTTTGTTGTGGCAGAGGCTCGTGCTGCTGCAGCTGCTGCTGAAACCGCTGGCTGCTGTCTCGCTGCTGTTCGGCTCATTGAACGGCCGCATCACCCCGGCGTGGCGTCTAACAGTATTCTTACAATACACAGAAGGAAAGCTAACTCACAAAGTTTATATTTAGATGCTTAACGCACTGTTTAAACACAAACGACGCATGAAATTGAATCACAGGTACAGATATGAGTGTGAACTAACAAGTGTCCCAGTTGTCACTTCGCTGTGTTTCAGAAGCGCGCTCTCTTTGCAAACGGGGCCTTTTCAGCTAGCGAATTCGATCTTTGTGACCCAGACAACTAACGCAATCAGTCCAGTGAAAGGCCGAGGCAAACAATTCTCCCTACTGAATTATAAGTGCAAGTGCACAAGCACCTAACCCCCCGCCGCCATTAGTGGGATGAAGTACGCGTGGGAGAAAAGCACGCGTTGGCGCATCGTGACGAGCTGGGTGCTGCGTGCGGACGGCTTTTCTTTCTTGGGGACCTTCGAAGAAAAAATTTTGGTTTCTCTGTCTGTACATCTGTCTGTTTGTCTGCTCTAACGATACTCCAAACGGCACTAAACGGACCACCCCATCCGCAGCACCCACCAATATTGCTCAGGTTTAGCGTTCATAGTTGTGCGATTTTCAATTAAAAAGTAAATATTGCGCATATCTGAGGCGCCATAACAACACGTCAATGTTTTGTACGTCTGCCTTTATACTAGAAGAGGCACACAAAAGTATCTCTAACAATCAAGCGTGCTTACCAGCGCAAACGACGGTACAGGAGGGGACAGGAGAAGAGACAAGACAGAAGGGCTGAACTGCCAACAATTTATTTCTTGCGAAGGTCTTCGCTTTTATACAGTCACCAGTCGCAACAGTCATGCGTGGAACACAATGGTAATGCATAAGTACATCACAACGACAAGTAAAGTAACAACGTTTCCTTATTGATGAGTACACATGAGGGGGTGCTAACACAAGCATCTTTCAATGAGCAAATCTTTTCTGCCTCTCTGATATCACGTGTGGTCCGATCCCTGCATCTTGCAACAATAGTACACTCTGTAGGCCCGTGTACTCAGATTTGGGTACACGTTAAAGAATCCCAGGTGGTCGAAATTTCCGGAGCCCTCCACTACGGCGTCTCTCATAATCATATGGTAGTTTTGGGACGTTAAATCACACAAATCAATCAACACTCTGAAAATATTGGCTGGCAGCCCCACGTGCTGCAGTGAACGGACAGCCATCCTTTGTTTATTATGATCCACATTGTACATATGTTCCCTTTGCTGAAGTTTTGCTGCATGAACTTCAGGCCAAAGGGAACGATAACGTTGTCCAACCTGTCACAGCTAGACGGGCTTTCGCCGTTGTTCCGTATATGCACAAGATAGCGCACAATCTTAAGAAAGTGGCGCAGCGAGTTAATGTGAAGGTAGTATTTACGGCCCCTCAAAAGTTGAGTCGCCTGTGCAAGCTGTCCGTTCCTCCGTCCAGACCCACCCTCAATTGCACTACAAAATATGCAAATAAATTTAGCGATTGCATCTGTAATGTGGTGTATCAGCTGCTGTTATCGTGTGGAGAGTATTACGTTGGTCAAACAGGTCATTGTATAAATGAGAGGCTGAGTGAACATATGTACAGCGGTGAGCACTGTTAGGGTGAACACGCGAGCGCGTCGCCGACGGCACTGTCAGCGCCCCGTTACGGTCATCACTGGAAACATTGCGCATGCGCATCACGCCTTCCGCGAAATGATTGTTCCACCGCATGCATGACGTCATGAATGCACTTTTTCGTCGTCTGCTAGCCGCATTTTTGTTTTCTAATCCCATGCATCCTGCATTTTAAGATTTCTTTAAACATCTGTGCTTTAACAGAACAAGACAAAAAAACTTGTATATCTATGGGGACGTGTCTATTCGTTCCCTTCAAAGTTGTTGTGCATGCAACGCCGCATATAAAACAACCAAACATCTTTTGCAGCCGTTCATCCTGTCGCCAGATGGTATTATGGCTTGGGTTCCTGATGATGAATGGCGCTCTTTCCTGAAAGGTTGTTCTCAGCGGTATATTGGCGCTTTAGGTAATAGGCCCCTGAAGACTGTGAACAGGATAGTTCAAGCCTACAAGCATGAAGGTCGCATTCAGGATGCACCCCGCGCGCCCCGCCCTAAAGCTACCACAGACGGTGAAGACGCCTTTATAGTTGCAGCTGCTGTTCGTAACCCTTTTTGCCAGCCCCAGCAATACGCGAGGACTTCGATTTGGACGTTTCGGACACCGCTGTTCGACGTCGCCTGCGTACTGCGGGCCTTCGCAGTCGGGTCACAGCGCAGAATCCACTACTAACGGCGGCACACAAGGACGCACGACGGCAATTTGCTGAGTTGCACGAGGCATGGACATCAGAAGAGTGGGGTCACGTCATCTTTTCGGATGAGTCGACGTTTTCGACGCGACAAGACCAAAGATTGCGTGTTTGGAGACTACCCGCCACTCGGGGATGCAAAATTCCTGCTTCGAAAAGCAATTGCTTTAGTTAACGTCAAAACGCCCCGTAGGAACGACCCAGACAACTTGCAAGGTGTTTCTGCCAGTGGGACATCAAGTGTGAGCGTGTGGGGTGCTGTTTCAAGATATGATTTAGGACCCCTGCAACGTATACGTGGACACTTATTGTCGGAACAATAATGCAACATTCTTAACAATGTGCTGTTGCCATATGCGAGCAGTTTATTCTCAGACGGTGATTACCTGCTCCAACAGGACCGGTCACCATTACACACGGCGCGGGCTGTCAAGTAGTTCCAGGAGGAGCAGCACATGCAGCTGCTGGAATGGCCGCTGAAAGGAGCGGACCTGAATGTAATAGAAAACGTGTGGGGCCATCTGAAAGCTTTCTTGGCAAGGAAGCCCCTTTATTCCGCGACTACGGATAAGTTGTGGGCGCAAGTCATCAAGGAACGGAAAGGCTGAAAGCCGATCGGGAATATGTTCGATCACTTTATGACTTGTTACCGTCCAGAATAGCTGCAGTCATTGCTGTAAGTGGTCACATGACTCGCTATTAGATTTGCTCATGTTTTTATATTTGTTTTCATGGTCTTGTTTAACTTGAATCAAAAGTGCAATTTTCTTGAATAAAACGTTTATTAATTATCCCTCTTACACTCACTTTTTTTCCTTCACGCACCAATCTTCAATCCAAATGGACCTTGAATTGCAAAAGTTATCAGCTCAACGAACGAAAATTGCGGCTAGCAGACGACGAACAAGCGTATTGATGACGTGATGCGCGCGGTGGAAAGAGTGTTTCGCAAAGCACATGCTCTGCATGTGCAATATTTCCAACGATGGCTGTTACGTGGCGCTGATAGTGCCCTCGGCCACGTGCTCGCGTGTTCATTCTAACAGTGCTCACCACTGTACATTGTGGATCATTATAAACAAGGATGACCGTCTGTTCACTGCAGCACGTGTGGCGGCTTTCCAATATTTTCAGAGTGTACTATTGTTGCAAGATGCAGAGTTCGGATCACACGTGAGATCATACAGACACAAATGATTTGCTGATTGAAAGATACCTGTGTTAGCACCCCTTCTGTCGCACTCACCGATTAGGAAAAGTTGTTCCTTTGCTTGTCGGTGTGATGTTCTTATGCATTATCACTGTGTTCCGCGCATTACTGTTGCGACTGGGGACGGTATAAAAGCGAAGACCTTCGCAAGAAATATATTGTTGGCAGATCCGCGCTTTGTCTCGTCTCTTCTCCTGTACCCTCCTGTACCGTGGTTTGTGCCTATAAGCACTCTTTAATCATAGAGTTACTTGGATGTGCCTCTTCTGTTACGAGGGCAGACATACAAAACATTGACGTGTTGTTATGGCGCCTCAGATATGCGCAATATTTTTCTTTTTCAATGGACAATCGCACAACTATGACCGCTAAAGCTTGAGCAATATTGGTGGGCGCTTTGGATGGGGTTGGCCGTTTGGTGCCGTTTGGAGTATCATTAGGGCGGACAAACAAACAAATGTACAGACAGACAGAAGACTATCGTCTTTAAAAAAAATTGCCCGCAGCTTCCCTCGGGGGAACACTGAGGAGGATGCGGAGCATATAATTGGTTAACGGGGTGTTAAAGTGCGACTTACTTGGGTCGATGGCTAAATTGGTTAACGTGGTTGTGAAATGGGGTGTTAAATTGCGACTTACTTGGGTCGATGGCTAAATTGGTTAACGTGGTTGTAGGAGGGGGTGTTAAATGAGTGAACACGTACACACGTATGCGAAAGGGCGGCGCTGGTCGAAGGGACGTCGATCATTGTGTTTGTGGATTCGTTGGCATTCATTTCACGACGACTTCGGACGTCGACGCGCCGTACAAACCAACGGACGAGCGGCAACTGAGCGAGCGAACGCCGACCTTGAGTATATATACAGCGCGACGGCGCATGCGCTGTCAGCTGTCGAATGTTCTCGAAGGAGAAGCGCGCCCGCGGCACAGATGGCGACGGCGCGACGGCGCATGCGCTGTCAGCTGTCGAATGTTCTCGAAGGAGAAGCGCGCGCGGCACAGATGGTGGGCGACGGCGCGACGGCGCATGCGCGCGCGTCAGCTGTCGAATGTTCGAGAAGCGGTGCGGACGGCGCGGACGGCGCACTACAAGGCGCGAGTATAAGATGCTTCCGCATCTAAAAAGATACAAATATCTCGAGCCGTTGGAAGGTACGATCACTTTACCAGCACCCCCTTGCATGCACTCGAAACTCAATTTGAAGGTTTATGATTACTCAACGCCTGTAGTATCATCATTAGTGTTTTTGTTAGGCCTATTAAGTGGTGCTAAGTTTCCTAGGTACATTCTAATGTTTGTGCTACGTGATGTTGTTGATTTGTTTTAAAATATCTACTCCCCCTATACGGCACGCATTTCTTTAGGTAGAGTTCATTCTTGCTCTGCTTTTTGTGCTTTTTGGTACATTAGCTTCCACCACTTGGATTAAGCTGTGACCTTTTAAAGAGAAATTTAAAGTACTCCACGAAATGTGGTGAACTGTAGGACGAAAAAAAAAGCATCCACACAAGGTATAAAACTATTATATTGTGGTGAGCAGGACCACCGTTTGAGCTAGGCTAATTTTTTTTCGTGTTCGAGCTACTAAACAAAAGTGTAGTAGCTCGATGTCACATGTCAGCTAAAGTGATCGTTGTCTGAGTGCTCACATCAGAGAACAAGAGCTTCGAAGTAGGAATACTGGCAGATCATACATCCCTGTCATTTTTTGAGCTCTTCCACCATTCTGAAGGCTCATAAAGTAGGCCTGTGTTCTCTACAATGAAACCCATTTTTGAACAAGATACAAGCTCAAAGCAATGTTTAAAGTGGTCGATACACCAGTTAACTTTCCACCAAGCAGGACCATGGTGTGAACTAAGATTCACAATTCTTCGTTTTTCTTATATTTGTTTCATGTTTAGTAGCTTGAAGACATAACAGGAAAAATGAACGTTTTGCGACCGATAACACCAGGAAACTGCAACTCACACCATCCATCCATCCATCCATCCATCCATCCATCCATCCATCCATCCATCCATCCATCCATCCACCCATCCATCCATCCATCCATCCATCCATCCATCCATCCATCCATCCATCCATCCATCCATCCATCCTCCATCCATCCATCCACCCATCTATCTATCTATCTATCTATCTATCTATCTATCTATCTATCTATCTATCTATCTATCTATCTATCTATCTATCTATCTATCTATCTATCTATCTATCTATCTATCTATCTAATCTATCTATCTATCTATCTATCTATCTATCTATCTATCTATCTATCTATCTATCCACCTACGACTTTTATTTCTGCTGGCCGTTCCGTTAATGGTGTGGATACCAAATTTTGGTAACATGACTGTATGACGAGCTTAATCAACACGTCTAAGCATGACTATCATGACATGTGTGTCATAAACGTAATGATTTACATTTCATGGTCTTGCTGCTCTTGTGGTGGCTTCGTTCACATGACATGTTGCGAAACTGGTAAGGTATGACAAAACTGCATGGCGAACACAAGTGACAGCCCGTAACGCGGAAATCATGGCATGTTTGTCATGTATGTCATGAGTCATGACTACACGCCACGCTTATGGTGCGCTCACCCTCGTTTCGCTAGCTTCACGTCTACCAAATTTGGTATTACGCGACGTGAATGCTTGATGAAGGTATATGACTGGTGCAAACATAACTCATGAGATGCGTGTCATGTTTGAACATGACTACATGCCAAGCTCACGATGTGCTCGTGGCGGTTTCGTTAGCTCCCCTTACATCAAATCTGGTATCACGTGACGCGAATAGACGACGAAGGTAAATGACACGTCCAAACGTCATAATCATGACAAGGAAGTCATGTACGTCATTACTGGCGTCCGCATCGCAACGCTGTGTTATTTTGAAGTTACATGTCAACCGTCCTCATTTGTGCTTCACATACAATTCATTGCCACTGTACGTTGGATCTGCCAATTTTTAACTGCATTTTCATACTCTTATATCTACCGTTCTCAAAGTTATGCAGATTTACTTTGACGTAGACCAAAGAGCAAGCGTGCATCACTTAAGTAGTGCACACACAAAAATGTGCATTATACAACCACAATGTCCCGTTCGTGCCAAAGCATAATGCTTGACTCTCAGTGAACACGAAACCTCGCAAGCAGCATGATTTTCTATTATCCCTACATGTACGGCAGCGTAGAAAAGAAACGCAAACAAACAAAAACAAATACGAGTTTTTCGATACAGTAAGGGTGCGTCTATGAAGGCCAGACATTTTGTGAAGAATGCTGCGAGCTGTCTGCTGCGGTATTATCAGAAAAAATGTCCACTCAGTGCCAGCCGTCGCCTTCGAGATAACGTCCAAACACAGTGCTCTTTTATCTGTACACTGAGATGAAGCAACAGTATCAGGGTATGTGCACCATTTCTTTTTATTATGCTTCATTTAGTGCTACGTCACTACTTATGTCATGGCGGGACTTTTGAATTCTTTAAGGTCAATACGCCAAGTGGTGCCGCGCACGTGGATTAATCCGCTTTGTCTAGAGAAGCTGGGATGTGGATTAAAGAGTTTGTCGCTGAAAGCAAAGATAATGTGAAACAGGCCAAAAAAGAGAAGATATTGAGAGTGACAACCAGACTAGAAAAATATGTATACGTGTTGTTATTTACAAATAGAAGAGCTACGCCAGCTTCTCATTATTATCACTGTCACAAAATATTGAGGTTACGTTGGCTCGCAAATGTTAGTCACTGGCAACACTTGTCAGCTAAATAAACTACCACTATGCTTTAGGCAGAAAGCTAGATATTTTCAGTGTGTGACAAGTTCAGTAAATAAAGCCAGTCGGACAAGGTGTGAAAAGTTATTCTCTGGAGGGAAAAGCAGGTGAGCGTTTCATTTCCCTGAAAAAAAAAATATGAGTTCACAAAAACAAAAAAAAAACGAAAAAGGGGAATGCTAAGATCGACAAAAGGTAAACTAACAAGCACTGGCAGTTCTCGTTAACGAGGGGAAACCTCTACGAGTATGAACAGTCTCTAGAGTTCTTGGGTTGGAGTCCAGACGCGTAAAGAGATAGATACGGCTCACCAGCTGCTCACACCCTTTCACAGCCCAGTGGTGAAGCTGCCGTGGTGGGAGTGCATAAGCTAAGGCCCGTAGCCCGACGGCTAGCTCACACTCCCGGTAGACGACGTCATCTGCAGCGCTGTCCTCAGCTCCAACACCAGAACCAGGCCATGCCAGAAACTAGCCAATAGCCTCGTTGGTGATTGAATAGTACCCAGCACCCCGTGATTCTCGTTGCCGGCTAGGTGGATGCCTTGACGCCTCGGTACCTGCACCCGAGGGGCTCGCACGCCGCACCCTAGCCACGTTCTTTGTTTGTTTTCTTGTTTTTTGTTTGTCCGTTTTATCCTGGAGCAACCCACCATGGCGAATCACCCATAAAACGACCCCTGTCTTCCTATTGAAAAGGAAATGTTCATAATTTTGAAATGTTAAGTTTTATTGAATATGCCTGATTTTGATAAATTTTAACGATGAACTTAGCATTCAATTCCTCTCGTCTCCTTGAGGAAATCTCAAACGGCTTCGCAAACGCTCCTGTGGCTAAAACCTAGCACGGTAGCGCCAAAGGAAAGAAGAACCGGAAGGGATGAATTTATTCTCAACCTTCGAAGTGGTTCGCCTAAAAGTCTCTCCCTCTGATTGGTGAATAATCTGCACGTTAGAAAGAAATCATCAAGAGATTCACGCTCATTGCAATGGAGGCATAAATATGACTGTACTAGACCAGGCCTGTGTAGGTAAAAATTCAGTGGGGAAACTCGGCATCGTATTTTGGTAACTGCGATATCAGTCCTTTTGGAGGAACACCGTTGCTTCTTCCAACGATAATTGAGGTGAGGGAACTCAGAAACTGACGACGTATTCATAGCGAAGTTGTCCGATATGGCAAATTTTTGAAAACGCGCCGCAGTTACAAACGCCAACGTCCGCAAAATAGACATAATCGGACTATACATGATAAAAGTGCGAGTGCATCCGCTTGTTTATTTAGAGCTATATTTTTGTGTCCTGGTACCCACACCAAGTGCATAGCACGTATATGTCTTAGAATGAAGGAATTGACTATTTCTAAAGAAATTGAAAAATTTGATGCAGTTAATTATGAACAGACGGGTAGGCTGTCTGTCAGAATGACGGTCTCTGATAATGATATGGGTAATTTTCATAGAGCTAATATATAGATAAGTAATTCTGCATAATAAATAGGAGTAAAGCCAGGTAAGCGAATTTAAAAAAAAGATCGAAATATATTGATGCAATTCCCACTCCTTCCTTTTCTTCACAAACTGAAGCGTCAGCTGCTATCCCTGCAGCCGTTTCTAATCTAGATAAATGGTTCTCCAAAATGCAATTTAAGTAACTCCTAGGTAAAATGTTGCGATTCTTGAGAAATATGTCATGAAATGCTATTGGACTTGTTCGTACAGATCTGCTTATGATTAGTACTTCACGGAGCTGCACTTTCAATGTTCCGATTGAGTCTGTGCGGAAAGGACTTCGGGACGACGTAATCTTGGCCACAGATGGCGAAACAATTGCGTCGGGTGATTGAGAAAAATATATTACGATCTCCTCAGTGGCGGTGCATAGATCTTTAGGATTGTACGCACGGTTAGGATGTTAAACCAAGTACGAAGAAAAGGCAGGAGTGCTTCTTTGTATGAAATAGTATTCGATACAAGTTTTGGACGTCCAAAACATAATCGTAATGATTCGCGTTCCATTAGAACCAGTGGTCGTAGTTTGTATGCAGGTGCACCAGAAAACAAGACGCAGTCGAACTCTAATAGCGGGCGAATATACAGCAGTAAATCATGATGAGAACATAACAGCAGAAACCTGAACGTTTGTTGCTGAGTCTACGAAGCATCCCCAGCTCACGTGTACCTTTGGCAGCCATGTTTTCAATATGTGGACTCCAATTATGTTTTTCAGTATTAGTGATCGCCAAATACTCAACAGACTCTACCTGCGGGATAACGTCTTGCCGGTAATTCAAAGCGATATGGACTAGAACACGCAGAGGAACACCTACCGTCGAACTTTTTTTCCCAAGCGCCAGCACGATTTTCCTTTTCCTCTTTCTTGGATGCCGTGGCTCTGGATTTTTTTCTGCGATTTTTGAGGTTTTTCTTTTTTTCAATTGCCAGTGCTCACCGCACGGGCGCAGATAGCACACATTTAGTAGCTCATCTTGCCACGCCTAATTCGAAAATCACTTGTCTCACGCACTTCACTCACAACAAGAGTCCCCCCTTTTTAAAAGTGTGTCTTGCGAAGGAAAATAAACTGCATTTCAGCACGTGACAAGTCACTATGTGTCTTTCATGCACAAAAATGTCCTAACAAACAAAAACAAATTGGAGTAGTCGCTTGTCTCGAGGATACTTACGATTTCACAAATGACTCATATAATCTGCACCGATGTTTTTAGGTTCTTTATTGCGCTCGGCTTCGAATGAATATTCTTGTAATGCGAAGGTCCACCGTAATACCCTGCTGTTCAAGTGTTTTGCCCTTAAGAGATTTGCGGTGGTTGGTGATCGGTTTGTTCGACAAATGATGTTCCGTACAGAAAAACATGATACTTTTTGATCGCCCGAACCAACGCTAAGCATTTCCTCTCAATGGCGGAGTATCTCTTTTTGCGAAGCTGAAGTTGATGACTGGCAAAAGACACAGGGTGGAGGATGCCATCATGCTCATGTATAAGAATGGCGCCTATACAAGAATCAGAGGCGTCAGACCGAAGCACGATTTCTCTTTCCAGATTGGGTGCTTTGACTGTTGATGCGGAAGACAAAGCCTTCTTGAGCGATTCAAACGCTTCTTCTCTATCCGTGGTCCTCGTAGTCTTGTTTTTCTCCATCTTCCTCATAATCTCGGTGAGAAGCTTTGCTTTCTCGGCGTAGCGGAGTATCAGATCACAGTAGCAGCTGGTCAGCCCAAAGAATGACCCAATTTGCTTTTTTGTCTGATGCTTAAAAACTCAGGCAATCTTCTGTATCGTGCCTTCGACTGGCCGTATGTTTCCGTCCCTCTATCGATGTCCCAAAAAGGTGACGGTGGTCATAGCCACTTCACAATTCTGTGGCTTGATATTTAGTCCAGCTCGTCGTGTCCTGGCAAATTATTGCTTCAAAGTTGTTAGATGTTCTCGCGGAGTGGTGGCCACCAGTACGTCGTCTATGTAATGAACATTATTGGGGATTCTAAGTAATAGCCTTCTTATCAGACGTCTAAAATCAGCGGATGTGGCCTTGATGCCAAAGGGCATATAGAGGAAATGGTAATGCCCTGATTTGCTTGAAAAGGCGGTCTTTGACTGCTAGTCTTTCGCGAGAAGAACCTGCCAACATTCTTTATTTGATTCGAGAATAATCTTTTTGTTCCCACTTCGGCGAACAAGTGATCAGTTCTGGGTATAGGTTCTGCGTCAGATACCAGAACACAGTTTATACTGCGAAAGTCTATGCAGGCCCTGTAGCTATTGTCCGGCTTTTTCATTACTACCAAAAGAGAGTTATATGGTGACTCTGAAAGTTCTATAATGCCAAGTTTCAACATGTCCTGCACTTCTTTTTCAACGACTTTCTTCATAGAGAATGGCAAGGGGTATTGTGGGGTGTTAATTTGTTGTGAGGCGGTCATTAGTAACCGACACTCGACAAGGTATATTTTACCCGGGATCTCCGAGAATACGTCTTCTTAGGTATTTATTAAGCCCCGTATCTCCACCCGCTGTCGCTCCTTGATTTTATCTCCAAGCTCTATGGAGTCAACACCACGCAGCTACCTTGTACTTTAAATGATTGTAGGGGTTTCTCAGACTCCTCTTCCTCCAGAACGACAGAAGAGGAAGTCTGAGGAAACTCTTTTTCACTGTGTTCTTCAAATTTTGCAGGATGTTTATGTGGAAAGGTTTTTTGCTGTTTCCAAGGTCCAGCCAGTAGTCATGGTCTATTTTTTTTCTATTACTAGAAACGGTCCTTTCCCATGCTATATTAACTTGTTGTTACTTGTGGGAAGCAAGATCAATGCACGGTCACCAGCTTTAAGGTAGCGTTGCTTGCTGCGCCGGTCGTAATACCTTTTTTACGACACCTGTGCTCGGCTAAAGTTTTGTCGTGCTAGCTCCAGTGTCTTCTCAATTCGCTCTCCTAAATCCAAGACATATCTGTACTTCGTCTTAAGTTCTTCGTTTCCTGATCTTGAGTCCATAGCTCTTCAGGATGCTCAGAGGCCCTCGAGTATGTTGGCCGTAAATAAGTTCAAATGTTGAGAACCCGGAGCTTGCTTGGGGGGCTTCACAATAAGCAAACAAAAGAGGTGCTAGCGAGTGACCCTAAGATTTAGGCACTTGATTCATTTTACGGAGAATTTGCTGGAGTGTTCCATTAAACTTCTCGACCATCCCATTGCACATAGGATGGTATGAAGTGCAGCTCAGATGTTTGACCGACAGTAGTTCATTCACCTCGTTCATTAGATCTGAGGTAAGGTACAATGCTTTATCAGACAAGTCTTTTCATGGGAAACCAATGCGAGAAAACATCTCGACAAGTCCCTCAGCCACTGTAGCTGAATCAATTGCTGTCAAAGGCATCGCACCAGGGTAGGGTGTGGTAAAATCCACAAGAATCAAAATATATTGATGGCATTTTGCCAAAGCTGAAGTTATCGATTCAATGATGTCGGCCACCACGCGTTCAAAAGGAGTGTCGATACCTGGCATACACCCCAGAAGCACTTTGCCCACCTTGCCTTTCGGTAAGTCCTTTCACAGGCGTCACATGATCGGACATCTCTACAAATATTTTCTTGTACCCCAGGCCAGTAGGATGCGTCCAGAACTCAATCTATTGTCTTTTAAACACTCTGATGGACTGACATGACATTCTCATGCGCCAAACGGCTTACTTCACCTCTCAGGCACTTCGGAACTGTGGCCTGTTGAATGCTCTTACCAGAGGAAAGGAATTACTGTTGGTAAAGAATTCCAATAATTGATGACAAAAGAAAATAATGTTAAGCCGTCGCCGACAAAGCTCTTACCCACTCTGGCTCTGCAGGTGTCAAGTGGGCGGTCTTTTCCTTGTTCTTCGCGAAAATCTTTGCGAGATATTTGCCCAGGGAGTGTAATAGTTGTAACCTTTCCCGATCTCTTCGGACCTGTGACACCAACCAGTAGAGAATTTGGTCGGTTTTATTCATCCACAGAATGAACGCCCTTCTAACTGAACTGAACCCGAGAAGGTTTCCATGCAACATCGGGGTCATTGGCTTCACGGAAACTCGGTACATTTCCGACTATAACTTTGTATAGTGGCGACGGCATACACTTGACAATGGCCTTGCCGGAGAAGTATGGCAATCTGATATGTATCTCCACGTCAGGGACTACGGTGGTACTACCATTAGCCAACCACAACGTCGCGGTAGAGCCAGTCAGTGCTTCATCAGGTACTAATGACCAGCCTACTACTAACCTGTTGCTTCCGGTGTCCCTTAGGACTCCATCCAACAATTTGTCCATTCACTTCACCTGGTAACACTGGCATGTGACGTTTCTTACATTGCGGCTGCGTCTTCAACGTCCCTGTGATATTTTCAGCTTGGTCCGAGTCATCGCTATCATTCGTGAATTGTCGTGGAGTAATCTCGTCTTTAGGCAACATCAAACAAGATGCAGTTGACCTCGATGTGCTGTTTATTTTTGGACAGTCCTTGAAATCATGTCTCCATTTATGGCAGTTTGTCAAAGTGTAATATACAAACACTTTAGGTGGGGACAGCCGTGAGACGCGATCGACCAGATAAAGTAACAACGACACGTATCCATCAGACCGCTGCCGGCATTGTGCCTATCAGTGAGTAGACGCAACTTAAAGACAGAAAGAGGCGTTGCTAAAAGAACCCGTGCTTTACAGGAAATTTGAATTAAATATCACAGGAGCGTTGGTTGTGCCAAAGAGTGAACATTTATTACTGTTGTCTGCAAGCATGATGGGGGCTGATTGGAACCAAGCAAGATTGGAACCTGAACTTGGCAACGTTTAACGCTAGAACCTTATCTAGTGAGGGAAGTCTAGCTGTACTATTCGAGGAGCTAAAGGGTGTTAAATGGGATATAATAGGGCTCAATGAGGTTAGGAGGGCAGATGAGGCCTATACGGTGCTACAGAATGGGCACGTCCTTTGCCTTCGGGGCTTGGCAGACAGAAGAGAACTGGGAGTGGGGTTTCGAATTCACAGAAACATAGCTGGCAACATAGAGGAATACTATAGCATTAATGAAATGGTGGTAGGTATCGTAATTAAACTGAATAAAAGATACAAAATGAAGGTAGTACAGGCTTACGCGCCTACATCCAGCCATAACGATGCTTCAGTTGAAAGCTTCTATGAAGAGGTAGAATCGGCAATGAGTAAGGTAAAAACACAGTACACTATAGTGATGAGCGACTTTAATGCAAAGGTAGGGAAGAAGCAGGCTGGAGACCAGGCAGTAGGAGATTATGGCATCGGTACTAGAAACGCCAGAGGAGAGCTACTTGTAGAATTCGCAGAACGCAATAATTTACGGATTTTAAATTCCTTCTACCGAAAACGAGAAAACCGCAAGTGGACATGGAGGAGCCCTAATGGCGAAAATAAGAACGAAATAGACTTTATAATGAGTGCACACCCAGGAATCGTGCAGGATGTAGAAGTGGTCAGCAAGGTACGATGCAGTGACCATAGAATGGTGCGGTCTTGAATTCGCCTAGACTTGAGAAAGAACTAGAGAAACTGATACGCGAGAAGCCAATCAATAGGCTAGCACTCAGAGGGAAAGTTCAGGAATTCAGAGTGTCGCCGCAGAACAGGTACTTGGCTTTTAGTGAGGAAACCAACCTTAGCGTAGATACAACGAATGATAATCTGACGAATATTATTACGCAATGTGCAGTGAACGTTCGAGGCAGGGTAGTTACGCAGGAAAATGGCAAGCTTTCCCATGAAAGAAAGAACCTAATTAGGAAGCGTCAAATCATGAGAGTGTCAAGTACAGCAGACAAAACAGAAGTGGCAGAGCTTTCAAAGTTGATTAATAGACGTAAGGTATGCGATGTAAGACGGTATAACATGGAGAGAATTGAACACGCTCTGAAAAACGGAGGAAGCGTCAAAGCAGTGAAGAGGGAACTTGGGATAAGCAAAAGTCGGATGTATGCTCTAAGGGACAAAGAAGGCAAAATAACTACCAATATGGATAGGATAGTTAAAATAGCGGAGCAGTTTCGCAGAGATCTGTACAGTAGCTGAGACAACCACGACCCTAATACTATAAGAACTCGAAGTAACCCAGATAACACCCCACCAGTAATGATAAATGAAGTCAGAAAAGCTTTGTAGAGCATTCAAAGAGGCAAAGCTGCTGGTGAGCACCAGGTAACATCAGATCTGCTGAAAGATGAAGGACAGATTGTGTTAGAAAAACTAGCCACCCTGTTTACGAGGCGTCTCCTGACGGGAAGAGTACCCGAGTCTTTTGAGAACGCTAACATCATCTTAATACATAAGAAAGGAGATGACAAGGACTTGAAGAATTACAGGCCGATCAGCTTGCTCTCTATAGTATACAAGCTTCTCACAAAGGTAATTGCTAACAGAGTAAAGAAAACATTAGAATTCAATCAACCAAAGGAACACGCAGGATTTCGAACAGGCTATTCAACAATTGACCACATTCATACTATCAATCAGGTAATAGAGAAATGCTCAGAGTATAACCAACCACTATACATACCTTCATAGATTACGAGAAGGCGTTTGATTCAGTAAAAATATCAGCCGTCATGCAGACACTGCAGAATCAGGGCGTAGATGAAGTATTTATAAACATTCTGGAAAAAATTTACAGGGGATCAACTGCTACCATTGTGCTCCATAAAGAAAGCAACAGAATACGAGTCAAGAAGGGTGTAATACAGGGGTACACAATCTCCCCAATGCTATTTACCGCTTGCTTACAGGAGGTTTTCAGAAGCCTAAAATGGGAACAGTTAGGGATAAGAGTTAATGGAGAATACCTTAGTAACCTGCAGTTCGCCGATGACATTGCATTGCTGAGTAACTCGGGGGATGAATTGCAACTCATGATTACGTAGTTAGACAAAGAGAGCACAAAGGTGGGTCTTAAGATCAATCTGCAGAAAACGAAAGTAATGTGCAACAACCTCGGAAAGGAGCAGCGCTTCTAGATAGGTAATAGTGCACTTGAAGTTGTAAAAGACTATGTCTACTTAGGGCAGGTAATAACCGCAGAGCCGAACCACGAGATTAAAGTAACTAAAAGAATAAGAATGGGGTGGAGCACATTCGGCAAGCACTCTCAAATTATGACAGGTAGATTGCCACTATCCCTCAAGAGGAAGTATATAACAGCTGTATCTTGCCGGTACTTAGCTACGGAGCAGAAACCTGGACACTTACAAAGAGGGTTCAGCTTAAATTGAGGACGACGCAGCGAGCAATGAAAAGGAAAATGGTAGGTGTAACCTGAAGAGACAAGAAGAGAGCAGAGTGGATTAGGGGACAAACGGGGGTTAAGGATATCATAGTTGAAATAAAAAAGAGGAAATGGACACGGGCCGGGCATGTAGCGCGTAGACAGGATAACCGCTGGTCATTAAGGGTAACTAACTGGATTCCCTGAGAAGGGAAGCGGGTTAGGGGGAGACAGAAGGTTAGGCGGGCAGATGAGATTAAGAAGTTTGCGGGTATAAATTGGCAGCAGCAAGCACAGGACCGGGTTAACTGGCGGAACATGGGAGAGGCCTTTGTCCTACAGTGGACGTAGTCAGGCTGATGATGATGATGATGATGATGATGATAATGATGATGGGGGCTTGAGTCACGTGAATAGCACTGTTTACATGCCTCACTAAGGAACGGATGCCATTATATAAAGTGATTCTAGCACGTCCTGTGAAGCTAATTTTGCTTGGGGCGTAACAGATACGCGCATAACTGACATGCTTTACAAGATTTTGTAACAAGCGGTTCTTCATTTACACGCGCTAGTTTTCATGCACTCGCTGATGGTAGGTGGGACACTCGCATAGGCAAGCTGAATCTGCGAAGCGAGTGAACGGCGGGGGGGGGGCGACGCACAAGATTTTGATGACGAGCAAATTAGAACTTTAACAAGACCATGTGACTGTTCATAAAATTAGGAATAATCACGTAGATACGTTAACCACTTTGTTGGCGTGCATTACATAGATACCGGCCGGTGTTGCGCCAAATTCCATTTTCTCAGTTCTTAAGTTATTATATATATATATTGTAAGGTAACGTTTTGACTGCAAGACACGTCTTTTACTTGCCGAGCCTCTGCCCCACAACACATTTAATACTGATGATGATGAGTATGT
This sequence comes from Rhipicephalus annulatus, assembly GCA_013436015.1. Classification (NCBI taxonomy): domain Eukaryota; kingdom Metazoa; phylum Arthropoda; class Arachnida; order Ixodida; family Ixodidae; genus Rhipicephalus; species Rhipicephalus annulatus. The sequence goes on from WOVY01010058.1 coordinate 202,333, forward strand.
ACATATGATAAGAAGACGCGCATGAATAATGCTCAGACGTATTTACCCCACGCGTGTGTGGCCAGCCCAGACGCGTCTTAGACGGAAACGGAACGTCGAACGAATGGCTTCAGACGCAATACGTGGACAATCTCCGAACCACGACAGTGACGATCCGAAAAAAGGTCGCTGGGAGTGACATGGTAGTTCACTGGTGACGTTTTTTCTTGATTGTATAGGGTCCAATGAAGCTTGACTGACATTTATCGCACAATCCTGGCGTACGAATGGGCGTCCAAAGCAACACTTCATTCTCCGGACTGAAGGACACGTCGCGATGAGAGCTGTCGTAGCGCTGCTTGCGATCTTACTGATTGGCTTCTGTATTAGGGCGAGCCCGTGACCGACATTTCTCGAGCCTTGTGATGAACTGCTCTGATACGGTTGCCAAGGTGTCAGTTGGAACATTTAGGAAAGAGACGTAGATGGTGAATGTCGGTGAACGGCCGTACACGAGGTAGAAAGGCGAGCGGGCCAGTTGTTCTTTGAACAGTGGTGTTATGGGCAAACGTCACAAAAGGCAAAATCGTATCCCAGTTGTCGTGGTTTGGTGCAATGTACATCAATAGCATGTCTGTTAGTGTCCGAAGAAATCTCTCTGTCAGCCCATTAGTTTGGGGGTGGTAGGCTCACGTAGTCTTATGTACAGTACAGTTGTTAGTAGGGTTTTGATTATGGTGGACAGGAACGTTTTGCCGCGATCACTCAGGAAGACGCGAGGTGCACCATGACGCAATACAATGGCATTGAGAAAGAAGTCTGCGACGTCTGCAGCAGAACTTGTGCGTAGTGCAGCAGTCTCTGCGCACCATGTCAGGTGATCGACAGCAGTCACAATTCAACGATTACCTGCTGGCGTGATGAGGAGAGGTCCTAGTAAGTCTATGCCAACAATGGCGAAATAAGTCTCGGGACACGGGATGGGTTGCAGAAGGCCAGCAGGAGACGAAGTTGGTCACTTCCGCCGTTGACACAGATGGCAAGATGCAACGTACTTGGTCACATAGGTAGAAATGCCAGGCAAGGAGAAACGTTTCATGATGCGGTTTTGTGTTTTGTGAAATCCCAAGTGGCCTGCACATGGGTCGTCGTGAAAGGCTTCGAGGACTTGGGGACGTAGAGAACGTGGAAGTACTGGAACCCAGCGGTGTCCATCAGTAGTGTAAACGTAACGATGGAGCACATTGTTGTCGAGCCTAAATTCCCGTAGTTGTCGGCGCAATCTAGCATTAGGAGTAGGTGATATACCATTTAGGCGTTGAATAACGCTATACCATGATATACCATTTAGGAGTTGAATAAGTTGTGATAATGTGACGGGTGACGCAGAGTTTTGCCCACCAGACGAGCAATCACCTGATGTACTCGATGATGAAAGTGGAAGGGGGCAGCGAGAGAGAGCGTCTGCATCTTGGTGTCCTTTGCCAGACTTATAGATGACGTCCAAATCGTACCCTTGTAGGCGGAGCACCCAACGACCGAGTCGACCAGACATGTTTTTCAGTGACGATAGCCAGAACAAGACGTGATGACCTGTAATAACTGTGAAGCGGCGTCCGTAAACATACGGTCAATATTTTTGTACGGCCCAAATGACAGCAATGCACTCCTGCTCAGTTATTAAGTAGTTCTGTTCAGCAGCTGTAAGAGCACTACTAGCATACGCAATAGCTCTTTCCCGTGAAGTGGCATCCCGCAGTAGAAGAACTGTTTACGAGTTTTTGCTTGCTTCTTTCAATCTTCGAAACTTGATTTCTACGCCCACACGTTTAACTAGCACCTCAGCGACAATCATAGACCACGTGTTGACAAACATATCCACCCCGATCAATGCAAGTGTGTATGAGGAACCAATCTGTGATCACCTTCCTATTGTGTCTCGATTATATACCTGTCCAAGACTGACCTAAAAATCACCCTGTCATTAGAAACATAGATTATACCCTATTAAGGAACGAACTTCGATCTCTCGTACCAAGCAGTCTGTACCATGATGATGTAAATACTGAGGTGGTCAATCTAATCAAAACTATTAGGACTGCTATCAGTAACGTTAGTAGTACCGTATCTTCTCGCTCTTATAAAGTCCCGATCTGGCCTTGGACGACCCAAGACAATCTTGCTATCTTGAAGAAAAAACAGTTCTGGTACAATAAATGGATACAGCATAAACAAAATAATTATTACTTAGGGCAGTATAAAACTTTACGGAATAAATCTGTGGCAATAATCCGCGTACCCAAGGAGAACTACTACTCCAGCTTGATTCAATGCGCGAATGGGGATACAAAAACATTATGTAACATTATACAAGGAATTGTAGGAAATTCTAGTGCACATTGTATTCTCCCTTTAACAATAGACAAAGTGTGGAAAGACTCAATCCATACTTCACTAGTATTGGCCCGTCCTTGGTATCTAGTCATCCTGACTGTAATTACATGTGTTCAGCCAGCTCCATACCCAATACCTTCTTTACTCATTACATAGAATTAGGAGAGCTGTTATCTACCGTGAAAAAATTGTGTAATAACAAAACCCCCGGGCTGGATGGAATCACAGTCCATCTCATCAAGAATAACATAGACATATTAGGCCCAATCTTGTGCCGAATTTTCAATCATTCTCTATCAACCTCGTCGTACCCTGATCCTCTAAATGTCGCCAAAATGTTGCCCGTACTTAAAGACGGTGATCGCTCTTACCCTTCGTGTTACCACCCGATATCAGTTCTCATTATAATAAATTACATCTTTGAAAACTACTTTCTTCTCGAATCAACAAAATTCTGGAAATATATAAAATTTCATGTCCGCAACAGCATGGTTTCCGTCCGGGATATTCTACTTCCACTGCAGTTCCAACATTGACACAAAATGTCAACACAGCTTTAAATAGCCATAAACTAGTCTCTATTGTATTTCTTGACCTACAGAAGGCATTCGACACTATCGACCACACCATCCTTAAAAAATGAGATAACTATGGCTTTAGAAACGAAAGCTTTGAATTCTTTTCCAGCTACTTCACTCAACGTAGTCAAATTGTTTCTCTAGATGGCATCACTTCTTCGCAAAAACCGGTATGCACAGGGGTCCCGCAGAGATCTGTCCTGGGCCCTTTGTTCTTTATATTATATGTAATGACCTACCACTGGTTATTAATTCTGCAGAGCTACTATTGTACGCGGATGATGCGGCTTTAATTGATACGGGAGAAAATATGCAAAAATTGAAACAAAAACAACTGCTGAACTAGCCAATATATCACATTGGTTCAAGGCAACTAAACTTACCGTCAACGCGAAAAAAAACAGAGTACATGATATTTCATTCCCGACATATGCCAATAAATCTGGACAGCATTCAAATAAAGATAAATAATTATGCACTCGAACGCATCAATTCGTTTAAATACCTAGGTATAGTTATCGACAACCATTTCCACTGGAAACCTAATATAAAATCAGTGTTCTCGAGGTTATCTTCGGGCTGCCATGCATTGTTGCAAGCGAGAAATTATTTCGGCCTTGCAATATTACGGATCTTGTAGTTTTCTCTCATCCACTCTCATCTGTCCTACTGCATTGATTCATGGGGTTGGATCTACACTACATACCTGGAGCCTTTATGAAAACTACAGAAGCGCTCACTAAGAATAATAACGCACTCAAGCCACAATCATCCCAGCGCACCCCTGTTTAGTAAACTACAAATTTTACCAATGAACAGTTTGCGTCAACAGAGAACAGCCATTGTCAATAATAATATCATAAGGTATAACCGTCCTGTTCATTTGTCCATTCTTAGCTCCTCATACCGCCCTACGAGGAATATGCTGCCGGTAATTTTAACCTTCATCCCACGAACAACGTCTATAGAGAACGGCGTCTGCAGTTCGTCAGTACTAAAATCTGGAATAGATTGCCCCAGATATAAATTCGGCTGTTAACTTTCCTCTGAAAATAAAAAAACACTACCTTGCAATCCTTAATATGTCTCTGTTACCCCTTTTAATAGTAACAAAATCGTTCAATCCTTGTATATAAGTACCACTACGTGCAGTGAAAGTTTACTGCGTAGTTGGTATTACTCATTGCCTTTCTTTTGTTTGTGTATAAAAATAACATGTTTCTGTTATCTTACCAAAGTTCGAGTATCTGAATATATATGTCTGTACAATGCCAAACCTTTTTTACTGTATCCGCAATGTTTAGCACCTTGTATCCTGGTTGAATGCCTTGTTCTATTGTTTTGCTACATGTGCCATCATTGCCTTGTGCTATCGTTTGGATACTGTGTCATTTTGCATCGCATCATTGGACCCTATTCTAGCCTTTGGCTATGGGTCCAAACAGTTTTTTGATCTATCATCTTGGAATTCAAAATAAAGTGAAATGAAATGAAATGAACTACACCAATGCCATAGCCACTCGCATCAGTGTGGAAACATGTAGGTGCATTCTCCTCGAATTGGCACAGAACAGAGTGGGATGTTAAGGCATGCTTGAGGGCTTGAAAGGCACGCTCGCAGTCGTCGTTCCGAGAGAAAGTTGATCCGGATGCCAGCAGCTTATGTAGTGGCGACGCGATGGCAGCAAAATGGCTGATGAAGCGGCGGAAGTAGGACGCCAGGTCCAGGAAACTTCGTTGGTGTTTTTGATTTTCTGGCCGAGAGAAGCGTATCATGGCCGCAAGCTTGTCAGAATCCGGGCGAACGCCATCTTTGCTGACAAGGTGGCCCAACACCTTGATATTCTTGTTGGCGAAATGGCATTCCTTTGTTTTTAGCTGAAGTCCAGCATTAGAAATGCACGTGAAAACTTCGTCTAAGTGATCAAGATGCTGACGAAAAGAAGTGGAGAAAATGACGATGTCATCTAGATAACAGAGACATATTTTCTATTTTAGGCTGCGTAGAACTGTGTCATTCATGCGTTCAAACGTGGCAGGAGCATTACATAAACCGAATGGCATCACGTTTATTTCATACAGCCCGCCTGGTGTTGCAAAGGCAGTTTTTTGTTTGTCTGTTTCATGCATAGGTATTTGCCAATAACCAGACCGTAAATCCAGGCTGGAGAAAAGTTCAGCGCCTTGCAGAGAGTGCGTCGTCGACTCGTTGGATCGAGTACACGCTTTTTCGCGTGATCTTATTAAGTGCTAGATAATCGACGCAGAATCGCACAGAACCATCCTTCTTTCGGACTAGCACTACAGGTGATGACCACGAGCTGGACAAATTCCGGATAACATCTCGTTTGAGCATATCAGCAACGTTGTTCTCGACATTTTTCCGCTCTGTGCATGACACTCGATATAGGAGGCAGCGTACAATTGTATTGCCTTCCGTTTCATTTTGATGTACGGTGACAGAAGTGCGACCCAAAAGCTTGGAATTTAGATAAAATGAAGCACTTTGTTTTTGAAGCATATCCAAAAGTTCTGGCTTTTGCGCTGACGTGAGATAGGGATTTATATTGGCTGTTAAAACAGCCGTCGTAGCATCATCATCAGTACTCGTAGAGAAAGATGGTCGTCTGCGTGAAGGGGCACCAGAGAAAGTGGTTCGGTATCTGTGAAGCAAACCACACTGGTGCCTTGAGGCAGTGCGACAGGCAAAGAAGTAGGGTTAACTGCCGTAACCAACGCTCTGCCATCACGAAAGCACACCAGGCTAGGAGCGATGGTAAGCCCACCAGAGATTTAGCGTCCACACGGTGCTAGGAACAAATCACCAGTACTGATCTTATCTGATGTCAGGGTCACATCATGCTCATTGCCTGGAGGAATAAAACAGTCATCAGCGGTGACGAAGCGCTGGCTATGAGCATCTATATCGGAATAAAGTGCAGTATCTGACATACGAATGACCCTCTGACGGCAAGGTATCACGGCTGAAGCTGAGGAGAGAAAGTCCTACCCAAAAATGAGCGCAATAGTACACGATGACAGAAAGAGGAACTGTATATGGTGAAGGATGCCCTCAACAAACACTCGTGCTGTGCAAACACCAAAAGGCTAAACAAAAACCGCATTAGCATACTGAAGTGGAGGGCCTCCATACGGTGTCTTCACTTTGCGCAAACGGGAACACAAGCCCACACTAATAACTGAGAGCGATGCACCTGTGTCCACCAAGACTTCAGTTCATATACCCTGAACACACACTGAAAGTACATTTGAAGGGCGTTCCGGAGCAGTTTGATGCAGTCCGCCAAATGCAGCTTTCCCACCTTAAGCAGCACTGTTTAGTTTTCTAGGCGGTGATCTGACGCCGTGGTAGCCGGACGAAGTGGTGAGGAAGAACGGCGCATAGATGACGGGGGACGACGGCGCGAGGAGCGGAATGTACTGGCTGCGTCGAAGTGCTATGGAGATGGTGAGTGGCGTTTGTACAGTTGGTATGGGTGGCGATGTTGTGGAGCAGGGGCAAACTCATCCCTCTCAATGTCACCATATCCACGCCTTTCGTCTTGTTGACGTCGACGACAAAACCATGAGATGTGGCCACGTATTCCGCAATAATCGCAAATTTGTCGAGTTGGATGCTAGGCATGAAAAGAAGGAGGTGGTGCTCTTGCGGCGAGGGCATTCAGTGAGGGCTGCGTAGTTGACACATACTGCGGTGATCGCTGAGAAGGTGACGCTGCAACCACCTGAGCGTATGTCGGCTTTGGAGTGGTATGCGAGCTCGGGACTTGCTCACACGTCATGGATGCCAGTTCCTCCCTGACGATGTTGCGAAGGCTGCCAGCAGAAGGCGTTATGCGGAGCTCATAAGACGACGAGGTGGCCTGTCGTTGCAGCTCCTTGCGGATCATGGACCGTATCAACGCACGGAGCTCATTGTCTTGCGTTGGCCTGAGATCTCCTGTGTAAGGCTGTAAACGTATAAGTTGAAGGTCATCGAGTCGCTGACACGTACTGATAATATCCGCGACCGTGGTGGAGTTATTTTCCGCTAAAGCGCTAAATGCGACGGCGCCCATGCCCTTGAGCAGGTGGCGAACGCGGTGATGTTCCGCTATCAAGCTGTCGACGCGACGTCATAGGGTGAAGACATCTTCAATGTGCGAGGTATAAGACTCGCTGGAGGGCTGAACACGTTCAGCAAGCTTCCATTTAGCTATGTGCACGGACAGAAGGGTTGGCAAGTATCTGACGGAGCTGCTGCTTTAAGGTAGGCCAGTCCGAGTAATCCAGTTCATAGTTGAGAAACCATGTCTTGGCGACCCCTGTCGATAGAACGGTACGCGGGACAGCTTCATAGAATCATGTCAATAGTTAAGCGCACTCACACGGTCGTACTCACACAACCAGTCTTCAACGTCTTCACCGCGAAGGCTGTTATACCTGCGAGTCCACATCGAACGTCCATGCAGATGAAAAAGGCAATCTGTGTCAAGGCCAGCACGCGAGTTCGCCTGACGCGAACAACTCAACGGTGTCATCACGGGGCGGTGCCTATCTGCCGCGCACGCACAGCGAGCCCGTCGAAGCAATTGGCGCCTTCCTGTCTGGCGAGTCTGACGCAATGTGTGGCGACGTCACTCGACCTTGGGTGCAGCCACGTGCAGCACAGCAGCTCCAGATTTGATGAGAATGACGTGGCCCAGCGGCGACACCATTGGAGGATTCTGACCTCACTGCCAGCGGTGCTTCTGGTTGGACATTTGGTTACTCAAAGAATCCCCCCGGTGCATATAAAGAAAGCCCCGTGGTGCGTCGCGAGGAAGACCTATGTGTTAGAGAGGAGAGCTCGGATCTTCGGGTCTCTAAGCTGTCGGCCCCAGTGCCGAATTGGTAACGCCTCTGTATATATGCTATACATAAACCTTGTTTAACTCACCGTGATCTCGTCCGCTCGTCTATCAGCTCTGCGCAGAAGCAGTCACGAGCTGAGAAACCTACGCTACCAAACGGCTGGTGACCGTGTCGGCGAGGATCAGAGCAGTGGCACCATCGGGACCGTGTTGGAGTCACTGTCTTTTGTTACAGTGGTTGGCAGCTGCGGGATCGGCCGGCGTCAGCGACATCGATGCGGTGAGTGCCTGATGTTTTCCCCTCAGTTCACCAGACTACTCTAGCTCAGGTTGTAGTAGTTTAGAGAAGGGCTGTGTGAAGCATTAGAGTGAGCGTTGATCGTTTCAAGCAAAGTCAGAGCGCTTTGAAACCAACGTTAATGCGGAGGGTGTAAACACGGCAGTGTTAAAATCGCTTGTGCGTCTTGCTAGTAGACTTATACTGGGTACGACAAGTAGATTCTTTATAGGGGAAAACGGCAAGAGGCTAGTGTGAACGATGGGGAACGTTAAAGTGAATAAACTCATCGAAATTTGTGAGGAACTCGGCATTACTTTGGGCCATGCGAAACGAAAGCAAGCGATCCTTGAGATCATGAAGGACGAAGAGATTGTCGGCTGAGGAAGTCGATGAGGCCTAGGTGGATATCAAAGCACTCCGCGAGAAAGCTGAAAGGCGCGAACGCTATGAGGAGGCCGAGAGAGAGGAGCGCCTCTAGTTGAAACGAATAAAAGTGGCAATCCTACAGTGTTCGCAGGTGCTTAGCGTAGCTTCTCCGACAGTTCAGGTCAGTGGTTATAGAATTAGGAACCAACTGCCACCGTTTGTAGTTAGCGAAGACATGGCGAAGTATCTCGTCAAGTTTGAACACGTCTGTGAGCAAAATGCTTTAGAGCGGTCATTTTGGGCGCTGAACCTGTTAGCTCTTCTCCCCGGCAAAGTGTCCGGCGTGATAACTTGCTTGTCGAGGGAAGCGTTTGAGAGCTATGACAAGGTTAAGGAAGTGCTCTTGAGACGTTATAAGTTGTCACCCGAGGCTTTCAGGCAAAGGTTCCGGTATGCTAAAAAGGGGAATGAGTCACACGTTGACTTCGCGTTTCGTCTGAAAGCCGATTTATTTGAATGGCTGAAGGGCGAAGGTGTTTATGACAATAGCGATAAAGTGGTAGAATGTATTGCATTGGAACAATTCCACCACTGCATCGAGGAGGATGTCAAGTTTTGGCTGCAGGACAAATTTGGTGAAGTACAGCTAAACAAGGCAGCAGAGTTAGCAGTATTATACTCGCCGAAAGTTACATAGCAGGGCAGTCCGCGTTGAAAAAAATGAAACGAAAGAGGGCTTTTCAAGAAACCTGCTCAACAGAAACCCGCTCCGCACCGTAATTTCAAAAAGGACCCGTCTCTTACGAAGGACACTGTAAGGGAAGGGCAAATGGAAGCGGAGAAATCGAGTGAGGCTTCTAAACAACGCACTGATACCACACGGGTGTTTGAATCACGCAAGCCGCTAATCTGCTACAACTGCGAAAAGGAAGGGCACATCGCGATAAACCGTAAGCAAAAGTTTGCTTTTGCAACAATCCGAGAATCGGAAAAGAACATGCGTTTGTTAGAGCCGTATCTCCAAGAAACTATTGTGAATGGGAAAACGTAACGAGCACTTCGAAACTCAGCGGCAACCATGGACGTTGTCCATTCTTCATTGGTGTCTCCGGATGACTTTACAGGAGAATGCCCGTGGATCAGGCAAGTTACCGAGGAGCAGAGTGCTTGCTTACCAATCGCTACGGTTGTCATTGAAGGCTTGTTCGGTAAGCTTCGCATCGAAGCGGCTGTGTCTGCCGCACTTCCCGATCATTTTCTTTATCTTTTCTCTAACAACTGAGAGCAGCTTCTCAAAAAGAAGAGTAAATTGTTCTTCCGCAACTTTGCGTACATTGCCCTCAAGCGATCACAAGCGCGGAAGCTTTCGCAGGAGCTTGATCTTGTTCAATGTGGTAAACCATCAAGTGACCTTGGCGACGAGTCGACGGAACCTCAAAGATAAAATTCCCCGTGTGAGTCATGTGAGCAGTCACTCAAGCGGCCCGTCGCCGAAGCGACTGGCGCGGCTTCTGCAGCAGGGGGAGACGACATGGCGCAATTGAGTCAGAGCGAGAGGGTTGCAACGCTCTCGCCTGTAGCGGTAAGTTGGAGTAAGCTGTCAAGTGTTGATCGAGAAACGCTCATTCGAGAGCAGCCTGAGGACCTCTCGAATAAAGCGCTAATAAAAAGCGTAAACGTGAGAAAAAAGAAAAAGAATGTTTCTTTTTTTGAGAAAGCAGGGCTCCTGTATCGGAGATACACAGATGCGCAAGGTCGCAAGTATGAGCAGCTCTTGGTGCCACAAAAGTATCGTCGCCAACCATTGGAACTGGCGCATGAAAACGCATGGGAAGGGCATCAAGGCATAAAAAAAGACCGAGGCTAGAGATTCCCTTGAGTTTTTGTGGCCGAAATGCTTGAAGGATATCGAAGACTTTGTACGCTCATGCGACACTTGTCAGAGAGCGGGGAAATCCACGAACAAGTGGAAGGCACCCATAAAGCTTGTGCCAATTATCACCGAACCTTTTCAGCGCCTAGTAATTGATATCGTCTGGCCATTGCCAGAGTCAAGGCAAGGTAGTCGGTACATCCTGACGGCTCTCTGTGTAGCCACAAAATTTCCGGAATCGATACCACTTGAGGACCTCGATTCCCCTCATGTCGTGGATGCACTGCTATCCATCATTGCACGCGTCGGATTTCCTTCTTAATTCCAATGAGACAATGGTAGTGTCTTCACGAGCTCCCTTACCTCTACCATTATGGATAAATGTAGAATAAAAGTAGCGGACAGCTCGATCCATCACCCAAAATCTAATCCGGTAGAGCGTATGCATTCAGTTCTGAAACGGATACTGAGAGCTCTTTGCTACGAGCACAAATGCGACTGGGAAGCGTGTATTCCTCCCGTTATGTTCGCTTTGAGATCAGCGGCTCATGAGAGCACTAGTTTTAGCCCTGCAGATCTTGCAGGTATGCAGATGCAGATCTGCAGATCTGCAGATGGCAGGAGTATGAGAACACCATTGCAAATGCTACGCGAGTCCTGGGAGGGTTTTGATTAGGACCCTAATGTAGTTTCGTATGTTCTAGACCTCCTTCAGAAAACGAAAGATCTAGTGGAAAGCCACATGAAGGCTGCACACGTGTTGTCGAAGGAGTACTACGACAAATCGGCGAAGAAGCGCGTTTTTGAAGTAGGAAGTCAGGTAATGCTGCTGCGGCCGTCCAAAAAGAACAAGCTTGAGGTTCATTCGGAAGGGCCCACCAAAGTAATATCGAAGCTTTCTGATACCAACTACGAGTTGAAATTACGAAGGCGGCCGAACAAAATTTACCACAGTCACTTGATGTAATCATACGTTCAACGTCAAGCGGTCGTAAATCTGCTTTTGAATGCTTCAGAGGAAGAGGGAGCAGAAATTTCGTGTTCTAGTAATGTAATAGAAAGAGGATCAGAGGTAATCTTGGTGCAGCTGAATCTAGAGCCTAGGTTAAGTGAAGTCCTAAAGGAGGACTTGAAAAGGATTGTTTTCAAGTTTGGAGACGTGTTTTCGGACCGTCCCGGAAACACGACGGTGATCGAACACGATATCGAGCTATTTTGCGAGGAGCCAATCTCTAGCAAGCCGTATCGTTGTTCCCCTGTGCAACGTCGCAAGTATGAGCAGCTGTTTGTACCGCATAGGTATCGTCGCCTAAAAGTGGCTGGTTACTGAGGTGGAGCATGACACTCTAACAGCACAACTTTGACGTTCGCTACAAAAAAAGGTAAACGCTAATCCAGATGCATTGAGCCGTGCGTTTAGTTAGTACGTTCTCCACCCTTCGGTTCTCGCTGGCGATTCGGGGCAAAATTTTGTCCTCATCACGGCCTTAGCTGAGCTTTCTCTCCAGAATGAGCTCGAGGAGCCAGCTTTATGTTGTATTCCATTTCGTTACGTTGTTGTACGTGTAGAAATGTGAGTTCTCATTTTAATACTCTTGTGTCCCACATGTGCCTCTTCATGTAGAGGGAACGAAGCTCCGACAGACACGTAGCTAGGCATATGTTGTACTATACTTTGTCTGGTATTCTGTCGGGTGACCGAGGGCACTTGCTTGTGTCGTGTGTTGTCTAATATCGAACCGCTCTTGACAAGTCGCAGAACCATCGACAAGTGCTGAGACCAAAGATCGTCAGAAAAGATGAGCGAAGCTGGTCGACAAGTTGTGGTGACAAGCCAGTGGAGCTGGGATCCGTCCTCGACAATGGGATGTGTTCCCGGAACACAGTCTGGAGCTTCATTCTCCCCATGGCCCTGGAGGGGAACCTGGAGGGACCTGGCGAACGATTGCTCCTGACATCCGAGCCATGTCGAAGCAGCTCGTCTTTCCGGTACAGTGTCTGGTGGCGGGGGTGCTGTTATGCCTGAGAGTCCTCACCGAACGTCGATGCCTTTAAAAAAGGCAATCTGTGTCGAGGCCAGCACGCGAGCCCACCTGAGGCGAACAACTCAACGGCGTCATCACGTGGTGGTGCCATTATGTCACGCACGCACAGCGAGTCCGCCGAAGCGATCGGCGCCTTCCTTTCTGGCGAGTCTGACGCAATGCGTCGCGACATCTCTTGCCCTTGGGTGCACCTACGTGCTGCGCAGCGGCTCCAGATTGGATAAGAATAACGCGGCCTAGCGGTGACCCCATTGGAGGATTCTGACCTCACGGTCAGCGACGCTTCTGGTTGGACATTTGGTTACTCAAAGAATCCTCCCAGTGCATATAAAAAAAGCCCTGCGGCGCGTCGCGAGGGAGACCTATGTGTTAGAGAGGAGAGCTCGGCTCTTGGGGTCTTTAAGCTGCCGGTCTCGGTGCTGAATATGTAATGCCTGTGTATATATGCTGTACATAAACCTTGTTTAATTCACCGTCGTCTCGTCAGCTTGGCTATCAGCCCTGCGCAGACTCAGTCGCGAGCTGAGAAACCTACGCTACCAAACGGCTGGTTACCGTGTCGGCGGAGATCGGAGCAGTGGCGCCTTCTGGACCGTGCTGCGTCGCCGTCTTTCTTAACAAGGCCGGCGAACGTCGGGGAATATTTTTGAGCGGTGGTGACAGTCCATGAAGGCAAGTCCAGGGGTGTAGGCGAAGTGAAAGGAGCCCTGTTGTTGTGCTCGTCCTGCAACATGACCATGGGCTGACTGCGCAGACGGCGACCCGACCAGAGCTCCAGGGATGGTTGGTGGTCCAAGTTAACGAAAAAGTGCTGCAGGGAGAGGACCAGGGGACCGGCAAGCACTCACTACCACTTGTAAGGCAACGTTTTGGCTGCAAGACACTTCTTTTACTTGTCCCGCCTCTGCCCCACAACACAGGTCAGACTGATGATGATGAGTATGTACATATGATAAGACGACGCGCCTGAATAATGCCCACTTTATATATATATCGAACGCGTAATTCGAAGGTCGTAGGTTCGATTCCTGCTCACAGTTGGTAATTTTTTCATCCACTTTTCTTTCTTCTTATTTACATTCCATTGGTTTTAATAACTTCCCCTGTACATTCCTTGGCATTACTGTCTGTTATGTCTCATTAATATTGTGTTAAAACACGGAAAAACGAGCCCTTAGGTATACACTTCTTTCCCTTATTTCATTGAACGAGGGTCTCGTACTGGCAGACTTGGTGTGTTTAGGTTGTATAAGAGGGACAATTAATCAGCTGCCCGCTCATAATAAGTTCACGTGCTACGTGGCGCCAAACATGCGCATAAGAGTGTTTTCACACTCGTTGTTTGGCTTATAGATGGCGCTGACTGTCACTCCTACTTCTAAATTCACAGATAAACCCAAAAAAGTGGATGGAGGGAGGGCCGCTGTGATAGCTCAGTGGTTAGAGCATCGAACGCGTAATTCGAAGGTCGTAGGTTCGATTCCTGCTCACAGTTGGTAATTTTTTCATCCACTTTTCTTTCTTCTTATTTACATTCCATTGGTTTTAATAACTTCCCCTGTACATTCCTTGGCATTACTGTCTGTTATGTCTCATTAATATTGTGTTAAAACACGGAAAAACGAGCCCTTAGGTATACACTTCTTTCCCTTATTTCATTGAACGAGGGTCTCGTACTGGCAGACTTGGTGTGTTTAGGTTGTATAAGAGGGACAATTAATCAGCTGCCCGCTCATAATAAGTTCACGTGCTACGTGGCGCCAAACATGCGCATAAGAGTGTTTTCACACTCGTTGTTTGGCTTATAGATGGCGCTGACTGTCACTCCTACTTCTAAATTCACAGATAAACCCAAAAAAGTGGATGGAGGGAGGGCCGCTGTGATAGCTCAGTGGTTAGAGCATCGAACGCGTAATTCGAAGGTCGTAGGTTCGATTCCTGCTCACAGTTGGTAATTTTTTCATCCACTTTTCTTTCTTCTTATTTACATTCCATTGGTTTTAATAACTTCCCCTGTACATTCCTTGGCATTACTGTCTGTTATGTCTCATTAATATTGTGTTAAAACACGGAAAAACGAGCCCTTAGGTATACACTTCTTTCCCTTATTTCATTGAACGAGGGTCTCGTACTGGCAGACTTGGTGTGTTTAGGTTGTATAAGAGGGACAATTAATCAGCTGCCCGCTCATAATAAGTTCACGTGCTACGTGGCGCCAAACATGCGCATAAGAGTGTTTTCACACTCGTTGTTTGGCTTATAGATGGCGCTGACTGTCACTCCTACTTCTAAATTCACAGATAAACCCAAAAAAGTGGATGGAGGGAGGGCCGCTGTGATAGCTCAGTGGTTAGAGCATGGAACGCGTAATTCGAAGGTCGTAGGTTCGATTCCTGCTCACAGTTGGTAATTTTTTCATCCACTTTTCTTTCTTCTTATTTACATTCCATTGGTTTTAATAACTTCCCCTGTACATTCCTTGGCATTACTGTCTGTTATGTCTCATTAATATTGTGTTAAAACACGGAAAAACGAGCCCTTAGGTATACACTTCTTTCCCTTATATATATATATATATATATATATATATATATATACATATATACAATAAGGAAAAGAAGTGTATACCTAAGGGCTCGTTTTTCCGTGTTTTAACACATTATAAATGAGATATAACAGACAGTAATGCCAAGGAATGTACAGGGGAAGTTATTAGAACCAATAGAATGTAAATAAGAAGAAAGAAAAGTGGATGAAAAAATAACCAGCCGTGAGCAGGAATCGAACTTACGACCTTCGAACAACGCGTTCGATGCTCTAACCACTGAGCTACCACAGCGGCCTTCCCTACATCCACGTTTTTGAGTTTATATGTGAATTTAGAAGTAAAAGTGACAGTCAGCGCCATCTATGAGCCAAGCGACGAGTGTGAAAACACTATTTTATGCGCATGTTTGGCGTCACGTAGCACGTGAACTTCTTACGAGTGGGCAGCTGATTTTAGTCCCTCGTATACAACCCAATAATGGCGGCGCGTTTTATTTGTTCAACATACCGAAGAAAGGAATCGGTCACGCTGATGTTACAGAGATGCAACTTAGATACTCTTGAACTACGGAGAAAAAAATATAGGCTGAAGGTATTCTTCCAAATAATTCACGATCAACTTAAGATTGATAAGTTCAAATATTTACACCCCCCAGGCAAAATAAATCCCCGAACTAACCACGATTGCGTCATAAAACCATACCAAACAAATACTGACATGTTTCGATATTCTTTCTTCCCAGATGTCGTAGAAATGTGGAACAAACTACCAAACGCAATTGTTGTTTTAAACAATGTCACCGACTTCGAAAATGCTGTAGAGGCACACTTACGAGATTGTTGAGTTTGATGTAAGCGACCTCATGTCCATTATTTTGGAATATGTCAGTGAATTTTGAATTGTTATTTTGAATTCTGAATTGTTATTTAATGAAATACCTGTTTTCATTGTGAAGTGCCGAGTGTTATGCAACTTTATGTACCTTGTACATTTTTTATGTATGTAATTGTATTGTCCTCTCTGTTATGACCCTCTTGGAGGGTTGACAGTATTATTAAATAAATAAATAATGAAACCAAGTCTGCCAGTACGAGACCCTCGTTTAATGAAATAAGGGAAAGAAGTGTGTACCTAAGGGCTCGTTTTTCCATATTTTAACACAATATTAATCAGATCAAACAGACAGTATTGCCAAGGAATTTACAGGGGAAGTTATTAAAACTAATGAAATGTAAATAAGAAGAAAGAAAAGTGGATGAAAAAATAACCAGCCGTGAGCAGGAATCGAACCTACGACCTTCGAATAACGCGTTCGATGCTCTGACCACTGAGCTATCACAGCGGCCTTCCCTCCATCCACTTTTTTTGGGTTTATGTGTGAATTTAGAAGTAGGAGTGACAGTCAGCGCTATCTAAAAGCCAAACGACGAGTGTGAAAACACTCTTATGCGCATGTTTGGCGTCACGTAGCACGTGAACTTATTATGAGCGGGCAGCTGATTAATTGTCCCTCTTATGCAACCTAAACACACCAAGTCTGCCAGTACGAGACCCTCGTTCAATGAAATAAGGGAAAGAGGTGTATACCTAAGGGCTCGTTTTTCCGTGTTTCTAACACAATATTAGTGAGATCTAACCGGCAGTAATGCCAAGGAATGTACAGGGGAAGTTATTAGAACCAATGCAATGTAAATAAGAAAGAAACGTGGATGAAAAGATAACCAGCCGTCAGCAGGAATCGAACCTACGACCTTCGAGTATCGCGTTCGATGCTCTAACCACTGATCTACCAAAGCGGCCTTCCCTCCATCCACATTTTTGGGTTTATATGTGAATTTAGAAGTAGGAGTGACAGTCAGCGCCATCTATAAGCCAAGCCATGACTGTGAAAACACTCTCTTATGCGCATGTTTGGCGTCACGTAGCACGTGAACTTCATATGAGTGGGCAGCTGATTAATAGTCCCTCGTATACAACCTAATGACACTTAATGTATATATATATATATATATATATATATATTGCTCTCTCTATAAAAATGTCCTGTTTGAGGCATCTCCTGAATTAACAGAAATCGCTCTTAATCACAGTGATCAGCAGGTAAAGAAACTGGTTGCTATGACCAACACCATTCTCCGCCACAACACTTTATGGAACAAAGAAATCACCCGATTAACAGAATTTCAACAGAATGAATACCAAGCCATCATGACCACAAGTATTCATAAACTCAAAAGAGACCAAATGCCCAAACCCGCGTTCCCTGATATAGTTCCTTATCCCTAGAACACCACCACCCAGGAAACCACTAAGGGTACAAACGAGCACCCATCTAGGAACACACTCTGTGACACTGTGGTTGTAAACTTATCGGACACGAGCTTGTCACCTGACGAAGAAAAACTGCTACTTAAGGGACTAAGCTTCTGCCCAACCACAAAACTTTTCGATGAATTCCACTTGCTCCGAGACCTCGACAACTTCGCTCGAAGCTTAAGGTTGCACGAATATTTCTTGGACAGGCCTTCTAACCACGAAATGATTCACCGTGGTAAAATAAATGTTTGGACACCGAACAGTAAGCGAGACAAGTGCTTGGACCTTTATATCACCGCAGTACAGAAAGATATAGTACACAAATACCACAGAAAGAAAGGAAACCGAGAAAACTTTACAAAATCTGAAAAAATAAGAATGAGAAATTTGGCATCTAGGACAGACATAACAATAAAACCCGCTGACAAAGGTGGAGCAATTGTAGTCCTTAGTACAACCAACTACTTACAAGAAGCATACAGACAACTAGAAGACTCAAGATTTTACGAACGCCTCCCAGCTGATCCGACAGACGAATACAAACGCATCGTATCAACAGAACTAAAGAAACTGTTGGATGCAGAAAAGATAACCAACACTGACTACAAACTGATGCGAGCAGCATACCCTCGTCCAGGTCGCTTCTACATCCTCCCAAAAATTCATGAACCCGGTAACCCAGGTCGACCAATCATATCAGGCATCGGTACAATTACTGAACCCATATCAGAGTACGCGGACAAACTAATAAGCCACATTCCATGCACCCTGGCGTCGTATATAAAAGACACCACACATTTTCTTCGAGGCAACGCAGGTCTGTGTGTGCCGAAAAACTCGTACTTGGTTACTCTTGATGTCTCTTCATTGTATACAAATATTCTTCACGATGACGGCATAGCTGCATTACAAAACATGTACACAAACCATAGACAATCTAACACCCCAGATTTCTCTGCCATCGCCACTTCGACGAGGATGGTCCTCAAATTAAATTAATTGGAGTTTAACCAAGAGTATTTTCGACAAATAAGCGGGACCGCTATGGGCACCAAAATGGCACCTAATTATGCCAACATATTTATGGGAAAGCCAGAATCTGAATTTCTTGCACAAAGTTCCTTAAAACCGATGTTATACAGAAGATACATAGACGACATCTTTCTTATTTGGACCCACAGCGAGGACAAACTTCTCAGCTTTATCGACACTTAAAATCCTCTACATCCAAACATACACTCCACACAGACATACTCGCAAGTAACCGTAAATTTTCTTGATGTTACCATAACGATAGAAGAAGAGAAGCTCTCTACAAGCCTATATCGCAAACCAACGGATCGACAACAATACCTCCATTACCAAAGCGATGTCCCACGCCACTGTAAAAAAACAGTATTCCATACAGCCAGGCTCACCGGTTTAAGCGAATCTGCTCTAGAGACGCTGACTTTGACACGCGGTCATAGAAGCTGAAACTTATGCTCGAGAAACGAAAATACCCCCACATGTGATTAATGACGCTGTTCAAAAAATCAAGAAAACTAAAGCGTGAAGACTTACTTATGAAGCGACCACCACAAGAAGACGTACAACGAACGAACCTCTGCTTGACTTACAGCACAAACTTCCCCAACGTAAACAAAATCCTTAAACGACATTACAACATTCTGGAACGAAGTGAACGTCTGAAACGCGCATGCCCATCCGCTCCATTCGTTGTTTACCGACGACCACGTAACCTCAAAGACACACTTGTCCACTGTTAAAACAACACATCACCGCCCAATAATTCATGCCGACCTTGTTTAAAGCCACGTCTTGTATCTAAGGCGATGCGAGAAACACACGAAGCAACCAGCACACAATCGAAGTTTTCGATTAACATACGAGGAAACCTAACATGCGATTCCTCTAATGTGGTATACCTACTCGAATGCAACGGCATGCAGTACATCGGACAAACAGAAACGCCATTTAGGATTCGCTTCAATAATCACAGAGCCCATGCGATATCAGCCCCAAGTCTACCTATAACAAAACATCACAATCTTCCCGACCATGCATTCGAAAAAACTATCAGTAACGCTCTTAGAGACAGGATTTAAATTAAATCGAGAACGTGAACAGCTAGAGTCATACCTTATCCACCGATTTAACACCCTCGATAGAGGAATAAATGAGAATCCTGGTACACTTGCAGCAATTAAAGCATTAGAAAACAATAGCGGCAATAATGAAAATAGTAACCGAGTTCACGGCACTGCAGCTGCGAAGGGCACTGGACAACTCAAAGCAATTCCAAGTGTAACTACTCTTCCTAAGTGCAGCTGCCGTCTGTTTTCTGTCTTATTTTACTACCTAATCAATTGTGCCATGCATGACATGCCCAACAGCAAACCTGTGCACAGTCGGGAGGCCCCCACTGCACGCGTATTCCAGAAGCGGGCAAGGAATTCGCATTGCGCCCGCTTACCAGCTTCTGCCGCACTACGCGGCACCCCTGTTTCTACGACGAAATGTTGACAGGGTGCCGAGTAGTTAACGGCTTAAAACTTCCTAAAATGCCCGCTTACCAGCCTCTGCCGCAATACGCGGTACCCCTCTTTCTACGACGAAATGTTGACGAGGCTCCGAGTAGTTAAAGGCTTAGAATTTCCAAAAAAAGCTCTGTTTTGCCCTACACCGAACCGCCAGTGCCAGGAGGCACTGGCGGTTCGGTGTACAGCAGGTCGGGAAGAATGCGTTAGTGAAAGGAAGCATACACAAGACCACTGACATCAGAAAGGAGAAGGGTAGAAAGGGAAGAGAGATGAAGGGGGAATTGAGAGGAAGAGTGAAAGGGGGCGCCTGAGGGGAGTTCACCTTTTATTTTTTTTTATTTTTTTCTTTTTCTGTCTTTTTCCTCTTTTCTTTCCCACTGATTTGAGATTGTATAAAGCTGAGCACCAACAAACTGTACCTTTAATCCTGATGAAGGCCAGACTCTAGGCCGAAACGTCGAAATAAATCGCGTTGTGACCGCTCACGGAGGATCTACTGGACTATATGCAACGCTACGGCTACTCAACCACCATGCCTGCCTATATATATTGTAGCGAAGCCTCCGAACGCTGAAATGGGTCGAACTCTTGAGTACCTTCTAGTGGGGCTACCCAACAAGGACGCCGCTCGCGCTGAGATCCCGTGCTTGGCTGTGACTGTCGCCATTAGATATTCTCGCTCGTTGCCGGCTAGTAAACGCCTTAACAATTTGGTGGAGAGTGCTGCGATCCCTGTCTATGCCTTTGGAGCTACGATCACGTACCCTGCCATCTACTATGTACCACGACGCTTCTCAGCAAACGCCTCCTCCAATGCCACCCCCTTGTCCCGGTGTCCCCAGAATCCGCGATCCACCCATCTTCACTGGCGCTGATGGCACTGACGTGGAGGACTGGCTCGCTATTTACGAGCGCGTGAGCGTCCCCAACAAATGGGACGAGGACGGCAAGCTGACCAACTTGGTATTCTACCTTACGGGTGTTGCCAGTTTGTGGTATAACAACCACGCGTCCGATTTTGCCACCTGGTCCGATTTCAAGACCGCAATCATCAACGTCTTCGGCCGCCCTGCTGTTCGCAAGCTGCAAGCCGAGCAGCGCTTGCGTGAACGTGCTCAGGAGGCGGGTGAGTCATTCACGAGCTATATTGAAGACGTCCTGGACCTATCAAACAAATCTAATCCCACCATGTCCGAGTCTGACAAGATCCGGAACAACATGAAAGGCATTGACGATGATGCCTTCACAATGCTGCTCGCCAAAAACCCCGGAACAGTGGCTGAGGTCATCACACTGTGCCAGAGCTACGAGGAGCTCCGCCGGCAGCGTTCGATGACCCGACGCTCCCCACCACGAGCTGCAACGCTTGCTGGCTTGGAGGCCAGTTGTGACCAAGTGGCGTTGATGGCAGAACTAAAGTCCTTCATCCGTGAGGAAATCGCACGTCAGTTCTCGCTCCTGCCCTTCGCCCACCAACCGACTGTTCAACAATCGCCTACTGCCCTTCTCCCTCCCATCCGTCGAGCGATTGAACAGGAAATAGCGGAGGTAATGCCTGCGTACCACCCCCCACAGCCTCCGGCTCCTGCGCCCCTGAGTTACGCGCAAGTGGTCGCCAGGCCGCCCCAAGTCGTTCCAGCAACCGCCCCTCTGACTTACGCCGAAGCTGCTGCTCGACCTCCGTCCTTTGCAGCGGGTGTGCCCGCTACGTATGTTGACGTAACCCCTCAGCCTCAGCCTCAGTCCACCATGCAGCCACCGTTCCGTCCATCAGCCCTTGCGACGTGGGTGAGACCTACCCCGGTGAACAGATGGCGCACACCCGACAACCGGCCCATCTGCTTTGCGTGCGGTTACGCCGGTCACGTGGCCCGTTATTGCCATCGCGTACAGCCTGCTCCAATTTCTTCACCTGTTGCTGGCCAACTCAGCCGTCCTTATCGCGAAGAACCGCCGTCTATGCCACCTCGATCTCGCCCAGGTCCATCTCGACGATCGCCGTCTCCACGACGTCGTTCCCTGTCCCCCATGCGGCCAAGTGTGGCAGCTCATGAGCGGGAAACTAGTCGTCGCAGTCCCCGAGGCAAGGACTGCGACGCTATCGCAATGTGAAAGCCCTCAGAGCAGCCCCTCAAATGTCTAATAACGCGTTCGATGCTCTAACCACTGAGCTATCACAGCGGCCCAAGCCCCTCAAATGTCATTGACGTGTTTGTGGACGGTGTTTGTGCATCGGCGTTTATTGACACTGGAGCTGCCGTATCAGTTATGGACGAAAAACTCTGCCGCTTACTTCGAAAAGTGACGACGCCACTTTCTGGGTTATCCCTCCGTACTGCAAGTTTGCAGCGCATTTATCCTACAGCAGGGTGCACAGCTCGCGTTGTCATCCAGGACGTTCTGTATGTCGCCCAGTTCATCGTCATTCAGGCATGCTCTCATGACGTCATCCTGGGATGGGACTTTCTCTCCCGCCAAGACGCCATCATCCATTGTGCCGCCGCCGAAATTGAGCTCTCACCCTTCTCGCATTTGACGCCAGAAGACAGTCCCCCGACACTGAGCAAGATTCTAACGAAAGACGATACAACAGTGCCTCCAAACTCGACGACGGCTGTGTCTGTCTACTGCGCTGGTCTCTCCGACACCATTGGACTTGTTTCGCCATCTCACCGCGCTTGCAGCAGGAGAGGGTTGCTAGTACCTTTCGCGACCGTGCAGGTCAACCAGGGCAACACTGCTATTTTTGTAACCAACCCGTCCCCGTATGCTGTTACCTTGCGTCGAGGGGAATGTCTCGGCAGAGTGGAACCAGTCGACGACGCACAAGTCCTGGACGTACCCTATGACACGCGCGGTCCCAGGTCGTGTACCATCAATGCTGTTTCCACTTCTAATTTGTCATCTGCTGATGTATTTGGCCCCTCCATCGCTGACAACCTTACGGCCGTACAGCGTTCCCAACTTCTGGACCTGTTGCAAGAATATCGTTCTTCTTTCGATGTCGGGCGAAGTTCTCTCGGTCGCACGTCCGTTGTTACGCATCGCATCGACACTGGTGCCCATCCACCTTTACGGCAACGTCCATATCGCGTGT
This sequence comes from Rhipicephalus annulatus, assembly GCA_013436015.1. Taxonomy (NCBI): domain Eukaryota; kingdom Metazoa; phylum Arthropoda; class Arachnida; order Ixodida; family Ixodidae; genus Rhipicephalus; species Rhipicephalus annulatus. The sequence goes on from WOVY01010058.1 coordinate 225,205, forward strand.
CGCCTGCTGAACGTCGAGTAATTAATGATCAGGTTGACGATATGCTCCGACGCGATGTTATTCGGCCCTCGGACAGTCCATGGGCGTCTCCTGTTGTTCTTGTTGCGAAGAAAGACGGTTCTGTGCGGTTCTGTGTGGACTACAGACGGCTCAATAAGATCACTCGCAAGGATGTTTATCCACTGCCACGCATCGATGACGCGATTGACAGCCTTCATGGAGCCGATTTTTTTTTCTTCTCTCGATCTGCGCTCGGGGTACTGGCAAGTACCCTTGGCTGACGACGCTCGACCAAAGACCGCCTTCATCACGCCAGACGGCTTGTACGAGTTCAACGTCATGTCGTTTGGTCTATGTAATGCACCTGCGACCTTTGAGCGCATGATGGACACCGTTCTGCGCAACTTGAAATGGTACACGTGCTTGTGTTACCTCGACGATGTCATTGTCTTTGCTCCGGATTTCTCCACGCATCTCCAACGTCTGAAAGAAGTTTTCGCACGTGTGAGCAATGCCGGCTTGCAACTAAATCTGAAAAAGTGCCGCTTTGCAGCACGGCAACTCACCATACTGGGGTACGTCGTGTCCAAAGACGGCATTCTTCCTGATCCTGCCAAGCTTCAGGCCGTGGCCGAATTCCCCAAACCTGCATCTGTCAAAGAACTGCGTGGGCCTGTGCTCATACTTCCGACGCTTCATACGAAATTTTGCCATGATCATATCACCGCTGACGAAGCTCCTTGGAAGTAACGGGCCCTTCAATTCATGGTCATCCGAGTGCGACGACGCGTTCGCGAAGCTCCGCCATTTGTTGACGTCGCCTCCCATTCTACGCCACTACGACCCTACAGCCCAAACGGAGGTGCACACAGACGCTAGCGGTGTAGGCCTTGGCGCTGTCCTGGCGCAGCGAAAACCCGGATTCCCTGAATATGTCGTAGCATATGCAAGCCGTACGCTCACGAGAGCCGAGAAAAACTACACCGTCACGGAGAAAGAGTGCCTGGCGATCGTCTGGGCTCTTACAAAGTTTCGACCTTATTTGTATGGTCGCCCATTCGATGTCGTCACCGACCATCATGCACTATGCTGGCTTTCATCATTGAAGGATCCCTCAGGCCGTCTCGCCCGTTGGGCTCTTCGCTTACAAGACTACGACATCCGCGTGCTGTACCGCAACGGACGCCAGCATGCTGACGCCGACGCCCTCTCGCGCTCCCCTCTGCCTGAAGTTGATGTGCTCTGCTCAGTATCCACGGCTGCTGTTTCTGCCATTGATGTTGACATCATCGCTACCGAACAGCGAAAGGATAATTGGATCGGCACGCTCATCGACATGCTCTCTGATCCATCCGCAACGCCCTCCACGCGTGCCTTGCGTCGTCAAGCTCGCCATTTCATCATCCGTGACGGCCTTCTACACCGACGCAATTACGACGCCGACGGCCGGCAGTGGTTACTCGTGATACCCCGCAGTCTGCGGTCAGAAATATGTGAATCCTTCCATTCAGATCCGCAATGCGCGCACTCTTGGTTATTCAAGACCTACCATCGCATTCGACAACGCTACTTTTGGCGCGGCATGTACCGCTATGTGCAGCAGTTCGTTCGTTCTTGCCTCACTTGCCAACGCCGTAAACCGTCAGCCCACATGTCGCACGCCGGTCTGCAACCGTTACCTTGCCCTGACCGTCCCTTTGGGCGCGTAGGTATCGATTTGTATGGACCACTTCCTCTGACGTCGGCTGGTAACCGCTGGGCCATCGTTGCCGTTGATCATTTAACGCGATACGCCGAAACCGCCGCTCTCCCTGCGGCTACTGCGCGCGATGTTGCGTCCTTCCTGCTGAATCGATTTATACTGCGCCACGGACCACCCCAAGAGCTTCTCAGCGATCGCGGCCGTGTCTTCTTGTCGGAAGTCGTCGAAGCCATTCTGACGGAGTGCCATTCTGTCCACCGCAAAACTACTGCTTACCACCCACAGACGAATGGCCTCACCGAACGCTTTAACCGCACCCTCGGCGACATGCTTTCTATGTACGTCGCTGCCAACCACACTAATTGGGATAATATACTGCCCTTCGTCACCTACGCTTACAACACCGCCCCCCAGAGCACGACTGGTTTTTCACCTTTCTACTTGCTGTACGGAAGGCACCCGTCGCACACCATAGACACGATACTCCCGTACACGCCGGATCCATCTGAGTGCACACCAATTTCCGAGACAGCCAGGCTTGCTCAAGAGTGTCGCGAGCTTGCCAAGTCTTTTACAACGCAAGAGCACGAGCAGCAGAAGAGTATTCGTGATGGCTCCACCACTTCTGAGCCCACGTTCCTTCCTGGTGCGCTTGTATGGCTTTCGATCCCGACATCTGCAGATGGCCTCTCTTCCAAGCTATGTCCCAAATACGAAGGCCCCTACCGTGTCATCGAGCGCACCTCACCCGTCAACTATCTGATCGAACCCGTTGAACAATCTTCGGACATGCGCCGCCGCGGGCGAGACATCGTCAACGTGGAGCGCCTGAAGGCTTATTATGACCCGTTCATAGTAACGAGCTGTTAGGTCGCCAGGCGGCTCCCTCTTCGACCCCGGGGTAATTGTAGCGAAGCCTCCGAACGCTGAAATGGGTCGAACTCTTGAGTACCTTCTAGTGGGGCTACCCAACAAGAACGCCGCTCGCGCTGAGATCCCGTGCTTGGCTGTGACTGTCGCCATTAGATATTCTCGCTCGTTGCCGGCTAGTAAACGCCTTAACAATATATATATATATATATATACATATATACATATATATATATATATATATATATATATATATATATATATATATATATTTATATATATATATATATATATATATACTCAACGACGCGGATCACCCAATAGGAAACAGGTTTATGGGGTATGGGGGACCCTGCGCATATCTTCTCACTGATTTGACCATTCTTTTTTACCGTGCACGGAACGAGGACTACAGTATTTTTTTTTCGCACTGAACACTCAGCGCACCTCTTTAGCAATGGCACCAGAAAGTTGCTCACAAAGTGCAGAGTGATTACGACTTCACCAGAAGGTGTAGCGAAATTGTTCGTTCACTTGGTTGGCCGTTACTCTCCTCAAGGAGTAAATATATCAGGCGATGTCTTTTGCACAACCTAATAAACGACAAAACTGTGATCGATAAAAACAAATACATCAGATCACCAACATACATCTCATCACGACGGGGCCATCCTTTGAAAGTGTGTTAATGTATCTGCCGAACATCAACGTATGCAAATACTTTTTTTCATAAAGCTATTCACGAATGAAACAGTCTTTCAAAAAACATTGTGACCACCCTTTCCACAGCGTTTCCTTTTCTTTTAAAGGAGTATGTGGTCAGACATTGATATCGTATGCTGTGATTTAGGTATTTTCAATTTGCTTTTATTTTTGTAGTGCCGTGCAATTCAACTTGTCCCCACTGATTTAAATGTACTTTGAATTTGTAAACCACCTAGAACAATGCCTCCAGAATGCGCTGTAGGTATAAGTATAAGTAAATAAATAAATGCGCAACGTGATACAGTAAATGAAAAGCTCAATACTCTTGTAACAGAAAAAGACACTATATATTGCAACGTATCATTGTGTTGCATAAACATATAACAATTGTTCGTCAAGCAAAAATTGTTTATTCTCATTCACGATGAAACATCTCATCTGTGAAGTATTTGGTGCTGACAGCATCCTTTGGGACGAGTGGTCAGTCATTCCTGGCAACCGCTTGAGTGCATGTTTTGAGGAGTTTGGGATAAGAAAGAACATTAGATAACATTACATTTTCTTGGCACGTAGGGTAACCCAAGTGGCAGCCACCAACGAAGCACTTTCATCCCATATTTATTCACTGTGTGAACATCTTCTTTTAGCAAATTCGATTCCTGGCAGCTCACCACATCACGAGTTCATTTCTCAAATGGGTATGATGAAACGCCACTTGTCACTTTATGAAACTCGCCAAAGGCACGCTAGTGCTGAAGCGGCCGAATGACTTGTGTTTTGCGAGTGAAAAACGCGACTCTTTCGGAACGCCGGCGTTGCCACCAGCCTCACTGGTGGCTATAGCAACGGTGCGTGAATTTTTTTTTTCTATTATTAAGTTGCACTGGCTTGCCGATAGATGCGCTTCCAGCAGCGGTATAACGGGCACGTGTCTTTTTTACTTTATCTGGTCAATCGCGTCTCATAAGATAGCCAAGAAGTGTCCCCACCTCCAGTGTTTGTATCTTACGCCGTGCAGTTCGGGCAATAAACTTGCTTCGACTTACTTCGACAGTCTGAAACCTTGTGCCCCTTATAGCCACAAATAAAATACTGTAACTTCGCTCTTGGGTTTCAGCTCAATTCAGCCTTTCCAGTTGTGCCTTAACTGTTATCTTGAACTAATAACAAGTCCCTAAATCTTTCCGCTTTAATATATACATCATCTGCATCTGCCATGGCTTGCAGTCTTCCAGTTCTTCTCCCGTAAGAAGTGTGACATGCAAATTCAGTAAATAAAGCCAGTAGGGCTAGCTGTGAAACGTTATTCTCTGGAGAGGAAAGAAGGTGAGCGTTTCATATTCCTGGAAAAAATATAATTTAACAAAACAAAAAAAAACAAAAAAGGCGAATACTAAGATCAGCAAAAGGTTAAGTAAGAAGCGCCAAAAGTTCTCGTTAACGAGGGGAAAGCTCTACGAGTCTAAACAGTCTCTTGATTTCTTGAGTTGGAGTTCAGACGCGTAAAGAGATATATACGACTCGCCCTTCAGCAGTCCAGGGGTGAAGCTGCCGTGGTGGGAGTGTATAAGCTCGGGTCCATCGCCCGACGGCTCGCTCCCACTCTCAGTAGACGACGTCACCAGTGGCACTGTCTTCAGCTCAAACAACAGAACGAGGCCACGCCAGGAACTAGCCAATAGCCTCGGTGGTGGTTGAACGGTCACCAGGACACCGTGATTGTCGTCACCAGCTAGGTTGATGCCTTGACGCCTCGGTACCTGCACCTGAGGAGCTCGCACACCACACGCTAGCCGCGTTCTTGCTTTCTTACTCGCTTGCTTGCTTGATCCTTTTTCGTGGCTCTCACTCACTAAGGGGGATCGGCCAAGAAGCCGGTGGTTAATATAAGTCAATAGCTTAAGATTATCCAGGCTAGGGAGATAGGATTACTTTGTTTGAACTTGGTGGGATAGTTTTGTCACAATGTGAATAAAAGTGAAGGAAAAGAAATATTAGAATTTTCGCAGTGGCTGAGGTGTAATCAATATGTGAAATTCTTCTGAAGGTTAGTTCATACAGTGTAATATATAATAACAAATGTTAAATAGGCTAGTCAAAATCGAAAGGTGATCAATGGCTCAGCATGATAATGTTCTTGTGTTACACAGGAATTCGCAGAGAGCCCCGCCAATGTTCCTGTTGCTGAGTCCTAATGAAGCAGCCCCAAGGGACAAAATAATAGGAGTAGTAAGTGGTATTTCTAGTGTTTTTATACAACTTTGAAACAATTCTTTTATTTTTAAAACAGTGGCTTGTGAGAAGAAAATGGTCAATATTTTCGAGTTCATTACAGCTTGAGCACGGAAGGGATGGAACCAGACTAGACCTGTATAAGTAAATATAAGGAGGTGGTACACGACAACGCATTTTGTGATGGAGACTTTCAATTTACGCATGGAACACAATTTATTCTTCCACGCGAAGTGCAGGTGCGAGAAATCTGGATTCGGTATCGTAAATTTTGATGAGTCTTCAAGAAGGCGAAGTTTTCTGAACCGCCCTGCTGTTACATAAACTGTAGGAGGCATGATGGGCACAATCGAAAGATCAAGGGATGTTCGCGCGAGTGAGTTAGCCATCTAATTTATTAGTATAATACTATGGCCTGGCACCCATGTCATTCGCACTAGACGATTGTTTGCTGGGAATAATCATTTAAAATTTTCTAGTACTTCTGATGCTGAAGACGATGATAAAAATGCACACACAAAATACGAGTCAGTCACTATCACAGCTCTCGAATGAGTCGCGATAAGTTTACGAAGAGCTGGTATAACGGCCGTAAATTCCGCTTCAAATGTAGGTGTATAATTTAGGAGGCATAATGAAAAGGACCAGAAAAATGAAAGAGAAAAACCCACACCTGCTTTCTCGCCACTCATAGATGCATCCATTGCAATTAATTTATTTGTATCTAATTGAGATACGTGTTCTTCTAATAAGGCAATCAAATATTTAGAGGGCAAGTGTTTAGCATTCGTTGGGAAGATATCGTCAAATTCTATTTGCAGTTGGCCGATTGGTTTGTCAGATGCTATGATCTCGATTATATTAGCAATTAAAGCATATAGAGGTGTTTGAACTAAAAGCACTTGGGGTTTATATGCATGGGACCAATGCTTACTGAAAAAGATACCGGGCTCAGCAAAAAATGCAAACTGACGCCTTCTTAAGGAGATTCAAAAAATTTTAGTTAGTTTTTAACTGTTAAAATATTGAATCTGCAAGCAAGAGAAGGTATCCGAGCTTCTTGACACAAAGCATTGTTAGCTGTGAATTTTGGCACACCTAAACAACTTTGAAGAGCTTCCCGCCCTAAGAGAATCAAGGACTTTATTTTGTATGCTGGTCTACCAGAGAATAGTACACATCCGAATTCAAGAATCGGACGAACGTACACGCGGGTAATCATGATCACCGTATCTCTGCAAAGACCGGAACGGAACCGGCGAAGCCTACCTATCATCCCAACAGCACGTGTAGCTTTAATTTTATTATGTTCAAAGCTTTCACAACAGCTCAGTTTTTGATCGTACAGTTCGCCCAGGTATTTAATACAGTCAACTTGGCGAATTTTTTCTTGATGGTACTGAAGAGAAATATTAGCTGGTACGTCCAATGGAAATACTAATATAGCACTTTTAGTTACGTTCAGATTTATATGGCTTTCCTGAAACCAGGCTTCCAACGTTGCCAAATAAAACTGTAAAGTTGAGTGTAGTAAATTAATATCACAGTCAGACGCAAAAACGCAATATCATCTGCTTATACATATACTTGTACCATATAACTCAGTGGTATTGAACTTAATAAAATATTAAATAGCACTCGCTATTGAACAGATCCTTGATGAACACCTCTCACTATTCTATACTTCGGTGTTGCAACACCTCGGTGGGAACAATAGATTTTTCTGTTTTTTAAAAATAATACATCCAATTTGATACATAGCTCGGACAGTTTAGGTCTTTTAGGCATAAATAAGAATAGCGTGTTCAGCACTATCATATGCCTTGGCTTAATCAAGGGTCACTAGGGCCGCATATTGTCGTCTGTGGCGAGCAGCAAGCTTTATACGAGCCTCTAAATCAACGTGCGCCCTACCATATAGAGTAACCTGGTCTAAATCCAATTTGGTCTGTACTGAGTACTGTATTATCTGTTATAAATTTCATGATTGTAATGTAAAGTATTCTGTCTCTTAACCTAACTACATATTATGTTAAAGCGATCGGCCTAACTTTATCTATCTGCATTACTAGTTCCTGTTTTTTAAATAGTGGTATCATTTTTGCTAGTCTCCAGGCAGGAGCTATCCAACAACTTCAAAATGAGTGCTTGAAAACGTTGAGAAGGTCTTCAGTAGAGACGCCGAATAATATTTTTAACATTCTTGAAGTGACACCATCTGTTCCAGGGCCTGTGTTTAGCAGAAGACGAACGACGTGCGCAAGTTCATCCCTACTTACTTTACTAAAATAATTTCCGAATGAAGGTTTCAGAAACTTTATTTGTATTTGCGATGTAAATCTCTTTTTTTAATCCTAATTCAAGTTCAGCAAATATATCTTCCAACTCCCGTGGGAAAAAAATAAGTAAGACAATATTTACGGGTGCTGAAATGGCTTTACGATTATGGAGAGATCTGAATAGAGCTTCCTTGTTGCCACTCTTAGATAGCTATAACGTTTTTCTTCATAGTCTTCTTTCGCTAATGAAACTCTTCTCTCAAACGTAGCTTTAGAATATAAATATTGCTCAAATTAGTAGAACATTGGTTGATAAGGAGTTTTTTTTCCATGCAGCTTCCCGGCGTCTACTATCTCTAGCACAATCCAGACTCCAGCAGGCAGATATAGATTTTTCTTTTGTTGAAAATAATGTAACGGGCATTACGAACACACAAAATGAGAAAAAAGTGTATTTCCAATATTTACAGGTAGGTGTGACACCCCAGGGCTGCCAGCATATTGCGCGGCAAGTCCGCTTCTTCTTTATCGATTCGTCTACGACGGCGGAGCCAAGCTCACTGCCTCGTAACAATATAGTGAACTGTGATTTTTAATTATACGCTTTTGAGCGGAACAAAGGCTCGTAGCTATACCATTCGTTTCCACACTGGGCAATGAAGACAACGTTGACTGTAAATATTCTTTAATTTAGAGTAGTCTAGAAAACTTTGCACCTGGTAATCTACCGTCACTTAAGGAATGCCGACTTCGAATACCAGGGAACAGTGATCACTACTTGTAGCGGTATCAAGAACAGTCTAAGACGATAAGGTCACATTTCAGCTAGCACATGTCATCTATGACGGACCTCGAATCGCATCTATATAATGTGGGAACTCTGGAATTTAAACAAATTATGTTATTTCGATTAGCCCACCCAACAACACGCGAGGGGAATTGAAGTCTCCCGCAAATAGTATACTGTTTCTGCAAAAACTCAGTCACATCAAATGCTCTTTTATCTTGTATCCCAGCTGGAATGTAGTTGTTGACTATTGTTAGTTGCGTGCATCCAGCAAAGGAAATTTCAAAAACCTTTAGTTCATAATCATGTGATATTCGTTTGTAAACAAAATGTGCTTTATGAGAAATTTTGGATGATATGAAAAATTGAATCCTCTACCACGTGAGTCTGTGTCCAGTCAAAAGCACTGTTAGTTGTTTAAGTAAAATTTCGATCAGCTGACAGCCAAATTTCTTGTAACATTATGACGTCTGGAGACTGTTGAGAAATTAAAAATAATCAGTCTGTAATTGCCGAGAGAATTGAACGGCAGTTCCATTGAAGTACTCTAAGGCACCCTATGAGGATGATGACAAGAAAGGAGTAGCAACTGCTTGATCTATAATACTGTGTTTTAAGAAGGCCGCTTTAGTCCTAGGTTTCTTCACACTCTTTTTTGCTTTTTGATGGGAAGAATAGTAAATTTTGCTAGTAGGTGATATGGTGCGTTTCAGAAGCCGAGCACCCATATTTACATCCCGACTACTTATTCACTCTGAATCAGATATACCTTCCTGCTGAGTTCGGCTAGATCAGGAAGGCTTTGCTTCATCATCGATAAAGGCATCAGTCTGATGTTCGGCAGGCTTATTGATTGAAGCGCTCGAAGGTTGGATATGCTTACTTATTCGATCAGATACGCCCGACATCTGTAAATTCATGCTATCATTGAGTGAGTCGGACAGATTGATTGAAAAGTTTTACAATACTTTTCCTAAAGCCTTTTATACCATAGCCCAAATGAACTGAGAAAGTGATGCATCCATAGCAAGAGGTGGACGAGGTGCTATTATTCTTTGAATTTCCGCTACTGCTTCTCTACGAGAGCATCGCCTCCTTTCAGTGTTTTCAAGCACTTGAAGTTTCTGTGATCTTGCTGGGCAGTTAAGGTCGTCTGCAGTGTGATTTGCCTTGCACAAACAGCACGTCTTATTGTCTGATTCGCACTGAGCAGTACTATGGCCGGCCCCGCATATGCGACATCGAGTGTCCGATCGACCACCTTTAGTGCTATGTCGAAAGTGCCAGCATTTAGCACGTTGCAGCGGAAGGGGAGCTACGCCTTGAACCCTATAGATAAGCGGCCATGCCTTGATCACCGAAGCGCGATTCGTTCCAGCAAATGTGACAATTACGGTTTCAGTGGGAACTATCTAATTATTTTCTTGTTTGGTACAGCGTTAAGCCGAAAGAGCACGAGCTGGAGAAAAGATATCCTAGACTTCTGCTGCACTAAGACCCGCGAATTTATCCTTTGCAGCAAGCTAGATGAAGTGGGATAAAAGAGCTCGCCCGATGTGATGCAAAAGTAGTACACTTCAGTGGGTCTTTGACACAAGTCTTGTCTTGTAAGCAGCATAGTATCCTCCCGAGTCCAAACTGACGAACTTCTGTTATCAGTAGGTAGTGCGGAGTGATCGCACGAAGTTCCATTTGAACTGCCTTGGTATTCTTTATACGGATGAGCCCACCAGTGGTCGGCAATAAAATGACAGCGTTCGAGTTCCATAGCGGAGAGACAACTCCAAGGGTAGATCCTGAGGTGGAGCAGAGGCTGACCAGAGGGTAGGCCTCTGCTTCGGAGGAGAAACAGACATGAAAGAAGGTTAAGTTACAGTTAGCAATGTACTCAAAATAGTTGCGGGGCAAGAGGTACATCTAATAAAGTAAAAGTAACCACCGGCTACTTTTAAAATAATAACCGCAACTCTGAAGATAGAACAAGGGACGTTGGGTCGAACAGTAAGAACTTTGCCGTGGCCTGCGGAATGCCCGATGCCATCCACGAAAAGCTGCATTCTGCCAAGCACCAGCACGATTCATCCTCTTCCTCCTTCTTCGATGCCGTGGCTCTGGATTCTTCCCTGCGATTTTCTTGGGGTTTCTTTTTTTCAATTGCCAGTGTTTGCCGCATGGGCGCAGGTAACACACCTTCAGTAGCCGATCTTGCCACACAGAATTCGAAAATCACTTGACTCATGCACTTCACTCACAACACAGTTGCAACTTACCACCCAAAAACCCAAACGAGCTACTTCACGCGACCAGACAAAGAAACACGAGTGGTACTACACGGTGTCAATCTCTACATCCAAATAAAATGGGCGCACATGCACGCATTGCCCATGTCAGGGTAATATTGTAACGTCACAGAATTGTGTATGAAACCCTTCCACATGTGCCCGTTTGATTGGTAAGAATACGAGTGAATAAGACATTCTAGGGGACCAAAGAAACAGATTGCACAAAAAATGGTCAATAGCGAATGCTCTATAAGAAACGAACAAAACTCTGATGAAATGTGTAATGTGGTAGGATGATAGCGAGTCTAATATGGTAGCATGGGGTTATTGGCTGCTCACTGCGGTGATTTGTGGCAAAAACAGAACACTACTCCTGCCGCGTATACGTCTCGCACACGATTTTGACCTTCTTCCACACATGTCAACCCACCGTCACTTAACAAAAAAAAACCTCCTCCCGCAATAACGATCACCCGTCTGTCGAGCAGGCTACTGAGCGAGAAGAGCCGGACGGGATATAGTTACAAGAAAACATAAAAATCGTAGTTATTCCTTGTTGGGAGCCCTTCTCAGCGTCCAACGATGGTGAGTGTCTCCCCCAATCCTTCGGCGTGTCCTATGTGGGCACGCAGTTTCAGAAAGGCTTTCGTCGAATTTTCAGTGCGCGGATCAGGACGCCAGAAGATAACGCCGCCTCCGTAGTCCTACTTTGCAGCAACGCATTCTTCCAGTGAAAAATGCTCGATGTCAAGACGGTTTCTCTGAACATCACTGCTGAAAGTATTCTCTCCGTCGAGCGACTTCCATAGTACTAACAACGCGTCATTGCACAACCCCAACATGGCGTCACTCACCACGTTTATCTGGGGATGCGGAGAAAATTGCGCTCCGATACCAGGCAAAAAAAGTGTGCTGGCATCTATCAACAAACGTGAAAAAAAGGGGTGCAGAGAAGACCAAGGTTTGGAAGCTCAAATCATGAGCCTGCGCTACTTTCCACGTACAATGAATGTTATGGGCATGGAGTTATTAAACTGACTGTCTCTATATAAACTCTATGGTTATGGGGTTCATGCGCTACAAAAGCACGGACGAATAATATACGCTCGTCAAACAAGGTGAGTTTTAACTGCCAAGGGTAGACAATGATATTTAACTATCCAACGTTGAAAATCTCGTGAAGCTCATATGTGTGAGTTGCCACGTGTTTTCACGAAAACTTCACGTCTCGCGAGAATGAATCAGATTTAACGTGTAACGAATGGTCCGGTATACTCACCGATGAACACAACATACAAAGTGGTTTGTGCTCGTTTCTGACTAACGCGTTAACACTGAGGCTAGCACAGCCGGACAAGGGAGCGTCTGCCTCCTGATCACTCTCGAGAAGACAATGCTGAATTCCGCTAGGTGGCGCGACAGTCTGTGAACCTTGCTTCGACAGAGTTGTCCCTTGTCACCTTTGTTATTTATGCTGTATCTCCAGGGATTATAAGCCAAATTAGAGGGAAGTCGACTCGGATTCAGCCTCTCTTTCGCCAAACAAGGAAAACACATTGAACAGTCGTTACCAACATTGATGTATGCAGATAATATAGTGGCAATTGCCGTTAACAAAGAAGATCTGCAGGGATTGACAGACATCTGTGGTAATGAGGCGGATAGGTTAAATTTAAACTTCAGCAGGGGACAATCATGCTTTTTAATGATAACAAAGGCTGTGAGCATAAGATACAGGAAGTCACGCTAGAGATAGCGCATAAATACAAATACTTGGGCGTCTGGATAAATAACGGGGCGGAGTATATGAGGGACCACGAAAGATACGTAATGACTAAGGGCACCAGGAATGTAGCTGTATTGTAAAATAGGCCACTGTGGAACTACGATAGGAATGATGTTGTCAGAGGGATTTGAAAAGGTGTCAAAGTCCCGGGTTTGACGTTCGGCAATGTGGTCTTGAGATGATATTAAAAACTCAAAAAAGATTGGAAATAAACGACGTATCGTAGGTAGACTTGCTTTGGCAGCACACGGAAATACCCCTAATCAAGGGGTACAGAATGTCATGGGATGGACATCGTCTGAGTGCAGGGAAGCTAGCAGCGAGATAAAACTTGAGGAGCGATTGAGAAAAACGGAGAGGAGAGTTGGGCTAGGAATGTTTTTAGCTGCTTGTACATAAATAAGGTTGATACTAAATAGAGGAAGCGAACTCGAAAATTGTCAAGCAAGTATTTAGACAACAGCATAATACTAAGCCAAAAAGGAAAAATTGGTTAAAAAAAGGTGAAGGAAAAGGAGAGGGATATGTGAAAGATGGGAATGCTTACGAAATAATCACAGGAGACCTACCGAACTGTTAAGCAGGAAATTGCTAAGGCAAAGATCTACGATAATTCTCGGGGTAGTTCTCCGCTCTTCGAGGCTAGAATGGGAGTATTGTAGGCCAAGACGTAGCGAGTAAAATGCGAAGGCACAGACACGGTATTTATGCATGTGAAGAGGCGGAGGAAACGGCTGAACATGTGATAATGTTCTATAAAAGGCTCTTGAATTTTACAAAGCAATGAGGTTTAGGGACAGTGAAGGCAAAATGGACTTTAAACAGGTAGCAATAACCAGGAGGCGGCTAACGGATTGGTGGCTACAATCGAGGCACGAGTGAAATTCTTTATGGTCAGGTGGCGTGAGCCACCACCCGATCTAAAGGGCACGGCCGGATACATCCATTCATCCATCAAACCATTGCTAATTAAGCGAGCCCGCCATCGCAAATGACAAACCTTTCTATTCTAACAGAATTCATCTGGGTACCTTGGATTTAGAGAAGCTTTCATCCCGCTTGTTCCTTGAAGATCTCCCTGTGCCTGGGTATGACCTAGGAGCACGTGTTGAGTTGTTTATCCATCAGAGTTTTCTAATGTACACTAGAGAGAACCCTGGCGCTAGTGTCTATGGGAGCTGCTATGCATGGCACTTCGGGGAGCATGGGAATCAAGGGTAGTACACCCCTTTGTCTAATATTCGTACTTCTAGCCTGCTTTTGGCTCCATGTGTATTCGTGTAGCTTGGAGCTATTTCCCCACGAAACAAAAATCAGCAAATGTTCAACGATTGCGCTTCATCACCTTGTTCTTTTAGACTTACCTTTACAAATCAGGTCACGACGTTTGAAAGGGTTGAATCTTTCTTTCAAAAACTAAACCAAAACACAACAATAAACAAAGCCGCAAGTACAATTCGCTGTCCGCAAGTGCGAAGACTAGGCGAATGTGTATACTACCCATAATCCCCATGGCCGCTGAGCAATCACAGCCGCAGAGTCCCCACTAGTTATTTTAAAGAAACTCTATGGTTTATTCCACCTGACAGTCACTTGCGCTCTCATTCTTGTTCTGCGATTGCGCGAAGAAAGAAAACAATATACAAAGTGTAGCGCTAGGGATCTTTCATTTTCAAATTTTAGGTACCATCTAAATACTTGGATAAGTCGCCTTTGTTTGCTTTGTTATACCTAGGACCTTATCGAGGACTGATGCTGCAATGATAATCCGAAAATACGCTAATGCAGTGTTAAAACTCCTGTGGAAAGCCGAGAGCTTACGGCACAGGCGACTGCATAGCCTGGACACGTCTGGACTCTGTCGACTCGAGACAACGGTGTTTGCCGACTATGGCTTGGTGTCCCCTTCACCAAAGTTTTCACCTTCTGAATCGGCATGGAAGACAGTGCTGCTTGCGTTCAATGCGGCACTGATAAAACTATAGAGCACGTTCTCTGTATTTGCCCTCGTTACAGCGTGCAAAGACGGCAACTAGCTGCTGCGTTTGCTCGCCTTGAAGACAGACCTTTGTCTGAACAATCAGTGCTTGAAAGCCGACATGATTTGTAGGCTCACAGAAAATCAGTGAAGGCCTTACTGAACTTTTTGCGTGGCAGTGACCTCTTGTATAGACTATAGCACCCCACCCCCACCCTCTTTTTTCCCGCGTCTATTTCCCTCTTCGCTTTCATTCCCATCTTTCTTCCCTATTCCCCCTTCCCCTATGCAGGGTAGCCAACCGGATGCTCCATTTTCTGGTTCACCTCCCGGTCTTTCGCTCATTTTATCCTCTCTCTCCCCTAGGACCTTAGGCAGCTCACTGGCGCTGACGGCTTTGACCATATAGCGTACTTCTGCTCCGTATTCTGTAGTCTGGTTCTATTCTGTAGTCTGTTTTAAGTTCGAATACACTTTATAAGTGACCCTGAATACGGCATCAGTGGTGCGCCTCCTCCTCTCCCCTAGCAACGGCGCGAGAAGCAGAGAGGAGCGTCTGTAGCAACGATGCAGTGACGCCCCACACCACGTGATTGCGCGCACTCCGCCCTCCGCTCCGTGGCTGCGCGCGCCAGCCATTACTTCCTCGAGATCGGCAAGTCGTCATAGGTATGGATCCATCGCAGGCATCAACCTCGACTGCGATACCTCCAACAAGGAGTACAACGCAATTGAATGCGAGCTTTGCACGTGTCGTTGAAGATGTCACGCCGATTGAAGACAAGGCAGCGCGGCACAGGGCCCGTGATGCCGAGCGCCAGCGGGCGAAGCGGGCCGCGGACATAAACATCAACATAGTGCGAAATCACTCTCACATATGCACGTAAACTCACCGAGATTTCCCGAGAGGGTCTCATGATTCCTGGGAATCGCAACGTGATCACACGGGGGAGTTTACGTTAACTCACTGGCGAATGCCAACCGATTTTAACTTTACTCCCCCTCATAGCATGACCCTATGCATTCGCACTTAACCATGTTCACCCTCAGGGAAATGCCTGGGAGTTTTTTCGTCTTCCGTCACGCTTTAGGCGCCGTCCACGCCAAAAGCTCCTACGTTTTTTTCTGAATTTGGCCAATGAAGAGCGCTCGTTGCCGCCAATGGTGTGTAAACAAGGCACGTGCAGCAAATAGCTTAGCTTACGTAGAATCTAGAGAAATCCCTAGTATTTTCTGGGTAATTTGAGGAGAAAAGCTTAAGGACTTTAGCGACTTTCTGGCAAAACGTTGCAAAGAGACAGTATATTCAATATATCCGTTACGCGAGCAGAAAAATAGCTAGCATTTTCTGGGTATTTTGAAGAGGAAAATTTAAGGACCTTAGTGAATGACTGGCTGAGAGCCGCAAAGTGGTAGTATATTAAATTTTTTTTTCATTCGCGAGCGTGTAACGAAAAAAACCACTCAAGTAAAATAAAACAAATTTTATTTGTAGGCGTCTAGCGCTGACATGTATTCATTTATTGGCTAAAAGTAAATTATAAACTTTTGTGTTTTGGGTGTTGAAGCCTCATGTCAGTCTTTTCCGCATCCAATTCCAGTCACATGATGGCCGTTGTGTGTAAAAACAGCTTATCGTCGCCGAGAGCTGCGTTTTGCGTTCTGTGGCATCTAAATCTGCGAGAAGAGTGCGATTGTGACTACTGGGGAGTATTTTCGTTGCTGAAGGATATGGAAAGCTGCGAAGAACAAAGACAAATCGTGAAATTCGTGTCATAAGGTGAGTAAACGAAGCCAAACATACCACGATCGCGATATATTTACTTCGCTTTTGTTCTTACAGGTAACAAACAACAAAGTGTAAACCGGAGAAGTCTGCCCTTTTGTGTTCTAATAAGAGGTAAGCAACATTTTTTTAATACGATGGTGCGGGGGCGAGCCTCATTACAACGCACGATGCATAACATGGAAATGCCAATTCGTGTATTTACCCGCTGCATCCTACGTACATTTTTCCTTAATTGAACTCTCGCAGGAGAAAATTGTTGCGTAAAACATTTGTGTTTATCTGCTGGCCACGGTGTTTCATTTGCTATGATTTAACTAGATTTGATGAACTTTATTGTTTTAGCCGGCTAACGATTTCTCTGATATATGCTTCTCATTGGTTTTTTACACGTTGCAGCGAGAACGGGGAGGATAAAAGGAGACAACATTTACCAAGCCACTCGGTAGGGTTTCCCAGCAGCGACGGGCCTGTTCTTTGTGTTTATCAAGCAAAAGGGCTACAACTTCGTTGGCAAGTTACAAGTGCTGTTGACAGAGCAGCACTGCGTACAGTTGCCATCATGTCCGATGGACTGTGTTTTTGAAGTGGAGATTACTTAGCTAATTGGTCTGTTCTGGGTACATTTTGATAATCCAGGAGGTAGATTCAAGAGACAGGTATGATATGCCTTCTTAGCGTACTTCAGAAATCACTTGATTATTTAATTTGCTTGCATTAGTGACATGAAAAGATAATTTCTGGGCATACAGTTAACTAATGTGCGGTAAAGACAGATAACAAAGAATGACCACTGTTATTATACAGAGAACATTTTCAAAGCCCCAGTATCTTACGTATTTAGTAAGAGTGTAAAGAAAGCGACAATATTTTGGCATAAAAATGGGGGTGATCACCGGACCAAGAAATTAGATTTGCAGTAGTCATTGCAATGCATGTCGCCCATTGCAGCCTGCATTTGAGAAACTGTTACTATTATGTTGTGTCTCCAAAATAGCTGGGCACAAAAATTTTGCATGATTACTAAGCAAACATTAGGAATTTACGGCTTCTCTTGATGACTGCTGAGTGAAAGGACCTAATAAGTGAAATAATGCCCAAAATTGACAGGTGGAGCATACTTTTCAAAAGGACAAACTAAAAACACTATTGGTGGGCTGAAATTGGTGCAACTTTCGAACAACACAGGTTACGTACTCCCCACAACTTTGCTGAGTTTACTGCTGCTACTGATAAATTGATTTACAACATGCTTATGGATTCATGCTTTACACCTAAGAATTTCTGGAATCCTTTTACTGTGTAGATGAGAGACATTGAGGTGCTTGTGCCCAGCTTCGGAAAAAGCCAAGTGAAGTCAATATGTTTGAATTCTTGTGGTTGGGCTGTGTTATAACAGGATAAAAGAAGGTAGGCCTTTTCTACCTTGATAATTAACTTTTTTTTTCCAAATCAATCACAAATGCCACGTTTTGCTGCCTGCCCAACTCGAACAGGTGCAGCATCACTTACGTTTTCTGTATATTTTTGCATTACAGGGTCCGTAATACATCATGAGGTTTGTCTACATCATCTGGAGTTTGTCGATGAAGTGAGAAGCTTGCGTTTAACTACATTGGCTGTCGTTGTGCCTGGAGCTTCTCAGCCTTTGCTGCCACCACCACAGTAACGATCATGGGCATCACGGCATCAACACTTTTCCCACGTTTAACTTTTCTTTCTTTGGTGTTGTTTTTCTTGCAAATCAGCTTCACGATACGACCAGTGTGGTGCATAACATTGTTGAACTATTCAGCTCTTCACAGTCACGTGAGTGTATCTTCAAACATTACTTTTACGTGTGCTCGTCAGCCTTCTGAAATGATGCGCACAACAGATATCAGATATAGTGTTTATTTATTTATTTATTATAGTACCCACGGTACCCAAGGGCATCACAGTGGGGGGAGGGGGGAAAGACTACAATATTGCAACTCTTAATACAGATACACTTCTACATCAAAATAATAACGCAATTCATTGGCAACTATACGTAGCGGCACCTGGGAGTAGGCAACACAAAGCACCTTAACAGTACCGTTTCGTCCCTACACATCCTCGCGAGTACACCACTCTAGTTTATGAAGTAATCTTGAGAATACTTCAAGTGAAGTAACGTCTGCTACTTTGGAAGGCAACCTACTCCACCTTGCTATCGTCCAGTGGAAAAAATAACATTTTAAAAGCAGCAGTGGGGCAGCTTATTTTCCTTATCTTATTGGCATGATCTAGTCGCTGTGTAGCGCAGTCCGGTTTACAAAATTATTGTGAGGGGTTGAGACCTATATGACTATGAAATTTGTGAAAACGTTTCAACCTCAGATACTTCCTTTTCTTGACCAAAGGTTCCCAACGAAGCTTTTTTTGCTTTTGAAAAACTGAAATTGTTAAAATAAGAGCAGACAAACCGAACAGCATTGTTTTGTATTCTTTCTAAATTGGATACATCGCATGCCTTCCAAGGATCCCACACAGCACAAGCGTGATCGAAAGCGTAATGTAAGGCAAATTGATTATTAGTCATATATAGTTGATTTTTGGCCTCATGTGGTAACTTACTTGCGTTTCTGCGCAGAACACCTAACACACACGTCCTGCTTTACTAGTGATGTGCTTGATGTGATGGCTCCAGGGAAGGTCCGGTGCAAAAGATACACCGGGAGGCTTGTGTTCACGAACTGTTAGCAGACTAGTTAAATTTACAGTGTAAAATGAATCATGTTGTGTCTTTTTCCTAAAGAAACACATATGCACTGTTTTTTTGCTAAAGTGAACATGCGCCACTTTCCACACAATTCAGAAACTGTGTCAAGATCGTTTTAAACAGCAGTGCAACCATGAAAGCTAAGTATAAGTCTGTACAAAACACAGTCGTCGGCAAATAATTTTATATATGATAAAATACCAGACCGAATGTCAATTATCTAGATAAGAAATAATCGCAGACCAAAGACTGACCCTTTAGGCACTCCAGAGGACATCAATCTTCCGGGACGACTTATTATTGATAATAACCTTTTACCTCCTTAAATTGAAATACTCACTTATCCAGGTATGTGGGGTTTGACGTCCCAAAACTACTATATGATTACGAGACACACCGTAGTGGAGGGCTCTAGAAATTTTGACCACCTGGGGTTCTTTAACGTGCACCCAAATCTTAGCACACGCGTCTACAGCATTTCCGCCTCCATCGGAAATGCAGCCGCTGCAGCCGGGATTTTATGCCGCGACCTGCGGGTCAGCAGCCGAGTACCTCAGCCACTAGACCACCACGGCGGGTCTCCTAGCTTATCCAGTTCACAACCATATCATTAACTTTATGCAGCTTTCTACAGAGCAGTCTACAGAGAAACCCTTATCTAAAGCAGAGCATAAGTCGTTTGTCATTTCAAGTAACAGTGTTGTGCAGAACAAATGACTGCGAAGGCCGTGCTACTGAGGATTAAGTGAAGAATACGTGTTCATGTGAGTCAATGTATTGGTAGACAGAACATGTTCAAGCATTTTGCATGCAACACTTGTGATTGAAATCGGCCCATAATTTAAAACACTACTTCGCGGTTCACTCTTGTGAACGGGCACTACGTTAGAAAGTTTCCAGTCATCGGGTAATAAAGATTCTTCTAAGCACTTAGTGAAAATAAGATTAACGCACAGATATTTAGATACTTTGTGCGGGCTTAAAAGAAGCAATGAAGGTGACAAACCATTAGATCATCTGACTTTAGAGACATTCATGGATTGATTAAAAGCCTCTGTGCCATGCTGGACAATCGCAATATCGCTCATTTGTTCCGTCACCACCTCAGAGGACTGTGCAAAAGTGACAGTGATGTTAACCTGAGGGGTATACGCCAAAATAAAAAATACGATAAAGCACTCCGCTTTATCTACATCAATATGAATAGTGACGTCGTTTCATCAAGAGCTGGAATCAATAAGACGTCTTTGCTGTTTGACATAAAGAATTTCCACAGTTCCTTAGGGCACTTCCTTATGCGCAGGTGAAATGTATGAAAAAAATTATCTTTAGCCGTTTTCAGAACTGCATTTATATAAACTGTTTTTGCCTAAGTTTATCCTCATATTTAACGAAGGGTTTTTTTTTTAATCAGAGCAAACACGCGCACGTTGTCTGGCCGTGCGTCACCTGAATACAAAGGTTTGCTTTTGCTGCACCTGAACTTAGAAACCGTGAAGGCATATGCTTCTCGCACAGTTCAAGTATTTTCCCTTTAAGTGGTTGCCACAGCTTTTCAACATTCCCCAATTTCGCCTGTGTTCAAAATGTGTCATAGAAAGAGTTCAAAGCGAGAGATATATCAGAGATACGCAGTTTCCCATACCTGAAGATTCGATGGGCGTCATTATTCGGAATTTTGACGTATTGGAAGTTCATATCACGTAAGACCGCGTCATGATTGTTTATGCCTGGCGGCACTAGTGTTGATCGTGCCGACTCAGGTGCAATACAGAAAAGCAAATCTAAAACATTTGTTCCTTTTGTGGGCTTTAGAACACGCTGTGTAAACCCAAAGAGGCTAAATGACCTTAACAGTTCTTTGCTTGACTGACTGCAAGTACTAGAAATGATATCTGCCTGTGACCAAATAATGTCTGAAAGATTTAAATCTCCACCAATAAATAAGCAATCACTGTCCACTTTTTCCGTTGCGTTGGTAAGTTTTTCAAGAAAGTTAATATTACTTCCTGGTGGACGACAGAACGAACATACTGAGGCTGAGCAGCCATTTTTCAATCTACTCTCTACCCAAAACAGTTTCACTCTAATGCACTCAATATCCATTATCTGGGATCAAATTTTCGCATTTGCTAGAATGAACACTCCGCCGCCAAAGCAATTTTGATCCCTGTGACAGCAAACATACCCACTTGTAAATATTTCTTCATCAGCAATATCTGCATGAATCAAGAATTTTGATCCAGAAATGATAGTCAGACTAATCATTTTAACAAGATTAAAAAAGTCATCACTTTTTTGTGTAAATTTCTGGAATTCACAATAAGAAAAGTAATAACCGACCCATTCGCTTTTGAATCCTGTCAATTTGTCCACATAACCTGATCCAGGACAGCATCATAGATACACTTTCCTTTATTGATGTAAATAGTCGTGAACTTAGGTTTTATTTTGTCAGTTCTGCCTTGATTCTTCTTCGCGTAATCCCAAAGGCGTTTACGCGTTCTGGGTACGCTCTCTGAAAAGTCTTCTGATATGCTAATAGATGTGTCTTCTAATTTCCTAGCTTTCGAAAGTACTAACTCCTTGTCTTTGCACGAGAGAAACTTCACAATCATTGGCCTCTTTTCGCTCGGACTGTACCTTCCAAGACAATGTGCTCTGTCTATGAGTATTTATTACAGTGTAGTTTCATTTACCAAATTTCTGTTATGTACTTGTAGCAACGGAACCTATCTGGCTGCCATCGCCGCTTGTGCCCACACGCGACCAAGCTAGTCGCACGTGGGCAGAAGCAGTGCTCACTTCCCCTCTCCCTTCCAGGCTATACAAGCCCAATCCTACGATCAATAAAGCTTATGCTTGCACTTGACCAGTCTCATTCGAGGATCGCAGCGCGCGCTGGGTGAGGACCTACGATGTAACAAGGGCAAAGAAGGCGGAAAAGACCCTCGGAATCAAGAACGAGCTAGACGAGCCCGACTTATCAATTCAGATGAGTCGAGCTCATCATTCAGACGAGCCCGGCTCATCAATTCAGATGCATTGAGCCGCTTACCCCCAGATACGAACCAGTCGAAGGCCGGAGGTGAGCCCGCTGATTATCACCTATCATTGGAAACCTTGTCAGACGTGACAATTTTTACTGACGGATTTAAAACAAGCGGCAATCGACCACATCTTTTCGAAAGCCGTAAAATATGTACTGCAGGGCTGGCCAGCAAGTAAGACGGTGGAAGTAGACACGAAATCATTTTTGCCCAAAGATTGGAGCTGTCCGTAGAACATAATTTACTGTACTAGAG
Organism: Rhipicephalus annulatus; assembly: GCA_013436015.1. Lineage (NCBI taxonomy): Eukaryota > Metazoa > Arthropoda > Arachnida > Ixodida > Ixodidae > Rhipicephalus > Rhipicephalus annulatus. The sequence continues at coordinate 247,660 of WOVY01010058.1, forward strand.
TTGAAGAGTTCTGATTCCAGAGAAAGTGCGTGCACAAGTGTTCGAACACTTGCATGAAACACACCAGTGTTCCTCTGCTACGAAGGCAGTGGCCAGGTCTTCTTTTTGGTGGCCAGGTCCTGATAGCGATATTGAACTACTATCTGTTTCCTGTAAAAGATGAATTCAAAACCTTCCTATCCCGGCAGCCGCACCAGCAAGGAACTTGCCTAAGACAGAGGAGAGCTAGGAAAGAGCACACTGACTTTTCTGGGCTGGTCGCGGGTACAATGATCGTTGTGCTTGTTGACGCCCATAGCAAGTGGATAGACGCTGTGCCCATGAAGCGAGCAAGCATCTCTGCTACTATGAGCGGTCTGAGGAATATACTCTGTAGATTCGGTATTCCCTGTATTATTGTTACAGATAATGGTTCACAATTCTCCAGCAAATTGTTCGTGACATTCACAAAGCGGAACAATATAACTCATGTGCACACGCCTGTGTACAACCCACAACTGAACGGGTTAGCGAAAGGGCAGTTCGCGCCATTAAAGACGGCTTCAGAAAGATGGGAAACGGCAGCAGAGAAGATAATCTTGATCGTCTTCTTTTCAATTACAAATGTACTCCCCTCAGTTCTGGGACATGCCCCTCTGAACTTCCTTTAGGCTACCGCATGTGTTCCCGCTTGAACTCATTATTCTTCCCCCCCCCCCATTTATGCAGGATCCATGAAAACGCACGAGTGGATGGTGCCAGCAGACGTCACCGTTTATGTCCGTAATTATGGGCAGGGAGATAAGTGGACTACGGGAAGAACCGCATGCGTATCCGGTGCCCGAATGGTCACCATTGATACACCTGAGGGACCGGTACGGCGATACGTTGATCAGATGTGCTCAGCCCAGTCAATCCCGGTGCAGTGTGGTTCAGAAAAAAAAGCATGAGACAGAGCCAGCCACGAAGCAGGTTGTGTCCCCCACCCGACCACCTGTCGAGGCGCCGTTGCAAGGCACTCCACCTGCAGATGCTGGCGAAGCACCGCTACGTCGTTCGAAGCGTCAGCGGAAACCAACCACAACGTTTCTGAACCTTCAAGGGAAGAGAAATGTAGCAACGGAACCTATCTGGCTGCCTTTGCCGCTTATCGCGACAAAGCTAGTTGCACGTGGACACTAGCAGTGCTCACTTCTCCGTGTCTCCGCCTGCCTATAAAAGTCCGATCCTACGATCAATAAACGTTCCTTTTTATGCTTAACTTGACCAGTCTGATTCGGGGACCTCTGCGCGCGCTGAGTGAGGAGCTCCGATGTAACAGTACTTCTCAACTTTTTCGCATGCTTCGTGCTCTTGGTGATCTGGCACACCAAAAAATTTTTCGATGCGCCTCCTACTACGGTTTTCAAGTTCATCCACCTTGTCAACAAGCGGTCTTATTTGGGCCTTTTGCTCTTCGCACGACTGTTTGACTTCCATTACGACACCGGGCCAATGTTCGCATTTGAAGAATGCAGTTTCTAACTTAGTCATATGTTCGTTAAGGCTAGAAATGGCAGACTTGCTTTTGGCTTGATGTTTCCCAATAGTACCCACTTTTTTAAATTTCTTGTTGGCCTTCAACTAGCTGTTTAATAATGGTATCGTCGGGGCCGGCATTAGTCTCGACATCCCCGCATATGAGTAACCATAACAAGTAAAATGCGAAACGGCGCAGTAGCTTGAACCGATAGCGTCTACAATTTATGGGTCGCATATGACACGTATGGACCGTTACACTATCGAAAAGTACAGGGGGTGGCACCGGCAGCATAAAAATTATTGAGTACCACATGCAGCATTCAGACTCACCTGCACAAGAAAAAGCATCCGCGTGAGCGACACAGTCATAGTCGAGCCGGTGCGACGCCCCAGAGACACATTGAAATGCCGATGTATATGTGGGCTGTAGCTATGCACAGTGACGTTCCAGGGTTCATTGACTGGTATCGGGCATTGTCTAGAAGAAGCGGTGATGATCTGTGCGTCACATATGTCATTGCCTCCTTCGATGCCTTCCCAAGAAAAATGAGCAATGGAAGAATCAGCAGCCGAAGATACAGCTTTCCAAGATTCATACTGCCAAATTGCAAAGCAATGGCAGGAAACTGAAGTAGCGAGAACCTGCACTCCGACAGGATCTTAATCTCGTGCAACAGTGGTGCGAATTCGGTTGATGAAGCTTAATCCCACTTAATGCAAGCTCGTCTCACTTCAACGCCAGAGTAATCCTTTATCATTCTCATACCTAATCTCTAATTCCACTACTGAACAAGTTCACTCATATAAATACCTAGGCGTCACTTTATAATCTGACCTTTCCTGGAACACGCACATGAACAACATCATATTAATTGCGAACAAATCCCTCGGTTTCCAAAAGCGTAATTTGCGTCACGCACCATAAGACATAAAATTTCTGGTCTACTAATCACTCATCAGACCTAAACTAGAATAGGCAGCGCCCATCTGGAGCCCACACAAGATATACCTAATAAACAAAATAGAATCTGTACAAAATCGTACCACTAGGTTCATTCATTCTTCATAATCATACGACATAAGCATATCATCCCTAAAACGTGACATTGATGTTGCCAATCTTTCTGTGCGTCGCGGCATCGCCAGCCTCTGTTTGATTCACAAATTTTTCACAGTTCTCTCAATCAGCACCTTACATCATCCCACCGACGCACATATCTCACCGCACGACTCATCCTTATTCAATCGCACGTGCACGTGCTCGCGCAACTACTTTTGCTGCCTCATTTTTTCTTTGCACAGCAGTGGACTGGAATGGCCTTCCCCGTGACATCGCAGCCATGACGTGTTCATGAACGTTTGCGCAAAACATAAATGCATATTGTTTGTTAGAAGATCACTCTCTGTAACCTCCATTTGTTAACCCACCCCTTATGTAATACCCCCTCAACAGGGTCTTTAGGGTGTAAAGAGGTTTTTTGGGCGAACCAAACGGGCAGGTGGAAGATTCGAGAAAGCGAGAAGACAAGGAAGATGAAGGAGCTCGAGCGCTGATCTCGTGGTGCCTTACTCTGCGATGACGCTTGTTGTTCTCTGTTGTTGTCATCATTCCTTCATTATCCGTCGTTCGCCAGTGGGCGTGGCTGCAGCACAACGGGCAACATGCTGAGCAATCCTTTTTGCTTTGTGCTTCAGGTTTTTCTGGGTATCCATCTGGCACCAGACTATCTCCAAAGGACATGCGCACAACACGGACCGGGGCCTTCTCTGCAATGGACGGCGGATGTCGAGAACAACACGTGTGACACGACTGAACTTCGCTTCATCGTGCCAGCGTGGCTATTTACGACTGTGACGTCACATAACGTGCCGTATTCAAGGGCTATAAAAGCTCCTCCGGTTCCGTCAATCACCAGTGGGTATGGCAGCAGCACAACGGGCAACATGCTGAGCAATCATTTTTGCTTTGTGCTTCAGGTTAGTCATCACCATCTTGCTTATTGTATACGTAGTGATGACCGATGTTTAGTGCTGCGGCCCTGCCCACTTTGTGTTCATTGCTTTCTTAACAGTCTTGTTCTGCTATCAAGGGATCTTTTGGCATGTGGGGATATTGAATCAAACCCAGGGCCTCCTAGCGAAGATATGTTGAAGTAACTGATGGAAGGACAAAAAAAGCTTACTTGTGTCGTTGAAAGCGTTCAGGAATCGCAAGTAGAGATTGAAAAAAGAATTTCAGGTTTAGCAGATCGTATAGACAGCCTCGAAAAGAAATTGAATGAACTTAGCAGCTTTCTACTGACGTTCAGATTATAAAGGTGTCAACATCAAAGCTTGAAGAGCAGGTATCAACACTTATTGACAAAGTAGATGACCTTGAGAATAGAAGCCGCAGAAATAACTTAATCATTTACGCGTTAGAGGAGCCCTCTGACGAGAAGTATGAGGACGTGAAAGCTAAAATAGAGGACGATATTTTTCAGCAGAAGTAGGAAATAACGGTAACAGGCATTGAAAGATGTCACAGGTTTGGTAAAAAAAAAATTAAAGGCCGGGCCATGACTTGTGATCATAAAACTTTTTGATTACTGGAAAAAAACTAACGTTATGTCAAGTGCATTTAAATTAGAGGGAAGCACATTGTCCCTGTCTGAAGACTTTTCCAAACGAGTTCAAAAATACGGAAGCAATTGGGGAAAAGTTCAGAGGAGGAAAGGCTGCGTGGCTGTAAGACAAAGCTAGTTTTGGATAAGCTTAAGGTTGATGACGTCTTGTTTGAATGGACGAAGGAAAGGGGTCACGCTATCGGCTGAAGAACAATTTTAATTGACACAAAAAAGCACTATGGCACACTAAAAATACTAAATTTGAATTGTAGGAGCGTTCATAATAAGGCCACTGAATTAGAGGCATTATTACTTTCTCATGATCCTGCTATTCCTGTCTTGACGGAAACGTGGCTAAGCGACTCGGTTTCTGATAGTGAATTTGTTCCGTCTGGTTACAGCGCATACAGAAATGACCGGGCTAGTAAAGGTGGCGGCGTTTGTGTACTTTCCAAGGATAACCTTAAAATATGTAGAATGGCTGATGTGCCAGGAGTATAAGGTATTTTTTGTAAGGCTTATCACAACGATGTCCGTTACATTATAGGAGGTGTTTATAGGCCCCCAAACGCTCCTGTTGACGTACTGAATGAATTGAAAAACTGTTTGAAACTGAATATTAAGCATGATGACCAAATTCTAATGACATGTGATTATAATTTACTTAATGTAGAGTGGAAAAAATTTGCCCTGAGGCAGTGCGACCCCTCGGGTGAAGCTATGCTTGATATTTGCTACATTTTTGACCTCCTTCAGCTAGTTAAAGGCTACACAAGAATTCAAGGGACCACTTAGTCAACCCTAGACGTTTTCTTCGTTAACCAGGCAATTACGCCTAAAGCAACCACTGAGATATATCCGGGAGTTTCCGATCATCATGCAGCGCTATTTACTCTAAGTGAGACAGTGTTCGATAAGACATTGTCCTGCTTATCTTTCCCTAAATTCGATCGTGCAGATGATACTGCTAATATAGATCTTCTTTCATTCAACTTTGATAACTTTGCGAATAATGAAACTGATATACATAATTTATGGAACTGGTTCAAGGACATTGTCAAAGAATGCATTGAATCATTTGTGCCTCTGGTAATTAAAAATCGAAACGAAAAAATCCGTAGATTCCTCGGATAACACTGAGGTTAAGAAGGCAAATAAAGCGTCTGAAGAAAAAAACGAAGTCTGAACGTAGCGTTTTCAGAACAAATAGCTAAGCTTTCAGTAAAACTGAAAAATCAAATTCAAACAGATAAGCAGCGTTAAATTGGGGAATCCTTGCCGCATTAATTGACCTCGTGTCCCGAGAAATTTTGGAGGAGCATTTCGCCCGCTTCAAAAGAATGTGACGTTTTTAATGTCGATGGTATCCTTATGCACGATATTGCTCGAATTGCAAATGCTTTCAACGATCAATTCAAATCGGTTTTTTCTTGTGACAACTCTGTATTACCGATCTTTGAAACTGTTTCGCCGCGAATGCCCGATATTGTTGTTAGTGAACAGGGCATATTGAACATGCTTGTGAACCTTAATATCAGAAAGTCTTCTGGACCGGACAATATCCCTCATGCGTTCTTAAAAGATACGCTGAATGGATGCCTCCATGTTCTTTTTACAAAATCGCTGCGTGAGGGCCAGGTTCCAGACGACTTGAAAACAGCTAGAGTCAAGCCTATCCATAAATCGGGCAACAAGCAGAGTGTCACAAATTATCGCCCCATCTCACTAACTTCAACCATTTGTAAACTTTTGGAACACATTATACACAATAGTATTTCATGTTTTTTGGACGAACATAGTATCTTAAACCAACATCAGCACGGATTCAGGAAGGAATTTTCAACAACCACACAATTGGTATCAACTATACACGACTTCGCTACTTCAATTAATGAAAAAAAAAGAAATGCAATTTTTATGGATTTTTCAAAAGCTTTTGACAAGGTTTCGCACAATAAATTAGTATACAAATTAGAAAAAATTCTCGGGAATAATCAACCCATTAAATGGAGATCGGCCTACTTGAAAAACAGAGAACAGTTTGTAGATTTTAACAATCATTCCTCTCCCAGGGTTTCCGTTGATTCTGGCGTCCCCCAAGGGTCGGTTCTAGGTCCCCTTCTATTTATTTTATATGTTAACGACAAATAAACGGTATACCAGTAAATATAAGGCTCTACGCAGACGATTGCGTTATTTATTCTGAAATAGAATCCTCAAAGGACCAACTTTTGTTAAACGAGTCGTTTAACAGGGTTGTTCCCTGATGCGAGGCTTGGCAAATGTTCATCAATTTTGAAAAAACAGTGTACATGTTCATTTCTCATAAGAAAACCAAATTAAATTTTCAATACTTTACAAGCAATGCCATTCTTTTCGAGGTTCATTCTTACAAGCATCTTGGGTTATGGATAACAAATGATCTTAACTGGACAAAACACAATGACATAGTAACTTCCAAGGCTAATCAGAAACTGTTCTTTTTACGAAGGACTTTGAAACTCTCCCCTCCATCTGTCCGCGTTCTTGCTTACAAATCGATAGTCCTCCCCATACTTGATTATGCTGCAGTGATCTTGGACCCATTTACTCAAACTAACATTCATAAAGTAAAAAAAAGTACAAAGAAGAGCCGTTCGCTTCATATATAACAGTTATGGATGAACTGACCCTCGGTAAATGAACTGTTAGTAAGAGCTAAGTTACTCTCACTTTCATAAAAAACCGCATATCCCGAATAAAAGAATTATATCAAATAATTAATGGGCATTACAAGATAGATATTGGAAAATGTATTTCATTTTCTTCAGGTTACGCCACCAGAAAACGCCATGGTCGTACAATAACTCCCTTTCGTATACCCGCCATAACTGCTTCAAATATTCTTTTTTCACCAGAACTGTGCACGATTGGAATAGTTTAAATAACCATCAAGTCACAACACAGTCTTTAACATCCTTTGCCGCTGGTCTGGAACAACAGAGAAAATAATTTTACTTGTGTGCTAGTTCTGTTTTCTTTTCTTAAAATGAGAGTGATGTGTTATCGGTAAAATTTTTTTACGTTTGTTTACGTTGTAAAACGCAAGTGACAGTTATTTGTTTGCTTTGTGTTATATAGCTGCCTACTATGTAAAACGTTATAGGCTGTTCTATCGATTTGCCTGGTGTTATATGCTGATGTTTACGTCTTTTGTACACACCTGCTAAAATCCCTCCAGGGGATTGCAGTACCAATAAATAAACAATAAATAAATATTATAATTGCCCCCGTCGAGAAAGGTGATGCCATCCTGGCGATCTAACAGGTGGGAACGAACGGGTCGAAGTACGCCATCAAGCGGTCCACGTGAACAATATTGTGTCCACGCCGACGATGGTCACCGAGTGGCGTAAGTGATTTAATTGATTGATATGTGGGGTTTAACGTCCCGAAACCACTATATGATTATGAGAGACGCCGTAGTGGAGGGCTCCGTAAATTTCGACCACCTGGGGTTCTTTAACGTGCACCCAAATCTGAGCACACGGGCCTAAAACATTTCCGCCTCCATCGGAAATGCGTGGCGTAAGTGGTTCAATGGCGTAATTGACGGGCGATGTGCACTCTACCATGTGGCATGGGCCATGGCAATTTGAAAGTAGCTTGTTAGACAAACCGGGTGCACAGGGTGGTACACACAGCCATACAAGGCTTCCAGGGGCTAACTTTGCGGCAGGAGGGTGGTCGTCATCGCGGGCCTTTTTCTGGCGTTGCTGGTCAGCCGTAGTAAACTGCTTCGCTAGTTGGCGGCATTATTCGGCGTGACGGGTGGCCTCAGAAACGGTCGTGCACTCAGATTCATCTGGTGCGTGTGGCAGCAAAGTGTCTATTGTGTGGGATGGTTGACGTCCGTATAGAAGGTAGATTGGGGAGAAGCCGGTGGTGACTTGGGTAGCGGTGTTGTACGCGTAGGTCGCAAACGGAAGAACCAGGTCCCAGTTTGTTTGGTCAGATGCAACTTGCGTCGCGAGCATGTAACCCAGGGTGTGATTAAACCACTCAGTCAGGCCATTCGTCTGAGGGTGGCAAGCAGTACTCAACCGGTGTACAATATGGCACTGACGGAGAAGGGCTTGCATTACGTCGGATAGAAATACACGGCCTCGGTCACTGAGGAGCTCGCGAGGAGGGCCGTGACGCAACACAAACCGATGGAGGATGAAAGATGCGACGTCTTCAGCGGTCGCCATAGGAAGAGCAGCAGTTTCGGCGTACCGTGTCAGTTAATATACAGCAATGATAGCCCACCAGTTACCTGCTGTGGTCAATGGCAGTGGTTCATAAAGGTCGATTCCGACGCGATCGACTAGGTGCTCAGGGCACGCAAGTGGCTGTAGTGGTGCTGCTCCTGCATTCGGTGGCTGTTTTCGTCGCTGACACTCGTGGCAGCCGCGTATAAACTGTCGAACAAAAGTAAACTTTCCACGCCAGTAGTACCGCTTCTTTAAACGTTCGCAGGTCTTAAAGATACCAGCGTGAACGCATTGCGGGTTGGAGTGAAATGATGCACAGATTGTAGAGCGCAGCTTTCGAGGAATAACGAGCAGCCACTTCCTGCCGTCTAGTGAGTAATTGCGCCAGTACAAGAGGCCACCTTGAATGGTGAAGTGCGAAGCCTGGCGTTGCATTGCTCGAGTGGTGGGAAGTGTCGGTGCCCCAGATAAAACGTCCAGAAGCGAAGTTATCCAAGGATCGTGGCGCTGTGCAGAGGTCAATGTGTCGATGTCTAGAGCGGACAGCGCGTGTTCTATAGAAGATGCAGAGGCAACCTCAGTGGACAGTGGGGATCGTGAGAGCGCATCAGCATCGGTATGTTGGCGGCCGGAATGGTACACGACGCGGATGCTATACTCTTAATGTCGCAGAGCCCAACGACCAAGGCAACCTGATGGATCCTTCAGCGACGACAACCAACATAAGGCATGATGGTCTGTAACGACAGCAAAAGTGCGGCCATATAAGTATGGGCGGAATTTCACAATCGCCCAAAGTATGGCTAAGCACTTTTTTTCGGTAACACTGAAGTTTACCTCAGCCTTGTTGAGCGTTCTGTTGGCGTAGGCGACGACATACTCAGGGGATCCAGGCTTGCGTTGAGCGAGAACTGCACCGAGACAGACACCGCTTGACTCTGTATGAATTTCAGTTCCACCCTTGGGATCATAGTGGCGCAATATAAGCGGTGATGTCAGGAGACGGCGAACAGTGGTAAATGCGTGATCACATTCGGAAGACCACGATGAGATGTCGTTGGCAGTGTTTAAAAGTCAATTCAAAGGGACAATTATGGAGGCGAAGTTGCGCACAAACCGACAAAAGTAGGAGCACAAGCCTACAAAGCTGCGTAGCTGTTTTACAGTCGTCGGTTTGGGGAATTCAGCGACAGCACGTAGTTTAGTCTGGTTGGGAATAATGCCATCCTTTGATACCACGTGACCGAGAATGTTGAGCGTCTGAGCAGCGAAGTGGCATTTCTTGATATTCAGTTGGAGCTGCGCATTCTTCAGACACGTGAGGACGTGTTTCAGGCGTATGAGATGTGTTTCGAAATCGGGTGCAAAGACGATGGTATCGTCAAGGTAGCAGCGGCATATGTTCCATTTTGAACCCCGCAGAACCGAGTCTATCATGCGCTCGAACGTGGCTAGCGCATTGAGGAGGCCGAAGGGCATGACATTGGACTCATATAGCCCGTCCGGTGTCACGAAGGCTGTTTTTGGACGATCGGCATCTGCTAAGGGCACCTGCCAAAACCGCGAACGCAAATATAACGACAAAAAAAAAACTCGGCACCTTGTAAGGAATCAAGGGCGTCATCAATCCTGGGAAAAGGGTATACGTATTTGCGAGTGATCTTATTTAAGCGCCTGTAATCAATACAGAAGTGAATTGTACCATCCTTCTTCTTAACAAGAACGACAGGTGATACCCATGGACTTGTGGAAGGTCTGATAACGTCGCGCTTGAGCATATAGTCAACCTGTTTGATGATAACTTGACGTTCCGTGGCGGAAACATGGTATGGTCGCTGTCGTACTGGCGCGTTGGAACCTATGTCGATGCAGTAAAAAAACTGGGAGTTCGGCTAAGGGTAGGTTGAGCAACGTCAAAGGATTCACGAAACTGGTAGAGCAGCTGAAGAAGCTCAGAGCGTTCAGATGGGGATAGCCCGTCGGCGATCGATGAATCGAAAAGCTCGGAAGGTGGTATTTCGGAAGGGTTGAGAGCACTGATGGCGTCGTAGTCACCGGAACAATTTGGCGGCATGGTAAAAATTTGTTTTTATTAATGGCATGCACGTGTCCAAGAGATTCATTTGAAACAGTTCGACGAGATATGGAAGGGGATTGATGAGACAAAGAGCACTGTTTTCTTCAGTAATAGAGAGGGTTGAATAAGGCAGAAGTGATCTTCGACTAAAGAAGAGGCTCGATAATTCAAAGAATGCAGCTTCGTCCTTAATGCCATCACAAAACAAGAGGAGCAACAGAGCTGCTGTCGGGGGAATTTCAGTGCTTTTTTTACGACGGGTTTGTGTACGGCGGGCTAAATGCAGCTGGTTGGTTAGTCGTAAAACGGGAAAAGTTCAAGCTCTGATTTTGCACATTAGACAACGACATGGTTACGCGATGAAAAATCCCATCCAAGTATAATGTCGTGTGAGCATGACCAAAGGACAATAAACTCAACAGTGTAGTGGTCCTCCGCAATCATCAGTCGGACAGTACAGGCAGCTACAGGCTGAACTGAGTCCCCATTCGCTGTTTGCAAGCACACCATATCAATAGGCGTCGTCACTTTTCAGAGCTTGCGGCAAATTTCAGCGTCTATCACGGAAACGGCAGCACCGGTATCCACTAGAGCATATGCTAGAGTACCTTCTACAAAAAGTTCGACAATATTCGACGGCAATGTCCGAGGACTTGTGCATTTTCACAGCGCAGTTCTTGCCTCCTGAACTGGAGCGGTTAGTTTCCCTCGTGTTCAGGAGCTGGCCGACGACACATGGGTGACAGGGAGCGACGACGGGGTGAAGGTGAGCGACCAGACATAGTACGTGGACATTCCCGTGAAGACGAGCTTGACTGATGATCAGAATTTTCCAGACGAGATGGAGGAAGGTCTATGAAGTTGTTCTGTGTCCGGGCGTCTGTGTATTCCGGCACGCGACTACGGCAGTAACGGGCGATATGGCCAGGGCCGCCGCACTGAAAACAGATGGGGTGGTTATCGCGCGTTCTCCAAGTATTGGTGACGAGGGGAGCAGCACATGCGTCAGATGGGTGAGTAGAGGCTGTGGTGGCAATGGGAGGAACTCAGGCGGTGGACGGCTGAGTCGGGCGGAGGTATACGGCAGACCCTGGAACGGTGGGGGGTGGTGTTGCTGCTGCCGCTTTACTGCCTCAGCGTAACAAAGACGCGCTGTGACGGGGGGCTGCTGCAAGGGTGACGGCATAGCCTCAGAAATCTGCTCCTGAATTACATGTTGGAGCATGGGAGCCAATGGTGGTGAATGTCGCAGTGGCTGTTGCTGCGAGAGCTCCTGGCGTTGAGCAAAAGGCAGTAGAGAAAGCTGCCGAGCCACTTTCTCTCGCATGAAGTCTTTCAGTTGTGCGAGAAGGTTTGTCTGGTCAGTAATGACGTCCAGTGCGGTCACTGGTTGGATTGTCTGGAATAAGCGTCGTGTCTGAGCTCGTTGCCTCCGCAATTCATCATAGCTTTAGCACAAAGTGACTACTTCTGCCACAGTGCTAGGAGACTTCGCGAGAAGCATCTGGAAAACGTCGTCGTCGACGGCTTTCATAATTTGCTGTTTCTTCGCACTCTCGCTCATGTAAGCGACGAAGCGCCGGCAGATATCGATCACATTTTCTGTATATGATGTGAAAGTTTCACCTGGCTCTTGTGCCCGTGTGCGCAGACGTTGTTCGGTGTGTAGCTACCGTAAGGCAGGGCGACCAAAAAAGGCACATATCGCCTCCTTGAAGGCGGACCAATTCGCGAACTCGGTTTCGTGGTTCGTATACCACAGCTTGGCCACGTCGGTGAGAAAAAAATTTACAGTGCCCAAATTAGCAGCGTCATCCCTCCTGTTGGGTCCACCGACTTTCTCGTGTGACGGCAGCCAGTCCTCGACGTCCTGGTCTTCGGTGCCCACAAAGATCGGGAGGTTACGCTGATGAACCAGGCCGGGGCAAGTAGCGGCCGCGAGAAGTACTGTTTGTTAGGCAGTGAACAACTTGCATGCTAGACGGCAGGGTGCGGGATCGGAGTTTCAGGTTGTAGGCCATGTGGTTACCCAGCAAAATCCACCAAATGTAAAGAGGTTTATTGGGCGAACCAAACGGACAGGTGGAAGATTCGAGATAGCGACAGGACGAGGAAGATGGAGGAGCTCGAAAGCTGATCTCGTGGTACCTTGCTCTGCGATGATGCTTGTTGTTCCCTGTTGTTGTCATCATTCCTTCATTATAAGGGTAATAAAGTGAAGTGAACTGAAGATGCTAAAGAGCCACGGATGGGCAAGCGCTTTTAATGCAGCACAAATATGTTAACACTGTGGTTGCTGCTGGAGGCAGTGCACTCGCCTGAAAACTATTTTTAAGGGGAGATGCGAGTCGAAAAACGCGAGTTTTTTTCCAAATAATTGATCTGTATTTTTGCCTGTATTGATAAAATTAGTACCTCTACTGTTATGAAAAAAATACAGGTCGAGACTTAGCTGGAAATGCTTTAAAATTGCATCTAAAGAGCGCAAGGTGCCTGTTAAAAAGTCCAAAGTGTGCAGCCTTCGAGCACCTTGTTGCCGCCGTTAATGTGCCGCCGCTCGCCATTGTTAATCGAATTAGCTGAATTGTCGAGCCTCACTCTTCAAGCAACAACAGTTTCCCTCGCTGATGCGGCGCATGAAATAATAAAAAGAAGCACGCTTCGGCTTGTTTATCGAGCGCCGCGACTGCCTTATCACGTGGTATGGATCGGGGACCGCCATTGGCCGCTGCGCACTATGTGCTGTGAAGCCTATTTGCGGGGTCCATTTCTTGTCGAGCAGCGCCGCTGAACAATGCTTTTCTCGTGTAATTATCTCCATTATAAAGGGAAAAAGCATTGCTCGCAAGTGAAAGCCATTGTGCGGCTTTGACTTGCGACCGATGCATCAAAATCAACCCGTCTTGCGATCAATGCCAAACTTACGGTCAGTGAATCAAAATCAAAACCAATGCATCAAAAGTCATTCACACCCGTCAGTCGAAAAGTTCGTGATGTGGCAATGGAAGATGTCAGCACCAGTCTTGCAAGGTTGAAAAAGCTCGCAGTGTGAGAACTTAGCAGGGACTACATTGCTATTTTGTACGAAGGTATGTGGCACAAAAATGGCCGCAAAATGACATGACACTGGACTTAGATTGGGTTTCGCAGTCCTCTCAAACTTCTTCCTAGCTTGCAGTTGGCATCTGGCTCTGCCAGATGGAGCGGAAGTTTGGCAAGCGTTTCATGGCCCTGTCTGTCAGCGAAATGTTTGTGAGGAGTAGGCTCAAAAAAAGCCGAGGGGGACAAACTCATGGGGCTCGCGTACTTTAGTCGCAGTGGCGGCTACAAGCAAGATTGTTCTTTTAGGTGTGTAAATTTTATCACATTTATAGATATATTTGGTAAACAAAAACTCAACTTAACAACTCGTTTTTCTCTAAACGCCAATTTTACCATTTTGTCCCGCCGTGGTGGTCTAGTGGCTAAGGTACTCGGCTGCTGACCCGCAAGTCGCGGGTTCAAATCCCGGCTGCGGCGGCTGCATTTCCGATGGAGGCGGAAATGTTTTAGGCCCGTATGCTCAGATTTGGGTGCATGTTAAAGAACCCCAGGTGGTCGAAATTTCCGGAGCCCTCCACTACGGCGTCTCTTATAATCCTATAGTGGTTTTGGGACGTTAAACCCTACACATCAATCAATTTTGCCACTTTTTCATTGTGCCTCTCTTTTTTCGAGCACTTATAGTACTCGGATATGCATGACATTTTGTCCAAAATTGTTCTAAAGTATTGCGAATGCAATTATCTAGTTTAAATTTCAATTTTTAGTGCATAATATAAAAACATTCTATGTAAAATTTTACTGAGGTACGTGAAATATGGACTTTTTATGTTTATTATTTTTCGCGCCTATTATATATTTTGTATGTGCCTCCCAATTAGTTATTTGCAATCTACACTTAATTTTAAATATTATAAACTATGAATGGTCAAAAATAACGAAAGTTCAGGTATGAAAACAGGGGGGGGGGGCAAAAGGGTTAGGGTTTTCACGTTGTCATTTCACAGAGATAAAAGCAAGCAGCTTGCAAGAAAACTAATCTTATATTTAAAATCAGCATAAAAGGTTCCATAAACAGCTCAAGTTCCATTGCTCTAGAGCGAATATTGAAAAAAGTGTCTTCGAGTAGCATCTCCCCTTAAATACTTCAGGTTTTCCTGCCTTGTTGTGCCAAGCAAACTGATAACAAAGTAGCGGACAACTTGCCCTCGCAAGTTCAATCAGTGTGCTGACTCTCTCTGTCTAAATTGAGGTTGGAGGCCATCATTGAGAGAGCTGCCATGCTCGCTGAGACCGTCGGGCCTGTCACCTTAAAAAAAAGGTTGTGCAACACTGCGCATGCAGCAACAATACTGAAAGAACGTTTGGATGAGTAGCAGGGGTACGGTGGCGCTGAATGCAGCGAACTCGGCTCTTCAGTAGCCCAATACGATGCTCCATTATGGAGCGCAATAATGCATGTGCAGAGTTGTACTTGACTTCTGCACTATTCATGTGACCTTTCATCAGAATAACAAGCCGAGGCTCGAGGGAGTAGCCATCGTCACCTGCAGAAATACTAATATACTGCTAAAATGGCTGGGATCTCTTGAGGTTCGTTGACCCTAGGACACAAGCAGCTGAATCCGTGGTACCTGACTAGCCTGACATTGACCCCATATTATGCAAAACATGGCTACTACGATAAGGCTGTCATGACCTAGCGCATCACTTAACAATACTGCAGCTGTTAAGCCAGAGCTGAGAAATCGTGCACCGGTAGCATGCGACATAATGCCACTTGTCCGTGCACTGAAGTTTTATCAATACCGCGTGGAAATTTTTCGATGTACAAAAAACTGGCGTTAAACGTAAAAGGAAAAGTACATATTTACTTTTCACTGGGAAGGTACTTGCCAGTCCGATTCGCGAACCCACGCAAATGTGGCTGTCGTTGTCCGATCCCAGCCGCAGCGCGTCCACGGCGAGGATCAGCATGTCCGCAATGGCAATCTGGGAAAACCATGAGCAAAAGGAGCTACGTTTAAGTACAACAAACAAAAAATACGCAAAAATGGGAACAATGCTACTTACGAACTTGAAGTTGAGGGCAAAAGATCCTTCGCGATGCCGGAAGGGTGCCTTCTGCTCACTCCTCGATGCGACGAAGCTGCCGTCAACGCATCCGATCACGCCGGGTAGTGGTCTAAACCAAAGGAATTCCTCCTTCAAGGCTGCCTTCTCCTCCGCCGTTCTCGGGAAGTGAACCCACTTGTTGCGGCTCCCGGCGTTGAGGATCACTCGAGCTACACGTCGCACACAGATGCTGACCGCGGGCTGCCTCACCGCTACGGTCTCCTTGCCTCTCACCGACGACTGGAACGATCCGTTGGCGACGAAACGCGGGGCGCACACCTTTGCCACTCCACCGAGAGCGTAGCCCGCGAGTCCATATGCGACTTCGTTGCGCCATCACAACTCCGTGGCTTTACTCAGGCAAAAGTGGCACCCAAACTGATCATCTGGCATGTCAAACGTGACCTCAACATCCCTGCAGCGCTTGTTGGCCACGTTAATGCGGCCAAACGTTACAGCGAAGGTCGGTGGCTCAGCCAATACCGCAATATTTCCTATTTAGTTCGTAACGCGCCCATTCGCTGGCTGCTCCGCCGTAGCGCGGAACCGATTTCGTTTGTTTTTCTGTAATACGCGCATACTTGTCATTTTGATGTCACCTCAACTCGGGCTTCCGAATCGTGCCTTGACAGGTTGAATGACCAATTGGAGATCGTTTATTATTTCATATTAAGCACGCGCCTGCAATTTTGACGTCACAACAATTTGGGCTTTCAGCTGGTCACTTGACTGACAGGTTGAACGACCAATCAGGGAGCGCCAATGGGGGCCGAAAAGGAATAAGAATAAGGAACACAGAATAGCAGTTCGTTATACGGTTGCTGGCTAATCGTCAGCGCGGCAAAGATGGTTAAAGCGAGGCGGGTTCTACGTTTTTCTTTCAGGGCTTTGCCGAATCAAAAAACAATAGCCGCCAATGCCTTCTTCGCTCCTTTAAAGAATAACTCAATGAAGCCACAAATAAAGGCGCGTCAAGAATGGAAACCGTGAGGCGATATCAAGTAAAGACACCAGAGCGTTTGCAGGGCTATTCTATCTGAGGTGCATGGTGGTTGAAACGCGATTCATTTTTTGACAGCCTGCGGATGTTTAAGGTCACCTAGTCAAGCATTAGCCACGTAGTTCAGTTGACGTCTTTGGTTTAGACTGCGTTGTACAGAGCTGTTACAAGATCTCTGCACACTAAAAATGCGGCTAGACTATGAGCGGGCACGTTCGCTGAGCTCGGGGTCAGTAAGCTGGCCTCATCCACTAGTATTGACTGAAAAAGTTCGCACTTGCGTTAGGACAATGCTTTTAATAGGTCCGGCACCTTGTAAGTGTGACAATTAGGCGAAGATATTTTGCGCAGTCGAATACATGGCATTGCGGTGGTTACCTGGCACTGTGGCGGGTACTTGGCGCTGCCGTTGTCTTTTCATTCCAAAAAAAATCTGCGTTCTCTATGGAAGGTGTTGAACCAGCAAGCCACACATGATTAGTTTAAAGCATATTTTTCAAGTATTCACTTGTCTATCACTTTCAGAACTGATTCAGTAGTTAACTTCTATAGGACGTTGTTTAAGTTGGGAGGAGGAAAAGGCTGCCATTCCTGGGTGTTGAAGGGTAGGCATTGACGGTGGCCGTCTTCCCGTAAATAAAGAGAAAAATCATGTCTGCGTGCAATAAAGTGCCATAGTCACAAAAAAAAGCTGGAAGAGTGGACTTTCTTGAGCGTTTTTTAAACCTCTGGGGAAACTACTGTGACTACACTTGCATCGTGCCCACTACACCATAAATCATAGTTTTCGTTGATTGGGGGAGCGAAACAATATGACATGTGGTGGTTTTGGGACGTTAAACCCCACATATCAATCAATCATCAAACAATATGCCATAGTTCATCAATCTTCCGAGAAGTGCGGCCGCAGCTACACACTTCTTGATGCGGTAGTCGATTATGGCGAATTATGGCTAAGCCTTTCCTGATGAATTGGAAGCCCTTAGCAACCCACACGTTATGCAATTCACCTTGTGTGACTCAATTGCGCAGTGGTCGTTACTTCATTCTTCTAAAATACGCTGTTACACATGTTAGTGTGATTCCTTACCCATCTTGAGGCCTGCATGGGTTTTGCTCTTAGGTGGAGAGTATGTGGGGGGAGGGGGAATAGTAGTGCTCAGGCCTACATCCGGCTGCTGCATGGGAACTGAGCCCCTCGGGTAACCGGCCCGGAATATTTATGAAGAGCTAGCTAGGATTACGTTCCCGTCCATCGACAACGGACAGTTGGCGATCGTGTGTGGCATATTTTGCAGGGAGTCTTTATGCCCGCATCCTTTAACGCAATAGTGCTAAAGAGCTGGTTTCGCACTGATTCTGATGTCCCGGTGATTGCGCTGTTGGTTGTGAGCAAAAAATAATCATTTTGTCCGTGACCGAAAATCAGGATGTAAATAAAATAAACACTAAGATGTTGGGTTTTTGAGAATCGAACCTAGGCCATCTGCATGGCAAGAAAGTGACCACAGGTCCATGCTGTTGCTTGAGAGTGTTTTAAAAAATCTATGAATATAATGTATGGGGAAGGATCCTTAGCGCACTTAACATTGTGCAGTAGAAGTGTTGTATTGCCCCGGGTGTCAAAAGATGTGAATAGAGCAACGAGAGAGTGTGCCAAAGGCTCACCCACCACAAAGTGTTCAGACATAGTTAATCATCGTCAGCTCTTTGGTTTTTCTGTCTCAAAAAGTGAGCGGCTGCGCATGTTCGCGCGTTGCTTTACGGACCTGCAGTAGGTCCTTGGCTGAATGGCAAAAGGTAAAATTATGCCATTGTGGGCACTTACCCTTTCAATCAGGTCTCGGTTAAATGTTGCATACCAGGTGAGCGATCTCCAGATTTCTGGCTTTATCTAGCACTCTAAGCGCGACCTAATTATGAATGTACTTGCAGTAGCCATTTAAGAATAATTATATTCACATGATGTTATGCGCCCAGTCCTTCGTTTCCTTCCAGCATGGTTGAGACCTACACCGAGAACCGAAGGAAGGCTAGCAACTTAGAAGGCGATACACGCCGGGCTTGATCACGCTGTCGCGTTCTACTTTTGAAGACGAAGCTTAATCGTCTTCCAGGTTATCTTTTTATTCATTTCAGGGTTTTAAAGTTCGGATCATCAGCTAGTGACATGTCAGACATCCAGTACGAAAAGACCCTCAAAATGGATTTGTGCGTGCAGAATATGCGGTGTTGATAAACAACAGAAGCCGCCACTTAAACATTGATAAGTGAGAAGTCTTGAACCATCCAGCGGCTACTTTACAAAACACAGAAATGCTACCGAGAATGATAATCAATCCCAATGAAGTCTGTCTGTGAATGCTCTACTTCGGACTCGCATTCCAATAAATAGGGCGATTTCTTAGCTGTGTAAAAATAACTACACTTCAACATGTTATAGCCTATACCAGTGCCGCGGAATGAACACCTCCATTCCGATTCCATTTCGGAAATACGAACTTGCTGCTATTTCATTTCTCGTAAGTCCTCTTAATGAAAAAAACTTGGCCCATTCCCACTCCGGAAATGGCGGGGAAGTTCAATTTCATTTCTCATTGTAGGAAATGCGTCTTGATAGCTCTATGGATTTAAGAATGATCGTCCCCATAAAGGTGGCCTCATGAGATGCATTAAGAACTGCAGACGTACGCAAACCATGTTACCAAGGTTGAGGGTTAGCAGCTTGGTGGCATATCTCGTGTAGTAAAACCACCATACAAAATTTCATAGGAGCAGTTCTCCCGCTACATGTAGTATTTGCGCGCGGCTGCCATGTTTGAACGAATGGTGATGTTTTAATTGTACAAGTTAAAATCGGTTAATGACTGACGGCATAGCGTATATTTATGTTGGCAAAAGGAGTGTTAAATAAAACAATGGGCGTCGGTACAGAGGTGTAAAAGGGGCACTTTCCCTAACTCAAGCTACAACAGTGCTCTGCTTCTTCCTTAGACGAACTGCAACACTGGTTTGCAGCTCCCAAGAAAAAATTCTGCCAACGACCATGCAGAAGGCTGGGCAGTTTTACCACGCATCTGTGGTGATGAATGTAAAGGAAACTAAAATTAGGTTATTGGGGAACAAAACGTTCTAGATTTGCTGGTATTAGAAGTAACAGTGTACCACCACTCAGGCAACTTGTGGCTTTTTTTTCGAATACAGAACACTGGGCTGCACGGCTCATCAGCATTGACGCTTGTCAAGTGCGTCTGGCTTGCATACATGGGGTGAGTAGACTTTTCTGTGTTCACGTGCTCACGAGTATGCAATGTCTTTCTTGTTGCAAAGAGGTTATTTACGTGTGTCAGGTACTAAACTACTCACGAGATATAGATTAGGCCGCGCGTAAACTATTCGCCACTTTCGGGGTATCAATAAGAACCAACGTGCAGGGATAGTTTGTACCTTCCTTCGGTGTTTATAGAGACATTGAATTTCTGTGCGTATTTTGCGGTTTCTCTTTTACGAATTGGCAAATTTTACACACTTCAACAGCATGCCTACTCTCGGATTCAGCTGTGTCGTGAGGATGTGTTGTGGTCTTCGACTTCGACAGATATACTCAGGCCAATATGACTAATTAGAGAATGTTTTACGGTAGGAGCTATTAAAGGTGTATCATAATTCACTCTTCCCCATAGTACTCTTTGCTTGGCGACGCAATAATATGAGCCGAGTCGAAGGAACTTGGAGAAGTTACGAAAACATAAAAAAGATAACAATAATAACGAAATGATTTCACCCCGGAGCACTGGTAGTGAGGGATGACAAGCTCTCAGCTCGAGATTCAAGAACGACTGATCTCCTGGGCTTGATCTCCCGAAAGCGTGATCTTTCGAACACTTTCGGCAATCCGTCACTAGGTTGACCTAATGAAAAGTGCTTAAGCGAGCGTTCTTGTGATTTTTAAGTGTTGCAATAACGGTCGAAAGGAGTAAAAGGTGTAAATAAAAGGGTTCACTTTGGTTTTCTTTATCGAAATTTGGCGACAAAATAATATGAGCTAAATGGGCGCTTCGCCATTTAATTTTAAACGCGAATGGGAAATGAGGCACTTTAAACGTTTGGTTCTTAAAACATATGAGATAAAACAATGACCGTCTACCTATGAATTGCGCTTCATATGCATGAGCTGCTCAAGCGTAAACGTCTGGACGCTGGAGCTTAGTGCTTCTCTAGCCGCCAATAGGCACGGCCTCGGCGTCACACGGGCCTCCTGACGCCCTAGAACAGAGGGAACGTGGGTTTTATTTGGCGTGAATTGTCGCGTCGGGGCCTAAGAGGGCTCCGCCATGGCCCTGTGTGGGATTTTCTTTTTATGTGACTTCTGGAACCAATGCTTACAAAAGTTTATTCTCTCTCTGTGTGCAAAGGGGAACAACGCCCACAAATCATCGTGTTTCACTGTGTGCAGCGCTGACCTACAGGCGTTCGCCTACAGATTTTCGGATGAAGGCGACCATGTGTTTCGATAAGCGACAATATTGCAGAAGGTGGGGGGGGGGGGATGACGAGAGCTTGCAGTAAACAGAAGCATCGCACCCGTGTTGATACGCATCACAAATTAGAGAAACGTTTTTTTTATTCGAAGGTGCTTCTAAGTTGCCAATGGTGACATAAGCTAGCACAAAGAAGTGAAGGGTGGGAAGACAGGAGGTGGCTGGAGACTAGCTGTGGTGACGCCGAGGAAAAGAACAAACACTCAAGGCGTTAAGGGGGGGGGGTGCTGCCACCGTAGTTTATTATTTTTTATTTAGAGATACTGCAGGCCCTTTTCGGGCCCATGAAGGAGTGAAAACAAATACATTGAAAAAAATTCGATATACAAGATGACAATACATCAGTGTTGCTTGACGTAATTTGGAAACGTACAACACACACAAGGGGAGGCGTAAATATGCTTGCACAATCGCGTGTAAGCATACAATACGGTATGCATAAGGTAAAAGAACACAATGATAATCCCTTCCAATTTTGAAACGACACTTTATCCAAAGCTTATATTACAAATACGCTAAGAAAACACCTCAAATGACGCAGAATTGACGCTTTTTCAGGTAACATATTCCAATAAGAAATTGCTCGAGGAAACAAAGAAAACATATGCAAATTAATGTGACTAATCGGTTGCTTAATAGTCTTGCCGTGATGAACTCTCACTGATTGTTTGAACGGGTCTTAATGTAGTGTTCCCGCGACATAATGAAGTGACCGTAGTAAAGCTAATAAAGGAACTTTATTCTAGATATGACCCTACGCTGCTCGAGTGCTTGAAGGCTTTTCCTATTACGTAACGTGGTTACACTCGAGTGACGCAAATAAAGAGAATAAATGAAGCTCAAAGCTAAATTTTGTACTTTTCAATTTTACCTATTAATTATTGTTGGTAAGGGCTCGAAATGAAGTATGCATACTCCAAGTTAGGTCGTACTAGTGCCTTATAAGTGTTTAATTTCACAGCAGGGGGATTACGCCGCAACTTTCTTTTCAAAAAATGCCAATTTCTTAAGTGCACCCTGACAAATGTTATCAATGTGTGTTTCCCAACTGAGGTTGCTTGTAAGTGTGACGCCTAAATGCTTAACCTTATCGATTCTGTTGATCGTAGCTTTGTCTAAAGAATAAGTGAAGTCGAGAGGCGTCATTTTGTTGCTGAATGTAATAGAAGTTGTAGTAACATTTATTCCTGAACCCCACTTTGTACACCATGTCTCGATTGAGTGTAAGGCATTGTTTAAATTAATTTGGTCATCTCGTGTTTTAATAGCTGTGTATACCACGCAGTCGTCCGCAAGTATTTATTATGAATATGAGTTCAACAGTAAGATGAATATCATTTATTTAAATATTAAAAGTAGAAGACCCGGTACAGAGCCCTGCGGGACTTCAGAGTACACATCCAACTCTTCAGAAATACGCTCATTAATGGCGACACACTTTCTTCTATTTCTTAAGTAACATACTATCCATGCTACTACTTTTCGTTCAACGCCAATCGAGAGAAATTTTGTAATCAAATCGGGATGGGGGACGACATCGAACGCCTCTAAAAAATATAGAAATATAGCGTCGGTTTAACTATTAGCGTTTAGTGTACTAATTAAGTCAAAGGTTATTTCTGATAGTTGGTAACAGTTGACAAACCAGATCTCAAACCATGCTGTTTGTAATACAGCAACTTGTTATATTCAAGATAAGTAATGATGTCCTTATAAATAATATGCTCGAAAAGTTTACAACAAGTACTCGTTAAGGAAACTGGTCTGTAGTTGCTAATTTCTAGACAAGGGCCAGATTTATGCACGGGAATAATTTTTGCCGAGCGCCAATTATCAGAAATAGTCGAAGTGCGGAGGGACATAACGTAAATATGATGCAGATATTAAGCTACCCATGCAGCATATCTACTTAAAAAAGTATTGCACAGTTGATCGGGGCCAGCTGAGTTCTTCACGACAAGATTATGCAAAAGGCTGGGGACACCATCCTCTGTTATTTATACTTCAGGCATAGGACAATCAAAAACGTATGACGGCAGAGCTGCGTTCGAAGCTGTTCGCATGAATACAAATTGAAAAACTGCATTAAATTTGTTAGAAATTGTAGTCGCGTCAACAATACTTTTGCCTGAAACATTTATCTCCAAAATGCCCTGTTTATCTTTAGAGAGATAGTGCGAAAACTTTTGGGGTTCGTTGTTCATGAATGATTGCAGAGTAACAGAAAAGAAATGCTCTTTGTCTAATTGCGTTTATCCTTCAGATTAGAAATAAGGCTTTGTAGGTCGCTTGTGTTACCGCGTTTGTGACGTCGCTTAATTTTTTGTTTTAAGTGAATAATTTCTCGTGAGAAGCAAGGGTGCTCTCTATTAGTACGTCTTCTTTTTAATGGTACATACTCTCGCTCGCAACAGAAAACAATTGCTTTAATGTTTAACCACATTTCTTTATCATCCGTGATTAGGTTGAAAATGACGAAGCACGATTCCAAATATTTTAAAACAGTATCGTTGTCCGCACGAGTGTAGTCTCTGACAAGAATTTCTGTCGGCTTAGTAAAGGAACGTGTACCCGAGATAGGACATGACAAAGCGAGCAACTTGTGATCGGATGTCCCGTCCTCAATACTAACGCATGAGCCTTGAAGGCACCTACTAACAAAGGCCAAATGAAGGAGTGATGAGGACGAGTCAACAACCCTAGTAGAATAGGAAACTAGTTGGTGTAAAGAAAAGTTGAACGCAGTCGTGAGCAGTAAATCAGCACTTTTGGACTGTTTGCCATCATGGGAGAAGCCAGACCAGTTTATACCTGGCAAGTTGAAGTCGTCTGCAACTATATTATTCAATCGTGAATTGGTATTTTCTGCAAGGATGTCGTACATGGCTTCTAAACATTCCTGGGAGGCATTAGGTGGCCTGTATACGGCGCCCAGAAGTATATATTTGCCAAGAAATGTAAGGGTGCACCGTACAATTTTGTGCTCACGAATTCCACCCAAAATAATGAAGACAATGTTGTTTTTGATGGCGCTAGCTACTCCCCCTCCCCATGATGGCCTATCTTTACAAATAAGCTTATAAGTAGAAGGTATGACTTCCAAATCTTGCACATCTGCATGCAACCATGCTTCTGCTACAACTAAGACATCAAGATTATAACAGAATATTAGGTCTTCGACTAAACCAGATTTATTCACGATGCTGCGAGCATTTAGCGAAACAACTCTGAGCACTTTGGTTACAGACTGTCATTTTTTATCGCGCATACACGTGTTCACACGGGCAGGCACAGCAGAATCAGGGTCAATCTGCACCTGCGCAGCAGGCCGCTCGACTTCTACCTGGCAGTTTAGAAGCTGGTCCCGAGTGTACACTTTGTCGTCTACCTTCAATTTATTGAAGGAGATGGAAAATCGAAACCTCCGCCCCATTAGCTTTTTCCTCAGCTGCAAAACGCCCCAGCCTACCGCGCAGGTCACGTAGCCTCTTTGAGAAGTGCTCCGATACTGAAATATCCGTTCCTTTTAGCTTAGGGCACGATGGAAATATTTTAATTTTCTCAGAAAACCCAAAAAGCCGCATTATAACTGGCTGGTGTTTCTCAGCTTGTTTGGAACCCAACCTGTGAATCCGCTCAATTGATCCTAATTCAACGCTAAGTAATTCCTTAAATACCTCTTGCTAAACTCTGTTTCGCAGGAATTTGTTGTCTTCGTTTCGTTCTTCCCTTGAGCCCTAAATTAAAACATTACTTTTTCAACTACGATTTTCCAGGTACTCGACCTTAGCTGCAGCTCTTCCACCAGTTTCTTTGTCCCCTTGTAGAGTACCTCGTACTCGGCCAGCTTAGCTTCACAATTTTTAAAACGAGCAAGCTCCTTTTCCATCGAAGTTATCCTTTTATGTACATCACCTATAGTTATTTCAACGTGTTTTAGATTGGCAGAAAGCGCAGTGAGCGTCCTATTGGTTTTTGTTTGCTCTTTTAATGTTTTCTTCAAAATTTGGCTGTTTGCGGTAGCTTCAGATTACGAATCCGAGGTTGGTCCAGGGTTTAGCTCTACGTCTCCAGATGTTAACAACAGGACTTTGATAACATGCAAGCAATCACACAACGAAGCAAGCAGTCTCTGTGGGTCCGACAGCACTATCAAGGTAAGTGTGTCATCATCATTTCTCAATGACCGCGCTGCGCCTTTCGCGCAGCTGAGGCTAGCTCGAGCTGCGCGAGGATTAGAACAAGCTAGCGCACTTGGTGTGTCGGACGTGGAAAGACATGCGGCTCCGCTTCAGGCATGGAATAAAGTGGCGAGAGAACGACACGACCACGTTGGCCGCCATCCCGTCTTCCTCTCTCGCTACATTTGGTGACCCGGAGAACACGCCCTTCGCCGAGCAGCCCGCTGCCATGTTCCCGCAACTCTGCCCGCCAGTGCCGCCGTTCCTATCGACCTACCCCAAGGTATGGTCCATGCAGCTCGATGCCGTTCTTGCGTTGAATGGCGTCACGGATCAGCCGCTGATGCACGCCATTCTTCATGACGCCCTTCCGGTAGAGTTGCGTCATCTCTCTGCCACTTCAAGCACCAGCCCGCAGCCTTACGATGCCCTCTGCACTGCGGTGCTCGCCCGCAACGGCCTCACGTACCGACCGCTTCCAGGGACCCGCGACTTTGGGGCTGTCACTGCGTCGCAACGTGTGCTACCAACCATGGCCCCACTAGACTCCATGACAACCACCTTGCCACCCGCCTCGGAGCCTGGCACAGGGGACATTTCACCCGTTATTGACTTCCCGACCTCGAAGTTTTCGCCTTCAACAACGTCCGGCCACTAGCGACGCGTGTCCTGCGCCCGACTGCCCATCCGCCAAGGTTCTCGACATTTGGGCTGAATGCAACCAGTCAGCCACGAGGTTTGTGTTTTCATCGTCCTGGGCCGATGACGCTGCAGGCATGCTTACCACCGGCTCGTCTCGGTTGGCCTCCATGGCTCACAACACGGCTTACACGTCAGGTTCTACGACGGCAACATCACCGAACGCCCTGGTGGCTACCACGACTATGGGCATTGTCACGCCCGCTATTCACTTCCCGGTTGCGGAAACTTCACCCTCCCCGATGTCTGAAGGCGACTGTCGACCAGCCTCAATGCTCTGCACGTCCTGCCAGCAACGACCGCCATCGTACTCGCAGTTTCCCGCAGCTGAAGTTAAAGCCACCAGCCATCAACCACGGCCAAGCTTCCAAGACGCTGCGACTATGACTGACGCGCTTGAGGACGACGTGCCCGGTCCGCTTCAGACAGGGCTCACCAGGCATACCACGCCTGCGGTGGAGCAATCTAGGGAACGTTGGCTAGAGGTAGCCATGCAGACCTGCACGCCAACCCTCGTGCGCGGACTACCGGAGGTCAGTACACGAGCACAGGTGTCCCGTCCAATACTCCGCGCGAGCCCACGCTGACTGGGTTCCACCACCACCATTCCCCGGAGCCTTTGCCTCCGGACGGCAACAACCAGACGTGTGTCTACAACGCCAACTCGTGTGTCACAACCGCGACGACGCTTATACCTCATACGAGTCTACCACCCATTACCCTACGTCGGCGACGACAACGTGCTTGGCGTCACACATTGCGGCAACTTTTGAGCCGCCCTGCTACGCAGCCACGAGTTGCAGTCACAGCCGTGAAGACGGTGCAAGCGCCTACTCGGCCTATCCGACGCAATGTCTCACCCCTAGTCGTGTACCCGTTTACCCACCGTACACTTGGCCTCATTGTTAGGACACGTTCCTGCGTGCGTCGGCACGTCTATCTATACCGGCACGTCAGACGCCGCTCGACTTTGAGGTCTGTGTTGCATCGACCCCAATGTCAAAACCCGCCCTGCCGACCCTCGGCCGACGTTAGCAGCATGACCTCGCGACACACGGTCCACTCTCGGCATGTCCGACCAGGTCATCGCGAGACCCGCTTGTCGGCGACCACAGCGACCCGGCACTTCCTTCTTCGTCCCTTGCGCTTCTCCCAGAGTCGCCCACCAGAGACACACTGCTTACCGATGGCCCGTAAACGTTGACAACCTGGACTTGCCAAATGAACACTTTGTGGATTGTCGTTCATGTATATAGCATTTGTGGCTCTCTCTTTTTTTTCATATGCTTTCAAATCGCGCAAAGCGCTAGGGGGGGAGCCCTGTAGTGCCATCATCAACATCATCATTTCTCAATGACCACACCGCGCCTCTCGCGCAGCTGAGGCTAGCTCGAGCTGCGCGAGGATGAGAACAAGCTAGCGCACTTGGTGTGTCGGACATGGAAAGCCACGCGGCTCGGCTTCAGGCATGGAATGAAGGGGCGAGAGAACGACATGACCACGTTAGCCGCCGTTCCGTCTTCCTCTCTCGCTACAAGCGAATCATCCTTAATAGAATAGCTAGAATATTTGTCACCAACCTGGGTGAAGAAGTAAAAGTTCGTTAGCATCTGTCCGTACTCGGTGCTGCCAAGCACACTGAAAGGCTGCAGAAGCTGAGTCCGGATTTTATGCCAAATCCGGGAAGTTTCCGCTGACGTCACACTGGTGGCGAGATGGGGGCGAAACAGCACTCGAGCCTTCCGCTCCATCGATGCCGCTCCATCGATGCCGCTCCATCGAAGGAACACTGCGGCGCAGGCCCGATGAAACTTGCTTGCGATAAAGGAATACTAGCCGTTCGCCCCCCGATGGAATCCGCCCCCAGCAGGGCAATCAGGGTGAAGAAGTAGAAGTTCATGAGCATCCATCTGTACGTGGTGCTGCCAAGCCCGCGTACGGACAGATGCTCGATGCGGTTAAGCAAAGATTACAGACAAACTTCGGAGACGCAGTCTATATAGGGCAGCGTTGTAGTAGGCGAGCTTCTTACCCACGCACCGTGCTTCTAATCAGCCAAGATGGTTCAGCGAACTGGGAACGCGCGGATAAACACAGACGAGGCTGTGTGCCTCCTCTTTGCTTTGTGTCTGTGTTTACCCCTGCGCTCCCAGTTCACTCAACTATCATAAATTACAAACTAGCCCACCTTTTCATCCAATTCTAATGAGCTGGGCCAATTTGAAAATGTTACTTTCTGTTCAATTTGAGGCTCTTATTTACGTATGTTTGAAGTCTGAAAAACAGCACGTAGACAAAAACGTGCTTTATTTTTGGAAAAATACGTAATTCTATCCCCATTCTGTTTCGGGCAGAAAGTGCTTAATTTCTATTCTTCCAAGCATTGTCCCCATTCATTTCTGGGGTAGCGAACACCTGGAATGATTCCGGAATGATTCCGATTCCGCAGTCGCAACTCCGCAACACTGGCATATACAAGTTCTGGAAAAGACACTACGGATTTTTTTACTTATCAACAAACGTCGGTGACGAAAGAGCGTCTCGAGTAAGCTGTTCCGCAAAACTACCTTTGGCAAAAAAATTTATTACCCTATTTTCCCACAAAAAGTATTGGTTTAGACGGTAGAGCATTGTATTTGTTTTCTAGCTTTTGATAATTATTTTCAGTCAGTTTAAAATGCAATAAACTGGCTTAACTAAAGCTCCCTGTACCAACACTAGCTTACTCTAACCTCCGTATTCACAAGCCTAACTTGACCTTATTCTCATG
The DNA here is from genome assembly GCA_013436015.1 of Rhipicephalus annulatus. Lineage (NCBI taxonomy): Eukaryota > Metazoa > Arthropoda > Arachnida > Ixodida > Ixodidae > Rhipicephalus > Rhipicephalus annulatus. The sequence goes on from WOVY01010058.1 coordinate 276,426, forward strand.
ACTTAGGTCAACCGTAGCGATAAGTACACCCTTAGTGCGTTTCAAGACTCTACCTTGAACTTCTCGTAGAACTTTCTTCGTAGTTAATTAGGGCTTGGTTAACGTAGCCTATGACCTACTTTAATTAAGGCTTCTTTATAAAACATGGGGGAGACGGAAATTTTGCGTATTTTGTTTATTATGTGGACCGCAAAGAATAAATTTCGAATGGCACAGCGTACACGTCTCCAACACAGCGAGTCCTCAACGATCGACGGAAGCTGAGACTTACAACAAGAAGAAATTTTGGTGCCACTATCACTTCACAAAAACTGCCGAGAAGAATCTGCTCGCTGTGCTGTTTCTGCAGGAAAATATCCATCGTTGGTGTTCGCTGTGCCCTGTCTGATGTAGCTGCTCATCGTATTGCACTTTTATGAAATAAGGCACGTTTCCACTTGTGAGTGACGGCCTTGCTAGCCAGCTTGCTAATGTCTTGTAGCTGACTATGCTACGAGTATACAGTCTAGCAGCAGATATTCGCTACGGTGGTAAAACCAGTTTTTTTCCCTACCGGTAACACTTCACGAAGTGGCGCAGACACTCTTTTCAGTTGTTAGTCAGCCGTACACGAATGCACAATGTGTCAGCTGCGTAATTCTCCCGCTAGTTACATCCATGTTTCTTGTTTTCTCTGAAGGCACACGTCATTTGTCTTGGTACTTGTAGACGAAACTCATCCGGATGTAGCCACTTCGTCGATGAAGTTCACTTCAGTGCACCGTTTCACAATAAATGCAACAATGTAAAGATCCAGCGACAATACAAAAAGTGGAAACTGCAAATGCAGAAGGGATCACGATAACACCACCAAACAGAGCAAAAACATACTAGACGTCAAATTAACAAACGTTAGCAGATCCCATTGCAGTGAGACGATTGGCTCACATTTTCGGTGGTGATTGGAGACATGGTCCCAAATGACATGTTTCCAAAACATCTCTCTTGAATTACCTTTCATTTATCGCTTTTAGTCTTACAAACACTCTGTCGTACAACATTTATTCCTCCTGATGACCTTTCGAATAACCCAACAGAGAGCCATTACCGATAATTTACATCCAAATCCTTTAACGTACCAGATGTGATGAACAATCAATGACTTCCACCACGCGAACCATATTCACATATGAGCTCTGGATGCTTCTTCGACAAACCTACCTGGGGCAGTCTGCAGCAAAACTGTCATTTTTGTGGACAGTTGCTGCCTGTAATGGTAACCTCAATTTTCACGGCATAGTTTTGTGGCCGCGTTGCTCAGTTGCTGGCCATTTGTTTTTGCATTATTGGGTCACACATCGTGCTGGCATACTTCTTTTTGCACTTGTGCATCAAATGTTTGATTGGTTTGTCGGCCCAGAGGGTGTCTCTTCGTACACCTGACCACCGCCCAATATATTGTAAATGTGCTTTTTTTCGTTCCATTGTTCCCCTTTCTACATATTCCTGTGGTATGTATGTGTTAGTAATATCAAAGAAGCAATTTACTTGAGTGATATTTTGGTGCAGCATTGCTCAAGATGCAGCATGCTTTTCTTTTCTTGAGCGTAAACGTGCGATGTGGCACCTGCTTTGGGAGTTTATATTTAGGAGACTGCTTTATGTTCATGCATTGTGGCGCAGCCTGGTTTTCCTGTCTTTGAGCTCGAAAGATGGACAACATCCTTGAATGTGTTTACAGTACGTCTGTCTCCTTCCTCCATTATTAGCGATGAACTGTCTATTGTGATCTGCTGCACGTCGATGGAGTCACATGGCTCCACAGCGCACTTATGGCTAAAGTCAAACAAGATTCCTCTCGGCATCCCTCTTTACACAATGGCAGAATCATGAAGGTGACACTTTCGAGCTCCTGGCTTAGGGTCTCGAGTACGGTGATACGTGTTGACCTAGTGTATCGACGCCTTCTTTATTTTTTCAATGCCCGTACGAACGCTTGCTTCTCAATGGTAGCCGTTGGCCCGCTTTAGTTCAGGGAGTGTTCATCATGCGATGTTGTATAAAGGGCATGGCTGCTTGCGTCACACGTGTGTCTGAGCACTTTCTCACGAAGATGTAATAGATGTGTTATTGCATTTTCAATGTCATGCGTCGCTGAGATTCGTTTCGAACGAGTATAGTATTCAAATTTACTTTGAATTGATTTTAAGGTATTAAAGATATTGAAGTATTCGATACAAACCGATAGCTGCCTATTAATCCACAAGTAAACTCCTGTAAAGGTGGCTTCACTGCATCAAAGGAGCACCAAGCCATAAAAGCATTTATGCAGGTGCTTCGCATGTAACTTTCCATCAAAACGTAGTGTTTTGGGCGTCTTGATATTTTACACAGTAAGTTTAACGCATAAAAAACACAAACACAGAAACACATGATACGCATAGGCGCCAAATTTCAGCAATGTTTATTTCTGTAAAAGTTTTTTTTATTTCTGTAAAAGTAAAGTGTTACTGAGCCGTGAAAACACACATTCAGAAAATATCCGCACTGCCTCAAATCACAACTTAAGGGTTAAATTATAGATGCCACCACTGCATCGATTAATTTTTTTAGTTTAAAAGCTCACTATACCAACTTCTATGGTTTAATTACAGCTAATGTTAATATGTAACATAATTACGGGCCATTACTTGCATTCTGCTGAAAGTCAAATCCTGCTACTCTATAACATTGTTTTCAATTCTTTTGATGCGAAAAAAATGACATTTGCACAGGGCTTGTTTAAATGTTAAAAATATTAAGCGGGTTAGTTTGGCCATGACATATATGTTCTTTTAATTTATAATATGTCATGAATATATAATACTCAGATTCTAAACAAAATTATTCGACTAAAGTTATTATTCACTTCGAATTACAATTCACACAAGCCTACCTTGGTTCTGTCATATGGATAAATTGATGGGTAAATACATGCCAGTGTTTCTGTGGTGTTAGGTTCTTTCATTTTGCTTTTTCTGGTTTACAACCTTTTGAGAGTCCTTTTGTCCCTAATAGTTGTTTCGGTTTGTTTACACTTTGGCGTTACCACTTTGCTGCTTTTATAGTGTTGTAGCTCTCTATTTTGGTTTCCTTAACAGCCTTTGATAGTGTTCTTGTCAACCTTCTGCTTTTTCATATGTTTCATTGATTGGTGCTTAGTTTTCGACGTTTTTATTATGTTGTGGCTTTTTATGTTCTTCAACCATATGCACACTGTGTATGTTCTGTAGCTGACTGTATTGTACACAGATGTTTCGCATCTGCAGTTTGACTAGAAAGAACGGCGAGGCGAGCCTTGATGAAAACGGCTGAACATTGTGCAACCCTAAGGTGCATTGCCCCTAAAAAACGCACAACAGCTGGCGGTTTTACATAGACTATCTATATCTCAATTAGATGATCAAGAATGATTCTATCCTCTACAAGGAATTGTTAATGCACTGAACTGCTTCTATGGTGCCAAGTATTTTTCATCTCTTGTCCTTCAATCTGGATGCCAGCACATTTCTTTCAATGGCAGTGACCCAAAGAAGGCAGCATTCTTCACACCCAATGGCTTTTACCAATTCAGGTTCATGCCTTTTTGGTTTTCGAATGCTCCTGCAACTTTTTAATGCACGATGAATTCTCTCCTATGCTGTTTTAAATGGGCAACCTACCTTCACTACCAATGTTTTATTGTTTTCTCGCCCACCTTTTTAAGCCACCTTCCGCGTCTGTAGGCTGTTCAAGACATTTTTCGCAGTGCACGCCCCCAGCTTGTGCCCAACGTGGCGCCCAACGACGAATTTTGGCGCCCCACGTAATTTTGGCATATAGTTGCCCATCCCTTTGTTCCTTCCGACGTAGTTTTCTCAAGTGGTACTCATTATTTTCGTTGGAGTTCGCTTTCACTCCACGAGAGCCGCATGCATAAGGCACTCATCCCATCTATCCATCTCAAACGCGATATGCTTTGTGCATATTCCGGTGCTCTTGCATTCCGGTAAAATTACAGCTCGTGAAGGTGATAACCCAACGTACCCAATGTCTAGTGTAATGCCCGAAATGGTGCAACAGGAGGCGTCTACGCCAGATACGTCTCGTATTATTGAGTAGCTGACTACACGGCTAGAGCTCCAGGCTACACCAGACCGCAGTTTTGGCTCACCGATGGCAGTGCCTACATACGAGGGACATACGGACAAGAAATCAGTCGCAGACTTTTCGCAAGAGTTACAAGATTATCGCGACGCGCAAGCCCTCAAAATTGAGACTCTTCTGCTACATGTTCTGCCCGTTGACCTGTCTGGCTCAGCCGCACGTTGGCGTCGTCGCCAGTTTTTCGACAGTTGTTCCCACTTTTAGCAGCTATTTTGTGCCAAATTTCTTCTCCCGACTTTGCAGGCGTACACAGGATGAGGATGAAAGTCTCCAGGAACAGATACGGTCCTTTCAGGAGCTTTACTACCGCGCGGACACCACGTCATTTGAAGCAGAAAGAGTGACTCGGGCATAAAGGCAGTCGCATCCACGTTTTCCGGCATACATAAGAGGTCATTTCTTCTCTTTACTCGACGTTCTCGCTACAGCAGCGAGTGATATTCAGGCAGGGATGTTGGCGGAGCTCGCATATCCACCACCGCCCCAACCCAAATCTAGTCTCGAGCCGTCCTGTGCGTGGCATGGTCGGTCTAACCCGAGGGCTTCACCAATGACCCTACCATGGGCTCTAGACCCATTCAGCCACTACAATTTGTCTACTCCATTCGCCTTTACGTCAATGACCCAGGAACCTTGGACACCCCTTCCGGGTGCCTCGACCCGAGGTCAGCCCGTAGCGGCCACCACCCATTATAGCTCAAAAAGCACAAGCAGGAACCCTTTGATAGGCTTCTTGTGTGGAGGCCGGGGTCCCTACGGAAGGCGATGCCCAATCAAACCACTCCCAGGCCACCCGAGAGACGACCAAGGCCGGTGATGGTGAGCGCATGCCAATCACCGGCCAACATGCTACCACCCCCGGGGTCCTCTCACTTTACGCAGGCCCTGGAAAACCTACAGTGACCGCTACATGATCAAGGGCTCATATTCAAGGGGAGGCATGTGCGTTACAGAGGCCTCGACACCGGGTGGTGTGGTCTTCGCATCATCCAGCCACCAGGAAGCACTGCCGCGGCAAACCTTCGGAAAAGCAGCTCATGCCCAGAGAGATAAAGCCGCATAATTCCCGCTCAGACAACTACAACAGAACCAAGGAACCAACGCTCCTGCGGAGTGCCCCCCCCCCCCCGACAGCCACTGTGTACTGTGCAATGCGGTAAGTGTTCTGCCCTCTGCTGTTCCCCACGCTGATGAAGCACTATTCGTGATGGTTTCCATGGCAGAAGCAAAAGTCCCGGCTCTTTTAGATACTGCCTCAGTTGTATCTGTTCCCGAGGATCGCATCAAAAATGTTTGTGAGGTCAAAGGCTTATCTCTGCGAAGGGTAAACACTAATCTGTGTGTGGCTTCTGCTCAGGTCGCCCCTTCTACACTTGCAGCTACTTTAGCGGTTACAATCGGCGGGTGAAAATTTCGTCAACGTCTCCTACATTTACCCCGACTTTCCTGCCTCGTGATCTTGGGACACAATTTTATAGCCAAATTGGGAATCGTGCGTAATATCCGTAGGGCACCTACAGCATGGCATCAATTCAAAACCACTCACGTTTTTGCCTTATTCGCCCGAGATTTGTCTAATCTGCTTGCAACAAATGTGGATCTGCTCTTAGGAACCACAGCTGACTTTTTGACGGTTATTGAATGCTTCAAAGGACCATCAGAGCTAAAAGTTGAAATCAATTAAACCTGAAGCCCTTTGCGGGGATGTTCCGAGGGGCTTTTGGAACACGGGATTGACACACCTGACGACCGCCCTATCCGCTTCAACCCGAGGCATCTGAGCATTAATAAGCGTGTACTTCTAGACGCTGCACTCAAATAAATTCTAACCACTGGCGCTGTAAGGGCATTCAATAGTCCATGGGCGTTTCCAGTTGTTTTAGCTCCAAAGAAGGATGGCTCTGCGCGGTTGTGCGTCGACTACCGGTGGGTAAACGCCGTCATGTTTCGAGACTCGTGCCCATTCTCATCAATAGGCTCTGTTATGTACTCCCTTGGGGCCGCAAAGTTTTTCACTGCCCTTCACTGCAGCACTGACTTTTTGGAAATCCCGTTAGAAGACTGCGACTGCGATCTTGAGAAAACGGCTTGTACTTATCACAGGGATTGTTCGAGTTTTCGCGGCTACCTTTCAGATTGTGCAATTCACCCGCCACATGTCAGCGCATCATGGATATTATGGTTGGAGATGCAAAATACAATTATGCAATGGTCTACATGGACGACGTGGTAGTCTTTTCGCAATCCTTTGACGACCACTTGATCCAGCTAACCGCTGTATTGCCCCGAATGCAAGACGCCCGCATCACCATAAACCCATGGAGAGTTCACTTGGTCTCAAACATAATCGAGTTCTTAGGTTTCATTTTTGAGGAAGGCTCAATACGGCCAGATGAACCAAAACTTCAGGCCATCTTGTGGTTTCCACCACCAACGGGCGTTAAGAGCCTGCAGCACTTTTTGGGTATGGTGGGTTCCTACCGCCACTTCAGCCCTCACTGCCTCACTGCGCTGATCTGGCAAGACCACTTCACCAGCTCCTGCGCAAGGGTACCCGTTGGTCTTGGGCTAGTGGGCTTCTACCGCCACTTCAGCCCTCACTGCTTCACTGCGGTGATCTAGAAAGACCACTCCACCAGCTCCTGCGCAGGGTACCCATTGGCCCCGCCGCGGTGGTCTAGTGGCTAAGGTACTTGGCTGCTGACCCGCAGGTCGCGGGTTCAAATCCCGGCTACGGCGGCTGTATATCCGATGGAGGCGGAAATGTTGTAGGCCCGTGAACTCAGATTTGGGTGCACGTTAAAGAACCCCAGGTGGTCGAAATTTCCGGAGCCCTCCACTACGGCGTCTCTCATAATCATATGGTGGTTTTGGGACGTTAAACCCCACAAATAAATCAAGGGTACCCATTGGTCTAAGCTAAGGTGGAGCAGGCAGCCTTCCAAGCTCTGTCGGAAGCTATCACTGATACAGCGTGGTTGCGCCTTCCTGACCTCAAGTTAGCCTTCACTCTGCAAATGGACGCAAGTGAATATGGCCTCGTAGCAGTTTTGCTCAAAGAATATCAAGGATTGCTTTATCCGCCAGCATTTACAAGCCACACGCTCTCAGGTGTAGAAAGAAACTACAATGTAAAAGAGAAGGAGTGTCTTGAAAATATATTCGCACTGAAAAAATTCAACATGCATATGAATGGAGCTGCATTTACGATTCAAACAGATCACCAGGCTTTGTCATGGTTACCAAAGCTCATCCAGTCGTCTGGACCGGTGGGCTATTTTTCTTCAGAAGTATAGTTATTGAGTGGAGTACAAGAAAGGCACCAGCAACAAAGTGGCCGATGCGCTTTTCCGAGCACTACTGTCCGGGGATAGCAAACCAGCCGCTGAGTTCCGGGTCGCGACAGTGCCTGAAGATGCTTGGGGGTCTCTGGCCTCACGACAGCCTCTCCTTGACGCTCAAAAAACGACAACCAGTGCAAGCAGATATGCAGTGACCTGGGCGCTATCAACCCCACTGGGAACACATGGTCCACGAACACCAATGGCAGCTACTTGCAAGCCGACGACGGCCGGCTTTTGCGTTACATTCCCTCACAAAATACGCAGGATGACGAATCCCCATTCCGCATTTTCATTCCTAGAACTCTACGCAAATGTTTCTTGACATACTTTCATGACACACGCTTCGCTGGTCACAGTGACGGCAAGAGGACTATAGAAAAGTTGTGTCGCATCGCCACCTGGCCGCACATGAGAAAAGACGTCAGAGCATACGTTTGCACTTGCCCTGCCTCCCAGACTTCAAAACCGAGAGGAGGAAAGCCAGCCCGGCTAACTCAGTCGGTGGAGCATAAGACTTAATCTAAGGCTCGTGGATTCGGCCCCACTTTGGCAGCCCGATGAAGGCCCCGCCTCCACTTAGGAGGGTCAATTAGCCAAGATTCACAGTGCCCGAGCGAGCACTGAAGAGAACGAGAACCTTTTCTAATACACGATGCAAAATAATCACCAATAGCCTTGCAAACCAGCTCACTGCGACCCTGACGCAAAAACGAATACTGAAAACCCGGAACAAACAATCCCCCCAGACTGGCGGTCAATGGGACATATGCAGCAAAAAAAATGTCAGGAAAGCAAGCATGAAACATAATAGCAAGAAAGAACACGCACGCGCAACTCGGCGTACAATACGGACCATCGGCTTACCTTTAAGCCGACGCCCCAAAACCGGCGAGGCCTCGCCTCTGTAGCACGCGCAGAAGAAACATCCTTCGCGCCTTGCGTGATCGACGCCGAATCCCATTGCTCGCCTGCCACCGAAAAGCCACCAAGCTTGTTGCGCACCCCTACTTATCTGCCCCCCCCCCCTTTTCCACCCCTTCTGGCTTTTTAAATGCTGACGCTCGTCCCACGCTTGTGCAATGTGCACGTGCTCTTCTCGCCCTTCTTCCACCACGCATGCTGAAGATAGGGGCCCATAAGCCCGACACACGTCAAAGAGTATCTTTGGGTGCCATCAGATCCAAGTACTTGGCCACCCTGTTGACAAAGTGGTGGTGTCAGTCTCAACCCTAAAATAGGCAAGCTTTACACAAGTTCCTGGTCCCACGTCTCAAGTCTGTAGATTTTTGGGGCTCTGCTGTTTTTCGCCGTCAACTTCGCTGAAATCGTTCGGCCCCTCATGTATCACTCTGGCTCTTTCCTGTGGTGCGTATCAAGAAAACTCCTTTGTGCCACTGATTTCTCTCCTCACATTGCCACCTGTGTTGAGTCATTTGACCTAGCCGCTCGAATGGAGCTTCGCATTGATGCAAGTGGCCATGGCATGGAAGCTATACTCGCCTAGATACAGAATGGCACAAGCCGTGTAATTGCATAGCAAGCCAACTTCCCTAAGACGGTGAAAGTATTTGTTTCATTGCTGAGCGGAAGTGAGTGGCTCTCACCTAAGCTATCACGAAATTTCATCTGTACCTATTGGACGCCCATTAGCAGTCATCACAGACCACTATGCGCTCTGCCGGCTGTCAATACTTAATGACTCTACAGAAAGACTCAGGTGATGGCATTACGATTGCAGGAGTACACGCCCTTGTATGTAGAAATCTGGTAAATTGCACACAGATGCTGACTACTTATCGTGACACCCTGTTGATCCACCCACCCGAGTGGCAAGCTGATTCAACCTTCTAGCCATCACTGTCGCTATGCACGTAGCAAATAAATGATTCCGTAATTCATCGCTGCTCTCCATGATTGATCGTTTTCAATCCGTCAATAGACCCTTCGCTGAGCATGTTCTTGTTTCAAGACAACGTTTAGTCCTGCCACAACTTGTACTCCAATTGGCTTTAACATTTCATCGTCGTTCCACATTATTTTTGCAAGGACATCCTGCGAGAAGTTTACGACGCCCCAACGTCTGGACATTTAGGTATCTCCAAAACCAATGAATGTGTTTTGCAGCAAATATTATGAAAGGGAGAGACCTTTGTTTTGCAGTGAACGTAGTCAGGTTGTTGATGATGATTCTGAGAGCGCCTTTATTGTCCTGTTTACAGTTACGCTGCTGCATGCGACCTGTACCAACACAGAAAGAACCGGCAACTCTTCCTGCCAGTCACCTTCAACCTGTAAAATCCCAACTGAGCTTTCTTGTCGAGTGAGGTTAGGCTTGCTATGTCCCTGCAAACTTCAGCAACTGGAAATCAATAGATTGCAGCAGCTACAGGTTATACCACTCGAGGTGCATTTACTTGGCTGCTACTAATCAGCTGCGTAACAGAGGTTGCAGATATTATTCTCTGCGACAACATCCTTCAGCATGGCGCCCTAATAGCACTCGTTGTTGGGGTAGTTAGTGAATTGTTTGAGAAAAAATTGTAGCGAATTAACGAACACAGGAAAACAAAATAACGAACACAGGAAACGAAGAAGCAGATAGAAAAGCGGCTAGACTGCCAAATACTTAGTCGTGTAAGCGTGGCTCAAGTATATGCACTCATGCGATCACATGGTCAAGCTACAAGCTCTTCATGAAAATTATGAAATACAGTAAATTGACACACAATCAGTCAATGCAATTGCCGCCTTACTGATCACTGAAGATTACAAAAAAATATTCCAGGAAAGTTTTTTCTTCCTGCGCAATTCCACCGAGCTATCACTGCAACATATTCACCATTTTTTTGCAATGTGAAAAGCTTCTAGTATTTCAAGTGGCAATTTTTTGGGCTTCTGCACAAAATAACAGTGTGAATGTATGCCAGTGCTAAACCAAATTAGGATTACTGCACTATCGTCGTCATCATCATCATCATCATCATCATCATCACCATCATCATCATCTGCCTGACTACGTACACTGCAAGTAAAAGGCCTCTCCCAAGTTCCGTCAGTTAACTCTGTCCTGTGCTTGCTGCTGCCATTTTATTCCCGTAAACTTCTTATCTCATCTGCCCACCTAACCTACTGTCTTCCCCTAACTCGCTTGCCTTTCTCGGAATTCAGTTAGTTACCCCTAATGACCATTGGTTATTCTGTCTACGCACTACATGCCCGGCCCATGTCCATTTCCTCTTCTTGATTTCTACTATGATATCCTTAACCCCCGTTTGTTCTCTAATCCACTCTACTCTCTTTTTGTCTCTTAAGGATACACCTATCGTTTTTCCTTCCATTGCTCGCTGCGTCGTCCTCAATTTAGGCTGAACCCTCTTTTTAAGTCTCCAGGTTTCAGCTCCGTAGCTACGTCCCGGCAAGATACAGCTGTTATAAACTTTCCTCTTGAGGGACAGTGAGAATCTACCTGTCATAATTTGAGATAATAGCCAAATGTGCTTCACATCATTCTTATTCTTTTAGTTACTTCAATCTCGTGGTTCGGCTCCGCGGTTATTACCTGCACTAAATATACATTGTCTTTTACGACTTGAAGTGCACTATTACCTATCTTGAAGCGCTGCTCTCTTCTGAGGTTGTACATTGCTTTCATTTTCTGCAGAATATTTTAAGACCCACCTTTCTGCTCTCCTAGTTTAACTCCGTAATCATGAGTTTCAATTCGTCCCCTTAGTTACTCAGCAACGCAATGTCATCGGGAAAGCGCAGGTTACTCCATTACCTCTTATCTCAACTGTTCCCATTCTAGGCTTCAGAAAACCTCCTGTAAGCACGCGGTAAATATCATTGAGGAGAATGTGTCCTCCTGCCTTACACGCTTCTTGATTGGTATTCTGTTGCTTTCTTTATGAAGCACTATGGCAGCAGTTGATCCCCAGCAGATTTCTTTCAAGATGTTTCTATATATTTCATCGACGACCTGATTCCGCATTGCCTGCATGACGGCTGATATTTCTACCGAGTAAAACGCCTTCTCGTAATATATGAAGGCTATGTATAGTAGTTGGTTATATTCTGGGCATTCCTCTATTACCTGATTGATAGAATGAATGTGGTCGATTGTTGAGTTGCCTGTTTGAAATCCTGCTTGTTCTTTTGGTTGATTGAATTCTAATGTTTTCTTTACTCTGTTAGCAAATACTTTTGTAAATAGCTTGTTTATTACAGAGAGCAAGCTGATCGGCCTGTAATTTTTCAAGTCCTTGTCATCTCATTTCTTATTTATTGAGATGATGTTAGCATTCTTCCAAGATTCTGGTACTCTTCCCGTCAGGAGACACCTCGTAAACAGGGTGCCTAGTTTTTTTAGCACAATCTGTCCTCCATCTTCCAGCAGATATGATGTTACCTGATCCTCACCAGCAGCTTTGTTCTTTGCATGCTCTCTAAAGCTTTTCTGACTTCTATCATTACTGGTGGGGTGTCATCTGGGTTACTGCTAGTTCTTATAGTATTAAGGTCGTGCTTGTCCCGGCTACTGTACAGATCTCTGTAAAACTCCTCCACTATTTTAACTATTCTATCCATATTGGTTGTTATTTTCCCTTTTTTGACCATTAGTGCATACATCCGATTTTTGCCTATCCTAAGTTTCCTCTTCACTGCTTTGAGGCTTCCTTTGTTTTTCAGAGCGTGTTCAATTCTCTCCATGGTATACCTTCTTACATCGCATAACTTACGTCTATTGATCAACTTCGAAAGCTCTGACAGTTCTATTTTGTCTGTTTTACTTGTGACTTTCATGATTTGACGCTTCTTAATGAGATTCTTCATTTCCCCGAAAAGCTTGCCAGTGTCCTGTCTAACTACCCTGCCTTCAACTTCCACTGGACACTCCGTATTGATACTCGTTAGATTATTATTCATTGTATCTACGCTAAGGCTGGTTTCCTCACTAAAAGCCGAGTACCTGTTTTGAAGCGAGACTCTGAATTCCTTTACTTTCCTTCTCAGTGCTAGCTCATTGATTGCCTTCCTGCGTTGAGTGGCTACTGCACTAAGCTTAAAAGTAAAATCTTCTACATTTTGCCAAAGGTCGTATAACTAGCGCCGAGCAAGCGTCAAGACATTATTTCTGTGGTCTTGTGGGTGGGAAAATTTCTTGCTTTGGGATGGAAACCTCTATCGCCATTGTAATTTGGAGTGGTCATTGAAGCACACGGGTGGGAGGTGTACATATAACAAAACTGAAATCAAATAGCCACACGCTCAATAAAGAATAATATTCGATTGAGCACATGCCGATATGCAAAGAGAGCATAGTTGCCACCCACTTCATAATTGAGCTTACAGTGATATTCATGTCCAACCACCATATGTGCTGCAAATTGGCCTGTTCCAAGTACCTTGCTCCGCTAGCTGCAAAGGCATGCATGCACGGTCTCTTAATTGGTGATTTTAACACTGAAACCTGTGCCCCACCGTACAACTTCGCTCATTGTAAGTGAAAGGCTGCATGCGAAATTGTGTGAGCTAGCAGGTTGTGTCAGGGCTGTTGATGTACCTACCCAGATAGCGGTTATAGAGGGGGGGGGGAGGGGCGAGTGGACGCTGAAGTTGTCCTGCAGTGTTTCAGACATAAAGTATAAATAATTTGCACGCATACAGGAAGTTTCTTTCAGTGCTGTACTTCGTTCTAAAACCGTAGAATCACCAGTCACAAAACACATGTGCAGCCATATCCAGCTTTTCTGGACACCAGCGGATTAGTTCGCGTGAACGACACCACGTGGCGTATTGACCTTAAAGAATTCAAGAGGCCCACCATGACGTATGCAGTAACGTAGCAAGGAATAAAAAAAACTAAAAAATGTTGAGCAAACCCTGTGACTGTCGCTTCACCTCAGTGTGCAGATAAGAGTGTGGTGTGTCGGCGTTATCTCGACGGCTACGAATGGCAATGAATATATAGCTTTTCTAGACGCCCCGTACTAGACAGCTCACAGCATTCCGCACGAAATGTCTGGACTTCATAGACGCACCCTTGGTGTATCAAAATAAGCGCATTTGTTTTTTGTTTCTGTGTTTTTTATATTCGGTGCTGCTATATAAGTATATATTAGAGAAGCATGCTGCTTTCAGCGTTTCATGTCAAGTATTATGCTTGGGTACGAACAGGACATTGTGGTTCTAGAATAACCCATTTTTTCTGCGTGCTACTTAGGTTAAGCTCGCTTGCTCATTTTGTTACGGTAAAGTGAAACTAGATAACTTTGAGAACACTAGAATTGAGAGTATGAAAAGGAAGTGTAAGCTACGTGTCATTTAGTTTTCATTTATTTCTTGTCAAAATGCCGCTGCCACCTAAAGCGTGGTGCCGTCGAAGTCGCTGTAGCTCGAACTTACTTACGCCGTCAGGCTTGCTTTCACACCACACCACGACCTCGGTGTCACACGGACATTTTCGCTCGCGATGAAGGCCGGTACGGATCGATTTCGGTTCAGAGGTTAGGCACTCAGCGATTGAAAGTAGCCATGCACCAGGTCAAGGGAATAGTGACTTGGAGTGGCAACGCTCTGACACTGACAAACAGCACCTCAGACTATGTCGTGATCAAACCTGCGATCAAGCGCGCCCTCGTCCGCCTGTCGACGCTGTCGGGTCCGCGTGCTCCTCACACTGTAGTCCCTACCCGCGCGAGCAAAAAAAAGAGAAAAGAAATGATTTGATTGATATGTGGGGTTTAACGTCCCAAAACCACTCTATGATTATGAGAGACGCCGTAGTGGAGGGCTCCGGAAATTTAGAGAAAAGAAATGGCAGCATATCCACGGAGTGAATGATGGAGAGTGGGGCGAAGCACTCGTCCGACCATTCGTTCTTGCTTCCGTCCGTTCATGCGTCCGTCTGTGTGACCGTCCATGCGTCCATCCACCCGTGCGTGCGTGCGTCTGTTCGTGCGTCCGTCCCTGCGTTCGTCCATGCATTCGCTCCTGCGTCCGTTCATGCGTCCATCCATGCATCTGTCTTTGTGTCCATTCGTCTATCTATTCAACACTCTGTGTACCACCATCTCGCATACTTTTATCATATATTCCCCATATAGAAGCACCGCCATCCAGCGAACAATCCAAGGACTAAACGAGAGGTGGCACACGCACACTTTCTTACGGCTTGCTCTTCGGGTCTACTTCCCACCTTTAACAACCACGAGTTCACGCTATATACTAGTCCACTGTATTCATGGCACTGCTGCCCAACGCTCGCTAAACCTTTCTAAAACGAAGGAGGTTACGCCCAGCGAGTATAACGTAGCAACCTTGTCCTGTCAGATAGTGCTCAATTTACATGCCAATAGCTGCTAATGGGAAAAGAGAGGCAGGAGAATTCGGCTTTTACTTTCTTACGGCTTCCGCTTCCTATCGAATTCCCACCTTTAACCAACTCGAGTTCGTGGTATATACTAAATCATTGTTTTCATGGCCCTGCGGCTCAACGCTCGCTAAACCTTTCTAAAACTAAGGAGGGGACACCCAGCGAGTATAACGTAGAAATCCTTTCTTGTCAGATAGTGCTCAATGTACATGCCAGTGGTGGCTAAAGGGGATCGCAGCGTGCGCGTAAACTAAAAGCCGAATGCTCCTTTCTCTCATTCCCCCTTAGAAGCCATTGGCATGTACATTGAGCATTTCCTTTTATTGTTCAACAACGCACAAAAGAAATCTCTCATAGGCACCACATTTGAGGTCAAAATGTTATACTTGTTACGCCCTACAACGGCTACGAGGGACGAACGGGTGCCGCTATAAGGAGCTTCGCCCCTAAAAGCAACGATCGCCTTAGTGAAAAGCTCACGAGAGTGTATAACATAAAATATTACTTGATCATTTAAAATTTTAGGAACTCTCTATTAATATAGTAAGTATAGTTTAGCTAGTTTTTAACTAATAGGTGAGTTTTATTGCTCAATAAAGTGTCGAGCTTCAAATATAGATTCCAGGTTACGAGGAGTTCTTGAGGGAGCAGTAACCTCGCTTTTTCTTTTTAATTTATTGCCAAGCACTACTCGCAGTCAAGATGAAGTATACCCACGTGTGATATAGCATTTTTTTGCTTCAGACAGTGATACACAATCGATATATAATCGCTTACAACTGTATAAGGGAGCAATTAATAACGAGCTGCAGACTATTCATTTAGGTCTTAATGTTTCAAAGAGCGCAATTACAGTTTTACCTTTAGATAACCCAGCCATTATTATCTAGAATAACTTGCAACCTTCAATATTTATCACAGTTGAACTCGGTAAAGTATCAGGGAATATCTTAAGATAACCACCCCATTTGGCATGCGAGCAAGAAAGGAGTATGGGCACGGAGAGTCTTACGAAGGCTGCACAGTATTCGATCAGAAATACGGAGAAAACAAGCAATAATGTTTTGCGAAGTCTACATACACGTAGCAGTTCAGGGCACCAGTGATTTAGCCCCGTATTAGCATTCTAATGTGTTTCGTATACCGGTGCACCGAAATACGAAACACATTCTTATAAACTGTGGTAAGGAAGGCCCAAATTTATTCCTTGGATTACCGACATTCACATTCAATAAGGTACCCCACTTAGAAACAAGGTTGTTCTCTCTTTTGTGCAGATTTAGAATACTAATCGTTCATTCATTTCCTAAATTTATGGGAATTTTATGAAATAAACATTATTCTGTTGTATACATCAGTATGAGTAGTTTTTTATGTACATCATTCACTTCGGTTTCATACAGCATGGTTGGGCATCGCAGAAACACTTGTTGGACCATTAGATGCAAAACTGAGTAATGTTCCTTGCATCGGCAATGAAAGACAGATATTTATAAATGTATTTACAATATATATACAAATCACGCAAAAAATTTGCATTACTATATAGGCATTTATAGCGGACAAATGTAAAAAAAATATCTGAAGTACAAATGCCTAACACTATGAAAAAAAAGACCCAGCATTGGTATTTTTTGAGACGTTCAATTTCTCACCCTGATTAAGACTTCCCGTTTTATTATCAGTTTTTTCAGGAGAATGGCATTAATAATAATAATACTTTATTCTGGCATGTGTACACAACAGTTACATGCCACCGAGATGAGGCAAAAGGAAACAGACGAAACTGTTTCCTGACTAGGCCTACATCTCGGCTCGTAAACAAAAAAAAAGAAGTGAGACATATACTCGTATAAACAGTTTCGTGAACAAAAAACAAAAAACAAAAAACAAGAAAAAACAAAAACAAGGACAGTGGTGAGGAAAGCGAAAAACATCCAGTACAGCACAATTCAACAGTATCACTGTAGAGAAGTCATAGAATTTCAAGCAATATCGCTATAGAAGTACGAAAACCTAAAAACACCATTTCATATTCATATGTCCATCAGAACAAAGTTGTGCATAGATTTATAAAATGAAGAGGTGCAATAGTATCCATCATAATTCAGAATTGAAGTGGAGCTAACAATGTGCGTAGCTTAACAATTGAAATGCAGTGAAGTACAACCTGGTGAACAAAAGTATGCATCGCAAGTGGCAAAGCATATTGCATCAAGCACTTCATCCTGGATCGAACAGTAATCTTACATTCTTTTTAAAATGATGTACAGATCTGCTTATCTGTGATAATTCTACTACAGAAGGAAAACTGTTACATATATCTACTATTTGATGGTCAAGTGTTTGGGTACATTAATTTGTTCTCGATCGTGCTGAAACAAGTGACGTCCTTCGTAACTTATATTCAAAGTGACGAGTAAGGTACATATTGCTGAATGAAGCAAAATCTTGTTTTATACGATTATGAATAAGAACCATCACTTTAAGTTTGTAGCATTCAGTGAAACACAATACACGAAAAACAGAAAATAAATTGCTATGTCTATGTCTATCTGGCCTTTTAGTTATTAGCTGCAATGCTTTTTGTTGCATGGTAATTAATTTTTGTGCATCGGTCCTATTACATGTGCCCCAAACTAAGTTGCAGTATGTGAGGTGCGAATGAACGAGAGAAAAGTATAGCTGCTTTGCCACCGAATGTAGAAAAAGATGGTTAATACGGCTTATAACACCAATGGATCGAGCCATTTTCAGTTTTACATGACTCACGTGATCAGACCAGTTGAAGTCATAGCGGAAGTGTACGCCCAGAAACTTGCAGCTACTGGTTTATGTTATTTCTGAATTACCAAAATAGAGTTTTGGGTTGTGGTGTATTGCTTTGTTTTTAGCACGGAATAAAGTGAAATTAGTTTTTTTTTCACGTTTAACCTCAGCTGATTTACCCTCAGCCATCGCTCTAATTCTTCAAGCCAACTATTCACTCTCTGCTCAAGTTCTTTTAGTTTGGGACCATAAAAGAAGATGTTAGTGTCACCGGCATATAGGATAACGTTCAAAGATGAAGGAATGTTTAGAATATCATTTATGTGCAAAGTAAATAGAAGGGGTCCTAATATTGATCCCTGAGGTACTGCATATTTAATTGTTCCGTTGTTGGAGCGAGTGTCGTTATGTAGCTTTGTGTATTGTTGACGTGCAGTCAGGTAGCTTTTCATAAGGCTTCTCGCAATGCCACGAATTCCATAAATTTCTAGTTTTGATAAGAGAATGTCATGTTGAACCGAATCAAACGCTTTACTGAAGTCGAGAAATAGTCCAATAGTGAAATATTTCATTTCAATGTTTCGAATTAAGACATCTTTTATATAAAGCAATGCGGTTTCAGTCAATTTCCCAGGTTGAAAACCGTATTGATGATTACATATTACATTATTTGCGGAAAGGAAGCCAAAGAAACGTGTATAAATTATTTTTTCAGCAACCTTAGAAAAAATTGGCAGAACCGAAATCGGCCGGTAATTACCGAATTTCGTTTTGTTTCCACTTTAAAGACAACAGTAACACGTGCTATCTTTATTCTATCTGGGAACACGCTAGTAGCCAACATCTGATTGAATATATAGGTCAGTGGTTCTATAAGGCAACTAATGAAATTCTTAATTGGCAATGGTGAGATGTCATCATCACCAGAAGCACAAGTATTTTTTAGAGAATCAATAATGGTTGTGATTTCTGCTTCTGTTGTTGGCGTCAGAAATATCGAGTTATAGTTAGGAATCTGAATGCATGACGTAACAGAAGTATTATTAGGCAAGCGAATTGAGCTGGCATATTTACCAGCTTCCAGGAAGTGTTCATTGAATTTTTCGGCTAATGCAACACCGTCATAGATAATACCCTTAACCAGCATTCCGACGGGTGTTGTGTTAGCTTTGCTGCCGATGAGAGTTTCAATTCCTTTCCAGATCTGCTTAGGATTGTTACCTATGTTTGAAAACTCTTTTCTGTAGAATGACGACTTTGCTTTTTTTAGATCAGCATTCAGCCCATTACGAAACTTTTTGTATTCAGCTAATATCTCAGGACTTCTCGTTTTAAGGAATTTAGCGAACATCAAGTTTTTTTTCTTTTATTCTCATAAAAAGAGCCTTGTTTATCCCATCTTTACGGGCCTTCCTGTATTTTCTAATTGCCATAACAGTCAACCCAACAGTCTAAAAAAAGTCAGCCCAACAGTCTAAAGTGTGGCCGTAGTTAGAGATACTTTATCTGCGTTCGGCACTCACTAAATATAGCTTTTCTCAATGATCAACTGGCTTCGAGGCGTTATTAGTATTATTATGCTCAATTATTTTACGAAGTTTTCATTGTCTGTTCCTTACGCACATAACTGTTGTCAGGTTAATGTGGGTACTGAGCAACAAAGGGTCAAAAAATAACAAAAACGATGAAATAGTGGAGGCTCCGGCAAAAAGCGCTCTCAGTGACCCCATATTCTCAATTATTCTGACAACAGCCCTCATGATTCGTGATAGATTGAGAAGGCGAGTAATAACTTGACCCTGGGAATTCATTCATAGCTCACCTATACGAGTATTGACACCTCTTGTTCTCTTGGTGGAGCAATTCTAGTTCAATGTGAAAAGTGGTATAGTTACTTTTATAAAATTACGCTCTCGATTTGTGAAATTGAACTATAGTATATATGCACAGAGGTGGCCTACCTCCTTCCCCTCTTTTCTAGTGTTGTAACAAGGATAAAACAACTGAAAACTATTTCTTACCATGCATTCACTTATATTACCCTTAAGGTAAACATTTTCAAAACGGCGTTTAATTGAATCGAATTGGACTTCGTCATTTCAAATATTTTATCCTTAGGAGCCCCTCATCGTCATTTCACCATAGACCTCCAATCTACGGTGAAATTTTTTTCTATGATTCAAGGCGATGTTGAGCTGAACTATCTAAGTTAGCCTCATGAAGTTATTTCAACTGTCATATAACATTTAGTCATACGACTATTATCTGAACAGTTTTTTATATAAATAATTCATTCCTTGGCCAGCCACGAAAAGTGGGCGTGAGCCATACATATTGGTAATATTCATCATCAATATCATCAAAAGGTGGAGCAGCTCCTGGAGGAAAAATAAACAAACAAACAGAAATGATGACAAGACACGAACAATAGCAAAAATAAAAGTGGCTCTGTCCCGTATACTTCAGTGCACCTCAGAAGAGGAGACTAGAAAACGAGTAAGCACCGCTCGGCGCATGCTGCACCAGAATGTTTGGCCACTTTCGCTATGGGTATAAATTGTTCTGGATGCGATTACACACAGGACTGGAGTAGTAAATCTTGTTCTCGAATTTACGTGAGCACTACAGATTGCACTAAAAAGTTTGATCACTGAAGTATAGAAGATTTAGAAAAACCAACGATGCGATTTGGTACTGGTTCAATCACGACGCGTAGGTGCTCTCTGTGCTTCATTAGCCGATATATAGACACGTTCACACCACCCGGCGTACCTTAGAATTATTTTGGGCCGATGGCATTGAAATTGGGATTCACTTCACAATATAAGCATGATCTGCACGAATAACTACTTAGTCACAAGTTCAAAGCGGCTTCTGGGAGCTTAAACGAAAACGCTGATAAATTGTCCAGCGTTCTTGCATAATATAGCAACGCTTCCTAGCATTTGACAACAGTATACAGTGCATGCGAAGTTCCGTGCTGCCACAGACTATCGCTGTTTGTGTGGGTAATCATTCTGTCACAAAAGTGTTATTTATTGTTGTAATTTTTGTCTTATTCTGTTCGCAGATTGCATTCCTTTGCTATGTATACGCTTCGCACGGCGCTAATGAATCTGATGATTGCTATGTCTCACAGTGCCTCAATGGACAGAGGCACGGTTTCTTACCTAACGGGGCAAAGTTGCTTGTACCATGGTGATTCGCATTGCAGTCTTGTGTCCACCACGCAATGCTCCCTATAGTTTATATCTTCCAACCTGAACAGTGTGTTTTAGCGAAAATCACCAAGTAATAAAAAATATACAGGAGCACTATACCTCTCTAATTAATGTAGTATGCGTCTGCGCCATATAGAGCATACCAGGATTTTTTTTTATTCTGCCAAGCATCGCCATTTCCGAAAATTGCTTACTCAAGATTGTAATAGTGACCCTAGAAAAAATCTTTTATCCAACATTAGTAGCGCTTAAACAGAAATATTAAAATTATCATTCTTCAGTAAGACAACCACACTGCTTAATTTTCGCCGGCCTTGTTTTAGAATTCGCGAAACTGAAACATCACCACATCAGTGCCGCCTAATGCGCAGCGTTTTTAGTGTCCTGAAATGTAGAATTACCAAATACTGTTCACGAATGCAGGTCGCTTCAACAGGCTTTGGGTGACTAAGATGAACGTTAAGTGATGGCAGAATGATAATGATATAAAAAAAGAAAAAACGTATACGAAAAAGCGGCTGTCACGGGCAAATGTGATAAGAGACCGCTGGCAGAATTCGATGCAGTACCGGCATATGTTTTTTTCTTTTTTCCATCGATTAGCGAGCAGTGGAACGTTGGTGGTGAACTTCAGGCAAACAAGCAATGCGCGCTTGATCTGTTCTTAAGCTGATGAACCAATACTGCATTTGGCTCACGAACACTATGTGGAGGGCAATCTAGTGAGCATCAAACACTTGGCTCATTGAATCTATAGCCAAAGCATTATTGCGAAAAGCGCTTGTTGTGCTGAATTATCTTTTTCGTTGTTCTCATTGAATCTGTTGTATAGTACTGGCATGTGTAGCTGTCCCGAGTAAGTCAGAAGTAAAGATAGGATGAATGTGGTCATGCCTGAACTTAGCCTCTTATACAGAGATTACTCTTTCAACGGTGTAGAGTTGCGTTGCGGCTACGAAACTAGTGTGTCATCAGTTAATACTCCCGATGAAAACATGCTGATCAGGAGATCGCCGCATTGGAGCAATGGTGATGGAGCTCGGCTTCTAACCTGGAGGTCCCGGTTTTGATCCCAGCCGGGGTTGTCGCATTTCTATGAAGGCGAAATTGTAGTAGGCCGCCAGCAGTGCAATGGCAGTACACAACAAAAAACACCAGATGGTCAAAACTGCCGGAGCCCTCCACTGAGGCGTCTCTCATAATCATCTCGTGGTTTTAGAACGTAAAACCTCCGATAATATTATGCTGATCAGGAAAGCAGAGTAGACTAAAGAAAGAACGTGTTCAACGAGTGTTGTTTCGCCTCCCACACATAGTCCTGAAATCTTACGTGCCTCTCGATCGTATTATCGACGCGCTTCCACCACTTTCGCTCAAGAATAACAAGCATGTTATCAGCCCGAGACACTTTTTTTGTTTGATAGGAAAGTGGCGAGCGCTGAGCATTCAAGGAATGGAAGACAAACGAACAGCAATGAAGCCGATATAAGATATTTTTTCGTTACTATGGGAACTACGTGCAGCCACACTTTGTCACGTTTCCGCGTCTGCTTGCGTGCTGTTTCATCGTCTGTTTCGCCCACATAGGCCCGCGCCGCCGTAGCGGCGGACCTCCGCCAGTCAGCGAAGGAAAGGGAGAGGGTATTGAAAGGATGATAGACTCTCTCCGGCGTGGATAGAGATGGTTCATGGGCCTGTGCTATCTCGATGACGTCATCGTATTTTCACCTACGCTTGAAAGCCACCTTAGCCGCCTATTGGCTATCCTTGAGGTTTTCTGGACAGCAGGACTTCAGCTCAACTCTCCCAAATGTTGTTTCGACCGCCGGGAAATCACTGTACTGGGTCACCTTGTGAGGGCTCGAGGCGTGCAACCCGATACTGACGAATTTCAAGTTGTCGAAAATTTTTTCGTACCACGTTCCGCAAAAGGTGTATGGAGTTTTATCGGCCTTTGTTCTTACTTTCGACGTTCTGTGAAGAGTTTTGCTCACATTGCCTGGCCACTTACGGAACTACGGAAGAAGGACATGCATCTTTGTTGGGGTACTGACCAAGCAACTGCCTTCAGCACCCTTACAACACTACTTACTTCCCCTCCCATCTTGGCCCATTTCGACCCGTCAGCCCATACTGAAGTTCGTACGGATGCAAGCGGACATGGAATCAGTGCTGTTCTCGCCCAGTGGCAACGAGGACAGGATTGCGTCATCACTTATGCCAGTCGGCTTCTTTCTCCTTCGGAGAGCAAGTTTTCCATTACAGAGCGTGAGTGCCTCGCACTAGTATGGGAAGTCAAAAAATTTCGACAATACTTATTTGGCCGCACCTTTTCGGTAATAACAGATCACCATGCATTGTGCTGGCTGTCGTCCTTTAAAGATCCAACTGGACGACTTGGCCAATGGGCCTTGAAACTACAAGTATAAAGTTTTTACGTGGCATACAAATCTGGCCTAATGCACCAGAATGCCGGCTGGCTATCCCGTCACACCGTAGACCCACCCGACCTTTCAGCACATGATTCTGACCCTTGTGTCTGCGCCATGCGGGCTTTCACCGGCATACGCAAGGAACAGCTCAGCGATACCCACTTGCGGCCTATCATGTAGAGTCACCCCGCTGCGGTGGTCTAGTGGCTAAGGTACTCGGCTGCTGACCCACAGGTCGCGAGTTCGAATCCCAGCTGCGGCGGCTGCATTTTCGATGGAGGCGGAAATGGTGTAGGCCCGTGTGCTCAGATTTGGGTGCACGTTAAAGAACCCCAGGTGGTCAATATTTCCGGAGCCCTCCACTACGAGAGCCCTTCACTATGAGAGACGCCGTAGTGGCGTCTCTCATAGTGGAGAGACGCCACTACGGCGTCACTCATAGTGGAGAGGCGCCATAGTAGACGCCACTACGGCGTCTCTCATAATCATATGGTGGTTTTGGGATGGTAAACCCCACATATCAATCAAATCAATTATCATGTAGAGTCTACGTTTGCTACACGTAGACCCGTCGCTACACTTAACCCTTATGAAAACAAATTTTGAGGGTCTAATGTGCAGCTAATGCAGACCTAAAGAGTCATTAGATTGACATTAGACCTGCAAAGGCTAATGTCTCTTTGCATCAGGTGTGCAATGGAGACTCAGACGACAGCATGTACCAGGATTTCTGATGATCAAAGTACGCAGATTTTTCTGTGCGTGTCCTAACGTCAAAACACATCACAATGAGAAACGATTGCGTTAATCCTATATAGCCAACAAAAACTCAATTTATTACTACTAAGTGTAGTAATCACGGGAATTGTAGATCTCAAAACTACTATATGATTATCAAGTACGCCGTAGTCGAGTGCTTCAGAAATTTCGACGATCTGTGATTTCTTAACGTGCACCTAAGTCTAGTTCAATTACTTGCTGATCTAGACATTCACGTACATGTTGTTTTTCGGAAATCTGAAACACTAAACAAAACGTATTCCCATACATTCTTCGATCATGTTTCAGTATATATTGTCACGGGGTCGTGACGTGGCCCGAATTGGCCGAAGTGGGCAATTAACCGAGGCGTCTGGAGGCAATGTTTAAGCTCTTGGAAAGCGTGTTCCTGAGGCGTTTCCGTCTTGAACTCCACGTCGGCCTTGGTAAGGTTAGTGAGAGGATCGGCGATGCGGGCGAAGTTTTTTGACGAACCGCCTATAATATGCGCACGAGCCCAGAAATCGGCGCACGGCCTTCTTGTCAGTGGGCGGCGGTACGTCGGCGATGGCGGCTGTTTTCCGTGGATCGGGAAAAACTCCAGACTTGCTGATAGTGTGCCCCAGAAACAAGAGCTCCTCATACGCAAAACTGCACTTTTCTGGCTTTAGTGTGAGTCCTGACGTCTTGATGGCTTGAAGTACAGCTTCAAGGCGCCGAAGATGCTCGTCGAAACTCGAGTAAAACACGACGACGTCGTCCAAGTACACAAGGCAAGTCCGCCACTTCAATCCTGCCAGTACTGTACGCATAACGCGTTGAAAAGTTGCAGGCGCTGAGGAAAGGCCGAAGGGCATCACCTTAAACTCGAAGAGGCCTTCCGGTGTTATAAACGCCGTCTTCTTTTGGTCTCTTTCGTCGACTTCGATTTGCCAGTAGCCAGTCTTGAGGTTCATTGACGAAAAGTACTTGGCGTTATGAAGCCGATCAAGTGCGTCATCTATTCGTGGGAGAAGATACACGTCCTTTCTTGTGATTTTGTTCAGGCGGCGATAATCGACGCAGAAACGTAGGGTCCCATCCTTTTCATCACTAACACCAAGGGGGATGCCTATGGACTCTTGGACGGCAGGATAATGTCATCCCGCAGCATTACATCAACTTGTCTCTTCATGACCTCACGTTCTCGCGTCGAAACCCTGTACGGACTCTGGCGGAGTGGTCTGGCATTTTCTTCGGTTATGATGCGATGTTTCGTGATTGGGGTCTGTCGAATTTTTGATGACGACGAAAAACAATCTTCGTATTGTAGGAGCAGGGCCTTGAGCTGTTCTTGCTTATCGTTCGGAAGTCTGGGATTGACGTCAAAAGCTATGGAAGGGGCTTGGTTTCTCTGAGCAGGTTCCGCAGAATCGGTGAGGGCGAAAGCACTGGTGGCTTCGACAATTTCTTCGATGTATGCGACTGTTGTTCCTTTGTTCACATGTTTGTACTCATTGCTGAAATTCGTGAGCATAACCGTTGCTTTGCCTCCCGGCAGCTCTGCTTTTCCTCTTGCGACGCAAATAGTTCGGGTGACCAACAGATGCTGACTGCCTTCAACGACGCCATCAAAGTAAGGTGATTTAGGAGCGCCGACTGAAATAATGAAGCTTGAACGAGGCGGAATGGGGACTTGTTCTTCCAGCACATTCAAGGCATGGTGTCCTGACGGCGTGCGCGACGGTAGTGCTTCTTCTGTGGATAACGTTATCGACTTTGTTTTTAGGTTGATGACAGCACCATGGAGGCATAAGAAGTCCATGTCAAGGATGACATCTCTCGAGCAACGCTGTAGGACTACGAAGTCTGTAGGATATATACGGCCGTTAAGGGTCACTCTCGCTGTGCAGATTCCTGCAGGCAATACGAGATGACCTCCGGCTGTGCGGATTTCAGGACCTTTCCAAACTGTCCTAACTTTCTTTAACTTCGCGGCGAACGACCCCCTGATGACAGAATAGTCGGGTCCAGTACTGACGAGAGCGGTCACACTGTGGCCGTCGATAAGAACGTCGAGGTCGCTAGTTCGCCGTCTCGCATTACAGTTAGGGCGTGGCGTCGGGTCACGGCTGCGTCGGCTTGCTCCGCTGCTTCCATGTTGCGTCGTCAGGCCACCTTCGGTAAGTGAGCTTTCGCCGTCAGGGCTTTGCCTGGTTGACGTTGTGTTCGGAAAGCTCCGTCGCCGCTTCGTCGTCGTCGGAGGATTCTCCGTAGTTCGTCGCACAGCAACCGCACCTCCACCGGTTGCTGCCCTTAGTTTCCTGGATACGGGCTAGGAGACCAGCCCCGCGTTGGGCCGGAGTACTGACGGGGGTGCGGTGACATGCGGCGGCTGGACGACGGCGAATGGGAAGGACTTCGTGGTGTCCATTGAGTTCCTGCCAGGTAGTCGGCGATGTCACGTTGCCGTTCCCCTGGCTGCGGACGTGGTGCATCGACATCGAAGCCACGCAGTCCCATCTGTCGGTACTGGCAACGGCGGTAAGTGTGCCCGGCTTCGCCGCAGTGGTAGCAGAGCGGGCGGTGGTCAAGGGTGCGCGAAACGTCGGTTTTCCTCGGCGCACTGGGCTGGCCCGCTGGCGAGCGGTAGGTCGTCGGTGGGGGTGGTGGCGGCGGTGGTGTCTGGCGACGAAAGTGCGAAGGGGCGGCGTTTTGGCGTGCGCGTGGAGGAGGGGCGTGGCGGCGTGCTGCAGCAGCATAGCTCATGACTTGCAGCTGCGGCTCTTGAAGCTGAGGAACACCCAGCGACTGCTGGATCTCCTGGCGTACGACTCTCGCGATGGATTCCACGTGATGCTGCGCTGAAGGAAGTAATTTTCGCAGCTCCTCTTGCACGATCACTCGGGTCGTTTCACGCAAGTCAGTGGTTCCGAGTGCTTGAATGTCGGCGTAGCTTGTAGACGAGAAGCTACGGTTATATTGCCGCGTGCGCATCTCGAGCGTCTTCTCTATCGTAGATGCTTCTGAAATGAATTCGGCGACCATCTTAGGCGAGTTTCTGATCAGCCCGGCGAAGAGTTCCTGCTTTACTCCTCGCATAAGTAGACGCACCTTCTTCTCCTCGGATAAGTCGGAGTCAGCGTGGCAGAAGAGTTTAATCAGAGTGAATATAAGTTTAAGAAGAGTGAATATAACTACGTTTTCATTTTGCATCTGCATGCGGGTTTCGAGGAGAGCTGCGGCCTTCTTCTTGCGCACCACACTTGCGAAAGTGGTGAGGAACCTGGCGCGAAAGGCGTCCTACGTTGTGAGGCTTTGCTCTTGGTTCCCGAACCAGGTCCGAGCAGCATCTTCCAAGGCGAAATGCACATGCCGTAGCTTGTCTTCGTCTGTCCAGTCATTGAAGGCGGCAACGCGGTCGAACCTTTCGATCCAGCTTTCCGCGTCTTCCAGTGGCGAACCGCGGAAAGTTGGCGGCTCTTTGGGTAGCCAGAGCAGGAGTGGTGCAGGTAGAACCAGTGTTGACATGGTCGCCGTGGTCGACTTCAACGTCTTGGTTTTCCGAGCCTTGTCCAGTAAAAGCCCATATTCCGGTGGCAGACCTTGTTGCCTGCGGCTAACTCGCTGCTCGTTTCTGGCATCGGTGTCTTCACAGCGTGGGCTGGGTTCACGGCTTGACGGAGGCGTCCGGTAAATGGAAGAAACAGCACCTCCACCAGATGTCACGGGGTCCTGACGTGGCCGAAGACAGGAGACTTCGTGTTGGGATTTAACTGTTTATTTGGGCGAACCTGCGCCCGGTAAACGGAAAGTCCAATTACAGCAGCAGTCTTGCAAAGATAGCAGTCTCGGACTGATACAAAGAGAAGTTTATCAACTTCAAACTAAAAAAAAAACTCTTCACATCATTTTATACATACAGTGCTCGTTTAGACACCCCTCTTGTGCACTATGGGGCATACAAACTCCATTATCCATAGAGGAAACTAGCGGCTTATACACAGATATATATATATATATATATATTATATATATATATATATATATATATATATATATATATATATATATATATATATATATATATATATATATATATATATATATATATATATATATATATATATATATATATATATATATATATATATATATATATATATATATATATATATACAAGCTTGTGCTAAACTACGCATACATTTGTAGTAAACCACAAATATATATTTACAATCACATATACATATATTCACGAAAGATCGTGAACATGGGTAGGCATATTTACAATATTTTGACTGGCGCTATACATACACTTGTAACCCAACGTTTTGGGGAGAAGGGGTTAGTAGGGGATTATGGGGGTACGGAGTTTCGCACCTCTGACGAAAAAAAATTTGTGTGCCAGCGGCGAAGGAACTGGTCTTCCCCGCCAGCTACCAGTTGCTTGGCCAAGTACTGCACCATTTTCTGCCTGATCATGGCTAGTGCTGGGTAGGCCGCTCTCACTGGGGTGTTCTTTACCTCAGCAAGGTACCGGCATTTCCAAATCACAAAGAGTGTGATGGCAATCACCAGCCTTGCGAAGCAGCCCCTATTCCTTTTGAGGGCCGGAGGGGGGCGGATGCTGAAGCACCTCGCAACCAGGCGCCATACCGACTTGGCCGCCCGCATTCTAACAACGCGTGGGAGATCGTTTCCTCAGCGCGGCAATTAGGACACTGGCTATTCGGCGTGATGCCGAAACTGTGCAGGCGATGTCTCGTGGGCAAAACATGCTACTTGCGCTTCCACTCGAAGTCATGTACATCGTGTGGTCGGTACTTATTGCTTTTTTGTTTGCACAGTCCTAGGCTTTTGATCTGCTCTTTTTCTTTTTTGGACAACTGAATTTCTGTTATCGCTTCGACGATTCGGACGGGTGGGTCCTTGTCAATGTCGCAGTTCGGGGCTTCTTTTTCTATGATCTTTGTCGTAGTTGCCGCCATCCTGTAAAAGTGTGAGGGCGCTTCCGCGCGCGGGCCAGTGTGTTTGTGGTTTTCCAAATAGTGCGTGATGGTGCTCGTCCAGTAGTTGATTAGATTCTTCCCAACGTAACTCGCTGTGTAATAAAGCATGCGGGTAATCTTGAGGGCCAGTATCTGGCTGGTTATTTGTACGTGTGGAAGGCTGAGGCCACCTTTGTCCTCGGGTAGTTGAAGGAGGTGTCGCTTGACTGCTGCCGGTTTCCCTTCCCATAGCAAATCGGTGATCACGGCGTTCAGTTGGCTCGCGGTTTTCCTAGGGATCACCGCTACCATACTGGCGTAGAACGCAAACGCGCAAACGGTGGTCCTTGCTGCCGGCGCTTTTACACGTAACGTGAGGTTTAGGAGGCGAATGCGGTCGGCTGCCTGCTTTGCCCTCTCGAGGGCTCTCTGCCACGTGGCTGGTGCCACCCCTTCACTGGAGAAGTAGATTCCCAGTACTTTAACGATAGACACCACTTCAATGTTTCCTAGGGCTTTTCTGGGGAAAGTTCCTAATAGCTTCGCATTGCTCTTGTCCGCATTTATCGCCGCTCCGGATGCCTGCGCGTATCTTGTGAACGTCGCACTGAAGGCTTGGAGGCTGCTTTCATCCCGAACAAACAGGGAAATGTCGTCCGCGTATGCCAGCACTTCCACCTGCTCCTGGCCCATCAGCGGGAAGCCCCGAATGCCTTCATGCGCAATAACACTTGTGATCAGCGGCTCGCACGACATGACAAAAAAGGTCAGGCCCAATGGGCATCCTTGCCTTATGCCTCTGCTATACTTGAATGCCAGCCTTGTGACTCCGTTCATCACAACGGTGCAGGTTAGGTCCTCGTACAAAGTTTTTGCCAGTTTTATAAAACTTGCCGGTAAGCCAAACTCCTGCATCACGTCGAAGAGGTAATGGTTTTGTACCCTGTCAAAAGCTTTAGCTTGGTCTAGGGAAATAAAAACACCATTGAAACCTCTTGTAGTCGCGTATTCGAAAGAGTCACGGATCACTGTGAGGTTCGCAAAAAGCGACCTTCCTGGAATCGCGCCCGTTTGGTACGGGCTAATGATGTCCGGTAACAGGAGCTTGAGCCTGTTGTTCAGTATAGTGGCTACAAGCTTGTAATCGGTGTTCAGAAGCGTGATTGGACGCCACGCCGTGGGCTCGTTTGGTTGTGCACCCTCTTTCTGTAGTAGGACAATTTTACCCACTCCGAAGGAGTCTGGTTTCTTAAAGGACCTGAAGATCGCATTCACCATCGCGAGCATGGGTTCTTCGAGAACTTCGAGAAAAGTCACATAGAAGGCTGCAGTCAGACCATCAGCGCCTGGGGCAGAATTGGGGGCCATGCTTCTTATGGCTTCGCGAAGCTCTGCAGGGGAGACTTCAGCGCTAAGGGTTGCTGGCTCCTCCTCCTCCTTAATTCGCTGCAGATGTTTGGAAAGTTCTTTGACATGGTCGGGTCCCCGATTGGTGTCTATTGGTTCGGTGTCTTGGAACTGTATGCTGAAGTACTCTCTGAAGATGTTCTCAATTTCTGCTGGGTCGTCGGTTACAGAACCGTCTAAGCGCTCTGCCTCCGTAATTCGCAAACAGCCATTTCCACGTACTTCCCTCACATCAACTCCGCTCGCCGTGCCCAGCAGTCTATGCTCACTTCTAGGTTGGCTCATGGTATCTCTGAGGAGTTGGTTGTATTGCTCCTCGAGCGAGGTCAGGTACTCTGTTGTACATGAGGTCAACGTGTCAGCTGCCTTGATGATCTGCATCCGGCGAAGAAGTTCTTTCATCTTTTGTGTATGACGTCTTTTTCTAGCTTTGCCTTCTTTTTTTAAAAAGGGCCCTCAATTCTTCCTTAAGTTTATTCCACAGAGGAGGGGTAATATGTCCGGCATTTTCTATTGATGCGCTGATGGCAGCTTTCAAGTTTTCTACGCAAGTCTTATTTCTCAGCAGCTCAGCGTCTATTCTCCAGCCATTGTTATCAGAGTGTGGGCCGGGGGATCCCTTTACCATCGTGACGAGCGGGGCATGATCCGTCTTCTCTTTCAGGTTGACCGGGAGCGCGAGTACTTCGCATCCTTCAACCAACGGGAGGAGGAGGTCCGGAAGGTACATCCGGTCTATTCCACTTTCTGCTGATCTAGAGGTACGGGTTGCTACGAAGCGGTCTTTGTTGAGGTGTACCCATATGTCCGAGAGGTTTAGGTGCCGAAGGGTTTTCACCAACTCGTTTGCATTGTAGGTTGATCTTCCTTGGCTTGGCCCCCTTACGTCCCGGTTAGAATCTTCCACGCAATTAAAATCACCGACCAGTACGTGGGGAATGGGCTCTAGGAGGAGTTCGTGCATCTCTTAAAAGAACTTATTCGTATGTTTTCTTGTCACGGGGGCATAGACGTTCACAATGGGTATCTTTTTGACTTCGATGAAAATGTCAATCATTATGTACCGACCATTCACCCCGAAAATACAATGGAATTTGGATCGAAATCGGCCTGATACAAATATTACTCCGACCCCGCATGCTCTCGTGGTAGCCAGAGAGAAAAAGGTGTCGGTCTGATGATCTCGGCGGAAACTAACCACATCCAGCGGCGTTCGGAAATTCGCCTCTTGAATAAAGAGGAGGTCTATGTTCTGGTTCCTAGCGAAACCTAGAATGGCTGCTTGTTTCGCCCTATCTCTAAACCCTCGGATATTTCACGTAGCCAATTTTAAAAAGGCAATCAAAAACCTTGAAAAGAAGAAAACAAAACGCGCGAAGTATCGAGGCTAGCAAGCAGCGTGGCCGTCATCCGCCGATTGGGCGCGATGCCAAGCGCTGGACGGGAGAAGGAAAGAAGGGTGAGCGAATGCACAGAGCTAGATAGCCGACAGCCGCGTGCCGACAGAAAGGGGTGAGGAGGGTGCTGCACCAGAAGGAGAAGGGAAGGCAAGTGGGACATAGTGCGGACAGAGGGAACGAGAGGAAGGGAAAAGGGCCGTGAAGCCGGCAGGGCAGGCGCGCCGCTTCAGTGACGTGCGTCTAGGGGCTTGGGGGTGTTTCCCCTTTGCCTACACCGTCTTCCTTGAGCTTCTGAGCCTTCGCGTGTGGTGGAGCGGCGCTATCACTGCTTTGGCCTGCTGGCCCGGGTCTACGCTGCCGGGCCTCCTTGCTGGCTGCCCTCTCACCCAGATACCGCTTATCATCATCAGGGCGTCTTCGTGAGCGGCGAGCGAGCTCTCTGCTCTAGCCCAGTGGCCATCTGTCCAGTTTTCGCGTCCGATTTCCGGCTTGGGCGTGCCGAATGGGAGGCGGGGGAGGAAGTCGGTGCAGCATGATCGCGTTCGCTGTCGCCGGGTAGAAAGTAATACCCCTTACTTTTTATGGGGGTGTCGTCGCCGACTGGGTCTTGGGTGCTGGCCTCCAAGGGCAGGCTGGTCACTGGGGCCCGGACGTTGACGGGTGAGTGGGATAAAGCGAGGAGGGCCTCTTCCTGCTCGTTGGACTCGGGGGTCGCTTCAGCCGCGGTCAGCGATTTCCCGTAGTCATCCCGGCTCGCCGAGGGTGGAGTCGGCTTAGGGGGGGACGATTGCGCCGAACCCGTCTCGATATCGCTCGACTCTGTTTCGGTCGACCTGGTGGTAGTCTCTTCGAAACTCCCAGGCCTCTCCCCCTCACTGGCGGATGGATCGCCCATGCCACTGCCTAAAGTCAGATCGGAGTCTAAGTCGTGGTCCCCGGAAGGGGATCCCCTCTCGGTTGTGCGGCATGCGGACCTGGACGTAAGGACCTGCATACGCGGCAAGTTAGTTGCTCGGGCAGAGGCGAGGCCGCTTGACTGAGAGTGCGGCGAAGCGGATTCAGATAGCGAGGGGAAGCCGCTAGTGACTGAAGCGTATGAGCGCTTACGAAAGCACTCGCGTGTTCCGTGGTGACCCCCGCAACGTTTACAGTCTGCCGAGCAGCCCTCAGTATCGTGGCCGAAGGTGCCGCACCGCCTACAGTACGCCGTGGTGCAGGCAGTCACCATATGCCCGAATTCACCACAACGCGCGCACATCCGGCGCATGCCTTTGTACTCGCACATGACTTTGTGCCCCGCAATAGTGATGAAGTTAGGCACTGGGCAGCACATCTCAATTTTAACCATACGTACCCCGTTTAACTTGGACTGGCGAGTGGCGAACGTAATGCCCTTCACTTTACAAAACTGGGCTAAGGCGTTGCTAAGGGCCTCGTCTGATAGCAAAGCGGGGTAACGGTAAACGTTCACATATGTAACCGGCGGCCCGACTGCCTCTACTGGCACCCTCGCCCCGTTCACTTCAAATCCTTCCGGCACCATTAGCCTCGTCGCCTGGCCAGCATTGCGGGTGCATACAAGAAATTTTGCGCCCCCCATATGTTCCAGTACTAATACGCTGTCGTCACCAGCTGTCTCTTCAATTGCGTCAATTAACTCATCGACAGACATGTTTTCAGCGCCCTCGGGCGCGGAAAACATGAAACAATTCTCCCTCACCGGGAGCTCAAATGGCGTGGCCATTCTGGTAGGTCGACCCCACAAGCCGCCGGTTGGGCGTGGCTCGTGGGTGACTTGTAACGTGCAGTCGAGCTGCACTCTGGTAGGAAGCGGCTCAGCCGAGGCGGGCGCCGCGCAGGTTTTGGTGGTACCAGGTGGACCGCAGGGGGACTCCGGGACGGCGGGCGTGAACCGGGGACCTTCCACCTCCTCCTGGCATGGGGTAGGCGGGCTCCAGGCAGCAAGGCCCGAGACCCAGGGGCGGCGGTCGCGCGTACAAGACGCCGGTGCCGCGTAGACTTCTTTTGTCGACTTGAACTTCTGGGGTCGACGTCCGAGTGACGTGACCCCGGGTCTCGCGCGAGGACTCGAGAAGAGACAGCTAGAACGGCGAACGGAGCGTCGGCCGCCGATCAACAACTGACAAGCGGCGAAGCGCGTCGGCATTTATACTCTTGCCGTCGAATACGTTATAGCGTTATCGCTGGCGGTGGCGTAGGTTCCAGAACAATCTGGACCGTTCCCACAGTGGGCGTGATCTTGTCGAAATGATATACTACAGTCCGGAACCTTCTCGAAAACGGCAGGCGCGGTTTGCGCTGAGATTCGTGTGGTGTTTTGGGACGATAACAAAAACTTGGCAATGGAACGTGGCAATATAACATTTACATGATGCGAAAGTTTTCGTACACATGCTTAAGTGTCAGTCAGCTAGACCATAAGAGCAATAATAATAATAATAATAATAATAATAATAATAATAATAATAATATTAATAGTTCAGGGTCTCTTATGCATTCACGTAAGACGACTCGAAGCCGATACCGATCTTTCTTTTTTTTCCAATCTGTTGATGTGTTCATCCTGCCGCCCTTCGAAAACTCTCTGCAACTAAGGTGGTTATGGATTGCCTCCACGGTTAAAGACACCGTTTTGCGTAGCCAATCAGCCAGCCAGCCTTTAGTCAAGCTATGATGCGATTGGGTGCGATATATTCACTTTATCATGGATGAATGGATGAATGGATGGATATGGCTGTTCCCTTTAGATCGGGCGGTGGCTAGCACCACCAAGCCGTAATGGTTAATGAACCAAAAACTAGATTTATTTTTTTCCTTTAAATGGTGATGTTGAGGATTCGTACTTTGCAGTGAAAGGTTTATTTTCACCCGTGCCTCGACTTCAGCCCCTAAACAGATAACCTCCTTCTAGTTAATTCTACCCGCCTAAAGCCTATTTTGCCCTCCCTATCCCTAAACCCCGGTGCTTTGAAAAACACTGTGCCATCACCCTGAACTATTTTTATTTATTTATTTATTTAAATACCTTAAGAGCCCAGAGGGCATTACATAAGGGGGGATACATACAAGAGGTTACTATAGCATCAGTAAAACAACATGTCAGGGAGTAATACTAGTAATCAAACTGACCGATAGCCCAAACAACATTACTAATAACACAATAAGCAAAAAACACAGTAAGCAGCTCACCATAACAGGAAACATATTTCAAGAAATAGCAATAAACAATCTCTAATCATGCGTTACACATTAAATGTCAATGGTGGTTACAAATTATTGTCAACTTCTAAGTAAGTTAGTAGTGCAGACTGGAAAAGGGAGGGTTCTGTAATAGCGACGATGTTTGAGGGCAGCGCGTTCCACTCGTTAATGGATAACAGCAGAGGTGAAAATTGGTATTTCTTAGTGCGTGAATATATTGGATTGACCTTATGTGCATGACCAACGCGATCAGAAACGTAGGGAGCCGGGTGAATGAATGATCGAGAAAATGACGAGTCACTATGATATAAGCTATGGAAAAAACATAGGCGGGACAACTTTCTGCGCGTGGCAAGCAATGGAAGGTTCAGAGAACGCTTAAGACATGTTACGCTTTGGTGGCGAGAATGACAGGTGAAGTAAGGTGAATAAGGTGAAGTCCTTTACAGAACATTATTAAGTGTTCGGCAGTTTCTGCTTTCTCTCCACATGCACTGCATATTGTGTCTACCCCTTCGTATTTGGCCCGATATGTCTTGGTTCGCAATACTCCCGTCCTGGCCTCAAACAGTAGGAAACTACCCCCAGTATTATCATGGATCCTTTCCTTGGCAATTTCCTCCTTAATAGTTCGATAGATCTCTAGCGCGGATTCGTTAATCATGGCGATTCTCCACATATCGGTATAAGCTTCCTTCACCTTCACGTTTTTTTCCATTTTGTATCGACATTTTTCATTTACAAGTAACTCAATACCTTCCTAGCCCTACGCTTCTCCCCCATTTTTCTCAATCGCTTCTCAAATTTTATCTTGCTGCCAGCTTCCCTGCCCTCAAATGATGTCCATCCCATAACACTTCGTACTCCCTGGTTTGGTGTACTACCGTGAGCTCCTAAGGCAAGCCTACCTATTCAACGTTGCTTAATTTCTAATCTTGCTTGAACTTCTGATCTCACGCACAAGACCGCATTGCCGAACGTCAGACCAGGAACCGTGACGCCTTTCCATACTCCTCAAACAACATCTTGCCTATTGTAATTTCACAGTGCCCTGTTTTTCATTACCGCTGCATTCCTGTTACCTTTAGTCGCCACGTATATTTCGTGTTCCCTTAGGTACTCAGCCCCATTGCTCATCCATACGCCCAGATATTTGTATTTATTTGTTATCTCTAGCGTGACCTCCTGTATTCTAAGCTCACAACCTTCATTGTCATTAAAAATCATGACTGCTTATTTTTTCTTACTGATTCTGAAATCTAACCTATCTCCCTCATTACCGCAGATGTCCACTAATCTCCGCAAATCTTCCTTGTTGCCAGCCATTAGCACTATATCATCTGCGTACGTCAATGCTGGTAGAGCTGGTTCAATGAGTTTTCCTTGTTTGACGAAAGAGAGGTTGAAGCCCAGTCCACTTCCCTCTAATTTGGCCTCTAATCCTTGTCATGAATTATAAGGGTGACAGGGGACCCCCCTGCCTAAGCCCCCATTTTACCTCTGCAGGCTTGTTTACCAGTTTTTCACACTTTATAAGTACCTTGTTACCTTTATAGATATCTTTTAAAAGATTAGTGACTACATCTTCCACGCCTAGTGTGTCCAGTATTCTCCACAATTCCTCTTGAACCACGCTATTGCACGCTCCCTTGATATCCGAAAATGCTAGACACAGAGGCCTGTGTTCCTTTTCTGCTATTTCGATGCATTGCGTCAGTGAGAACAAATTGTCTTCCAGCCTCCTGTGTTTCCGAAACTCATTCCGCAGTTCTCCCAGCACCCCCTCATCCTCTATCCCTGCCTGCAGTCTTTCCTTTATAATCTGCATCGTCAGCCTGTGGACCACTGATGTCACTGTTATAGGACGGTAGTTGTTTATGTCAGCTTTGTCCCCCTTTCCTTTATGCATCGTGCTCGTCCTGCTAAGCTTCCATGCATGGGGAACTTTACCATCGATTAATTTTTTGCTCACTGTCTCTCTCAAAGTCTGCTTAGACTAGGAACCTAATGTCTTTATCAGCATATTTGGAATGCCATCTGGGTATGTTGATGTACTACTAGGAACCCTTTTCTCAGCCCTTTCCCACTCTCGTTGAGAAAATGAAGCCATTGCGCCACTTCATTCATCCTTGTCTATTGTAGTACATAAAGCACTTATTTGTTGAAATTTTTCTGTCACACTTGTTCATATACATATACAATAGCTTTCTACCCTTCTAGCCTATAGTACCTTGAGTTGTAGTTATAAACCTCTGCTCTAGGCTTGTGTCAATTCTTTGGGAGTTTAAATGGTTCCGAAATATCGGAGCTGCCTTTCTATCTTTTTTATGTACTTCTGCCAGCCACTGAGCTCCCTTTCTTCTAATCATTTAATTGATCAGAAGGGATGCATCCCTTCTACAGCTTAGAAACATTTCCCTTTTTTTCAAAATCATCTGTCGGTTCACCCCGCTGCTTAGCATGTCTCTGTTCCCTAAATGCTTCCTGAAGTTTTGCTATGGCTCTTTTAACTTGCTCATCGCACCAACGTTAGGGTTTGCGTCTTCTTTTTCGGGGTGACTTGACCCGTGCCTTAGCAAGCTCTAGCTCAAATGTCGAACTACATTCATGTATGCCCACACTGTTTTATTATCCTGAGTGATTACTTTCTCGATTTGTTTAGTGGCATTTTCAATTTGCCTTTTTGAATAAAAATTTTCCTGTAGTTGCTCATTTTGCCTCCTTCCCACTTTTCATCTTCTTTTAAAACTTACGTTGATACGTTTGTGATCACTACCCAGACTTCTGGAGCCACCTTCTTCTATGTGCATTCCCCTGAGCTTATCATACGTCCTATGTGACATCAGTGCGTAATCTATCGTCGACCGCAGCCTTCCTTTGTCCCATGTTATTTGCCCTTCACACTTCTCCGTACTGTTGCACATGATCAAATCGAGCCTTTCACCCATATTTATGATCATTTTGCCTGCCGGGTCGGTATACTCATCTATATTTTCTATGTGCGCATTCATATCTCCTAGTATAATTATCTTGCACTCTCCTCCTAACTCCTGAGTGTCCTTTGATATACACTCTACCATTGCCTGATTTTTCTCTCTGGCCTTTGCTCCCACCCGTAAGTACACGAAACCAAGGAGTGTCATTTGCCCAGCCACTTTCCCTTTTAGCCATAAATGTTCCTTGCACTCCTGCTTGACCCTTTGCCAGTCTGTACTTTTATGAATGAATGCCCCAATCCACCCCCCTTTCTGCTGCCTTCTGTTTTATTACAATATTCCCACGCGTAGTCCGGATTGTTACGAGGTTGTTCCACATCCTTGGGATTTGTTTCTACAAAACCGTATGCCATCGGCCTCTCCTACCTTAGCTGTTCTTCTATCTATTCCCACTTCAGCATGTTCCTTCCACCCTGCATGTTAATATACCCTATGTGTTAATTGGCTCGGCGCTCGTGGCTACGTCTATTTCTGCACCGGATTCTACCTATCTTAGATACTGGTGCCACATTGGAATCGTATCTGTCCACACCAGCTGTCAAAAAGTCTCCCTGGTTGTTTTCCTCGTTGCTATCTATCCTGCACCCCGAAGGGCCGTCTTGCCCTCCAAAAAGCTACTGCGCGTCCTGCAAGTCGCCAACCCACTTCATGATCTTGCCGCCCATCGAAGTGACTTCTGTCTCGTTGAAAAACACCTTACCATGCACCTCTCTGTTTATTTACACCTCCTCAAAGCCTTTCTCTCGACTCCGGCATATCTTTTGGTTTGCGTTGGCAACCGCTCTTTGCAGGATGCTATCACGCATCGGTACCCCTGGTATCATGCATATCACTACCTGTACCTGAGGAGAAGTGGCGCGCATGTCATCAACGCCTTTCGCCAGGGTGGTTACTAGTCCTGCTGTATCTTCATTTGGGACATCGTTTAAACCGACTAAAATTATCACGAAGTTTCGTGTATCAGCTGTAGTTTTGAGTTTTGCGCTCGCTTGCTTCATTACTGCTTCCAGCTTGCGTCCTGGGATTTCCGCTACTACAACCCTCTTGTCACCTATTACCCTGTCTTTATGGCTTCTGTGCATCGATTTAAACTCGAGTCTCCGGCCATTATCACATGCTGTGACTTTTCAGCTGGGGCGTCCTGCACCTTGGGGTTTCTTGCATTTGTGACGCCGGCTGCTTTGTCCAATCCCAGCCCCACCACTACTTCGCTTATGCTGGGCCTTGCGACAATTGAACGAGCTGAACCTGTTTTTTCCAAACTTGCATGCCCTTTCTTCTCCGCCGTACTGGTTGCCGGTTCTCTACTGTGCTCTCCATAGGCCGCTCCTCTGTTCACCTTGGCTAGTGCTTCCTTGGCGGACTTCAGCCTTTCTCCCACTGCCCTCGTTTTCTCTTGCTCTGTCGCCAACGCCGTGTCGGGCTCAGTGATTCTCATCAGCAGTTCATTCTGGGCAACAATCATTTTCGACATTTTTTCCTTGACCTCACATTGCCTACACTTCGCGTCAGCCTCTTCTCCCTCCTCTCCTACACTTGGGTTCATTTTCAAACCCACCCCACATCCTGAACACTTTACAGTGTTTTTAACCATGTCTTTCTGACACCAATTGTCCCTATGACTTGTCTCACTCGATATTTACAAAACTCGAGCCCTGCCCTCAGAAGAAGAGAAAGTCTAAGCTCTACTACAAAAATTTGCGTGTTCAATGTACGTCCACCTCCCCCACAGAATGCCAAAGGAAAAAAACAAAAAAACAACATAAAAATAAAGAATCATACGCACAAACTAATAAATACCTGGTGACATACCCCCGAAAAAGCCGTACAATAAAATGAGTGCTACAAAAATTTTTAACTGCAGCTTTATACTTATAAAGACAAGCTCAAAACATGCAAAACTACCTATCTGCGCAGTCAATCAGGAGCGCTCAGAAAACACGTTCATCCACCGTGACAGTCCGAACTAAATGTGACGCTATAATAACACGCCATCTCGTGGTGATTATTTTCTGCATGCATCTATAGTTCCCTTCATTACAGGATGCGAGACGCTGCCAACGGTCAAGTTTTATGTTCAATGAGGCATCTAAGGCTTGCGATTTCACTAAAAAAGAATGATTTATTATTTACTTATTTATATGGCGTGCCCAGAAAAAATTATAAGCTTGTACAGGCGCATCTAAAAACATATTAACAGCAACAACAACAACAACAATTAATATTATTATTATTATTATTAGTGGTAGTAGTAAATGCGTCACATTTCACTGTCTATCGATGTGACAGAACGGAGCGCCGAGGTGGCGGGGTGTTGCTAGCTGTTTCGCGAGACATTCCTTCATCTACCATTCATGTGAACAGTAACCTAGAAATAGTTTTCTCGTTATTAAAGCTCGGTCATCTCAAAGTAATCATAGATGTGTGCTACCGTTCACCCTCTTCGTCCTCTACGTTCGTTAACGAATTGCATGATTCTGTCAATGTTATTATCAGTCGATTTCCATCGTATCCATTGTTCCTTCTTGGTGATTTTAACTTCCCAAATATCAAAAGGCATACCTCCCCTCCGGTTTTATCACCCTCTTCAGCGCTTTCTAAATATTTCCTAGATTTTTGTTTTGTCTTCTCTTTGTCACAGTTAGTTACCGAACCCGCCCGAGTCTCATTTACTACGACAAACACTCTTGATTTGATTTTAACCACCCATCCAGACTATGCTTCAACTATTACCTGTTTACCAGGTATTAGTGACCACTCATTGCTCACCTTTGACTTACACGCTACCCCTCCTAAAAGCACCAGAATGAAAAAAGCTATTTGCGATTACAAAAAAGCTAACTTCCATGCTATCAATCGCGAATTATCTGAATTTACTGACGTCTTTCTGACCGGTTTTAACAACCGTTCCGTTCAGTCTAACTGGGATATGTTTGCTGTCGAAGTTCATCGTCTCACCGTAAAGCACATACCAACCTACGCTATTGCTAGTCGCTCACAATCGCCATGGTATAATACCACTATCAAACACCTATCTAACAAGAAAAAACGCCTTTATCGTTCAGATAAGCGCTCGCCA
The DNA here is from genome assembly GCA_013436015.1 of Rhipicephalus annulatus. Taxonomy (NCBI): domain Eukaryota; kingdom Metazoa; phylum Arthropoda; class Arachnida; order Ixodida; family Ixodidae; genus Rhipicephalus; species Rhipicephalus annulatus. Next base: position 317,561 of record WOVY01010058.1, read on the forward strand.
ACTAACGAACGATGGGCCGCTTATAATACCGCATCTAGTATTTACGTCAGGGCACTCAAACAAGCAAAAGATAACTTCGTCTCTAATGTATTGCCGTCAATGTTAAAAACAAATGTAAAAAACTTTTGGCGTGTTATCAATCCCCCAAAAGATAAATTCATCTTATTGCAAGACTCATCTGGTGACACAGTTCCCATCAATCAGTGTGCAACAGCCCTCAACAACACATTTGCTGCCAAGTTTACAAAAACGTCTGATGTTCCACTTCCTTCCACCTTTTGCTACAATCACCTCCCCTTGCCACCAATTTTAGTAGACATTTCTGGTATCGCTTCCCTTATCAACAAATTAAGCAACCATTCTTCCCCTGGTTATGATCCGATTAATAGTAAATTTTTAAGAAATACTGTAGAAATTAGTTCCATCATATTAGCCAAGATATTCCAACAATCACTCGACACTTCTACTCTCCCATCTGAATGGAAAATCGGGAAAGTAGTTCCTATTCATAAATCTGGTAGTAAAAGTTCCCCTGCTAATTATCGTCCCATTTCCCTTACCAGTACGTGCTGTAAGCTATTAGAGCACATCATATTCACAAACCTTGTAAATTTTCTTGAAAGTAATTCCTTCTTCACGTCATCTCAGCACGGCTTTCGTAAATCATACTCCTGTGATACACAACTGGTATCATTTACTAACAGATTACACCGCACTTTGGACAACTCATCACAAGATAATTGCATCTTTTTGGATTTTTCCAAAGCATTTGATAAGGTATGTCATAAACTTTTACTTCGCAAACTAAGCCAACTGAAACTTGATCATAACGTGTTTACATGGATTGAATGTTTTCTCACAAATCGCTCACAATTTGTTTACGCTAACGGGTATAATTCTTGTTTTACTGAAGTACACTCCGGCGTTCCTCAGGGATTGGTAATTGGGCCTCTCTTATTTCTAATTTATATTAATGACCTCCCCTGCCACATTAAATCCAGAATTAATTTATTTGCTGATGATTGCGTTATTTTTCGTGAAGTAAATAACATAATTGATTCGTGTACTCTTCAATCAGACCTTAACACTGTTGATAACTGGTGCCGTACATGGTTATTGGAATTGAACATAAACAAATGTAAAGTCATGCACGTGTCCCGCAGTGCTTGCAGTCAATTTACTTACTACTTAAACAACATACCTCTTGAATCTACTAACTCGTACAAGTACTTAGGCGTCCACATAACATCCAATCTCTCTTGGGCAATGCACGTCGAACAAATAATCAACAAAGCTAACCGTACGCTTGGGTACCTACGCCGTAACTTTTCTAAAGCTCCATCTTCATTGAAATTAGCCCTGTACAAAACATTAATACGACCTAAACTAGAATATGCTTCTTCGATTTGGGATCCCAGCCACATTAACTTAATTACATCGCTTGAGCTAGTTAAGAATAATTCCACACGCTTCATATTATCGAACTACAATCGCACTGCCAGTATATCTGCAATGAAAACTAATCTGTCCCTGCCTACTCTGTCACTTCGAAGAAAAGTTTCCCGCCTATCAACTTTTCATAAATTGTATCACCACCCCATCTTGCGCGACGAACTTATTTTGCAACCCCAGTATTTTTCTAACCATGTCGTTCACCGTCACAAGGTTGGAATTATCACCTATCGTACTAACACAGCTGCGCAGTCGTTCCTGCCTCGTTATTCTCGCGAGTGGAGCCACCTTCCCCCTGAAATTGTTGCTAATAATGACAACCATCTTTTTCGTGATACCGTAGCTAACATTGTATACGCAGGACCTATTTAATGTATTTTTGTTTGTACGCTGACTTTCGCTTATTTGTACTAACGCTGTATTTTTCCCTCCCCAACATGTACCATGTGTTATTCAATGTAATCCACTCCCCTCTGTAATGCCATTTAGCCCTGAAGGTATTATAAATAAATAAATAAATAAATAAATAAATAAATAAATAAATAAATTAATTAATTAATTAGTGATGAGATATTTGTGAAAGAAGCGCGATGTCGAGGCAAACTTTACTGGGGCATTCAGGGGTGCTTTCCACTACCTTGCGCCCATAAATTTTGAATATGTATTTAACATTCATGAGTCGATCGCTTACGCTGAAGCGGTCCCACAAACAGTTGCATGTACGTGCCAATTTGCCATTTGCATGGAGGGGGATGGTTACATTAGCCGATCTGTGGACATCGAGGGCAGCACAGGAGATAAACTCGTGGTATCTTTGTAGTGAGTATTTGAAAGGGTATTTACATATCAGTCACAGTTTCACAACAAAAATACGGCTTGAAGTGGCAGCTGCCAAATGTGTGCCCTTTTACCCCCTTCTCGCCACCGGTAGGTGTTGGAGAGCGAAGGCGTGATGGACAGGGAGAGAGAAGTTTAATGCGCATTCATGTCTCTCACCCCGCCACTGTTTTGCTGTCACAACGCTAGCTGTCACGTAGAGACAGGGGCGTAGGTAAAAAAACAAGGAAGGGAAAGAAAAATAATCTCTTGTTGATCTCGGGAAGGGGGGGGGGAGCAGGCCAATAGTCATATTACTCCATGTATGCCATGCCGAAAAAAAAATCGCCCGAAAGGCGCGGGGAGGGGGGAGAGCAGAAAAGGGTAACGGACTCGGTGTGCGAGCCCCTGGCTACGCCACTGCGTAGAGACGTAAAGAAACGGACACCCGGTCAGATACCTTTCTTCTCCGTAGAGCAGGAATGCATGCCATGCATCCTTTTCTGCACACGAACAAAGCCGCTGCTGAAAAGCATTGCTCTTCAGATCTGTACTTATTGGCATTGTGTTGCAGAGACTCAGAGATGACCATCGCTTTTGACATGAGTTGTGAACCTTTTTTGTTATGCAAAACAAGACATACAACTTCATACCTACATATATATTGCGAACTAATATTAAAGAAAGCTTCGTTTGGCTTGAAAAGTTATAAATACATTTGATTGTTATTGTAAAATATTTTTATATTGACTGGTTAGTGCTGCAACTTGCATACTTATTTTGGTTAAGCCTGTAAAGAGGCAGTTGCAACAGGCCTCGTTGTACTGTGGGCTCACTACCAGATTCACGCACCCAAAGACATGTGCAGCAAGTCTGCGGTTACATATTTGCCGTGTTGATAGATGTTGCGTGCATTGTATTCTTATCTTCCTTTGGAACTCGTCTACGAAATAGTTTCCGCGTGTCGGGAAGTTCTGCTGCTTTGATTGATTGGTGGACGATGACTCGCCGTACGTTGCCGTTACAAATATCCATATTGGACGCGCGCCTTTGTGTTCGCTCTGAAAAGTGATTTCTTCCTCCCTTTATTGATTACTCGTGTTGTTCACCTGATTCAATGTCGAGTGTACTTCCGAAGACAATGCACGACCTCGTGGTGTGACAAACAGTTGCGGATGTTATGCGAGAGCGTGAGCTTTTTGACGGGCGACCGAAGAGTGCACAGTCAATGCCAAAACTTCGGTAAGTTGAAGAAAGTCGCTGAACTACGTAACTGGGTTACTTCCTTGCGTGACAAATGGTATGCAGGAAGCGATGACCCGGGCGGCTTGTTGGCACAGCGAGGATGACGAATCAGAGACCCGATAGGCAGGTATGTTTTGAGGTGGCTTATTTTACATCACCGTAAGAAACAGTCGCTGTGTGCGTTGATTACATGTTTTAAAGATTCGCGTTCCGCTACGCGATCTATCCTTCGGTCGTGCAAGCCTCTTGTCGTACTGTTATTTTTTGGCTGTTTACTGCACGAGATTATCTTTTGATCCCTTGTCGCCCTGTAAAAGTGTCTGCTTTTAAAAAACGGGTGTCGCGAGAGCAGTTCACATTCACCCAACTCGATAGTTTGTGCGTTTTTACGCACAAAACAATCACACGACTGGGCACGTAGATAGAAAACGCACAGCCCTGTCAAGCGCACACGAAGGATGTTTTCGTGGCTGCGCTCCGAATCCTTGTGCCAGAAATTCATGAAATTTCTCTGTGGCTACAATTTCACCCTAACTGCTTCACAAATATTTAAGATAGCTAACTTGAAGCGTACGTATTTCAGTATTCTACACTATGTGCTGAAACTAGGAGTACTCTCCTATCACTGCATTGAAGATATGTTGATATCGAGTGTTAGTAGAAGAATACATGAATTCAATTTTGTGAATGAGGCTAATACATGACATTCTTTGTTGCAATATTTGTGTGAACTTTTGTTACCTATGTAGATCTTTGTTCGCTCCTTGAAGCATACCAGGTGCTGCATCACAAATAACTTACACTGTGCTTATGTAGTATAAGTGTTGCTTGATTGTGTGGTGCTTCAAGTTGTATTTTCCTGCTTTTTTACATCAGTATTGTACTGATATCGCCCAGTTGCTTGTGTGACGAGGGTGTATAACCTATGTATATCATTCAGAGATTTAGTATTTCTTTTGTTTTGTGAGGCAGTAAATTGGAAGCAAAAAGATCTTATTCATATGTTTCCAGATGTTGACAGAAAGTTTCAGAATATTATTACTTTCGCGAAGGGCTTATGTAATAAAAGAAATCCCACAGATAGCTTGTGTGAACAAAAGTCAAACTACATGGGAATTCGCTTCAGAGTACCAACAGTTTGTTTCCTGAATAGCTCACATTATGATGTAATACAATGTGTATGGCTGGTTTTTACACACGCCTTGTGCGCATAGATCATGCACTCTTTCCAAATATTGTTTTCATCATTTAGATTGCCCATACACATGCGCACACGCTGCGCAGTGTTATTACGTACCATCTTGCTAGGAAGCGCAGCCACTATTACAAAGAACACACAACACAAGCGCTTGTGTTGTGTGTTCTTGGTAATAGTGGCCCCGCTTCCTAGCAAGATGGATCCTTACCAACTGGCCCAACACAATTGTTTACTGAGTTATTATGTAGTTTTGTGAATGTGAAACATTCAGTGGCACTCTGTCAATTGTCAGCAAGAAGGGGCTAGTCCAATATTGCCTATTTTGATTGTGCCATGATCACTTTATTCAAAGATTTACCTTTTAATGTATCAGTATACACTTTGCTAAGGCGTGTTTGGTACTCGCTGTGTGTGATACAACGTTTGTTGTGTGTGAAAGGAATCTTTTGTGGCATCTTTTATGTACTCGGTGATGCCAGCTGTACATGGTCCCGACGCAGAGGACTGGTTGCAGTGCACGATTGGAGTGGTCTTCTTCCAAGTCCTAACGAGCTTTATTAGGTGGTAGGCATTTGTTTTAGTTACCACAGAGTGATAGTTCGGGCACATAGCACCTATTGAGATATAGCATACACTGTCATTTAGCTTTTGTGTGTGAAGCCTATGTCCTGCACTTCAGTGCAGTATTCCTTGGACATGGAACATGCATCATTTGGTTTGTAATCCTTGAACAAGGGATGTTGCCGGAGCCGACGTTGTGGCACTTTGAGGCATCTTGATAATAGGAACAGCTGTTCTTTGTCACTGTTGTCTCGACCAAGGCAAGCGTTTTTGCTAAAGCATTGCAGAAGGGAAAAAATCAGCGTTGTTTGTTAAACATTAGGTAATTTTTAGCTCAATGTTGTTACGAGTAACTTGTTTAATGATCTATTTACAGCGCACAGAACTTGACGAGCAAGATGGCACCAGACCAGCATCCAACGAAAACTGACTTTGTCCTCCTCTTTCATGCAGCCGTGTTTAGCGGCTGTTTTGTATCATAAGCCCAGGTCGTAGAAGCACCGTCCCGGTGTTAAATTTACGCAGATGATGTCGAAGGGGGGTAATAGGGCTTCAGCCGAGCCACGTGAACGGTGTACCTCGGAGCTGACGATGACTTTGTTGGATTGGTTGGAATAATCTCGTACGTGACGTCTGTCACTTGGCGAAGGATACGGAATGGTCCAGTGTAGGGCAACAACAGCTTTTCAGACAAACCCACACGCCGAGTAGGTGACCAGAGGAGCACGAGAAAACCCGGAGAAAAGTGCACGTCCCTATGGTGAGAATTGTAGAGCTGTTGTTGGCGCGCCTGTGAAGCCTGTAGACGGTTATGGGCGACTTGGCGCGCGTGGTCGGCGCGGGCAATGGCTTCCCCAGCATAATCAGTGGCCGCAGGTAGTAACTTGTCTAAAGGCAAAGTTGGGTCCCGGCCATATAGTGGATAGAAGGGCGAATATCTGGCAGTGCTGTGACGAGATGAACTGTAGGCGAACGTCACATACGGCAAATTAATGTCCCAATCATGGTGGTCTGGCGCAACGTATTTGGCAAGCATATCGGTTAGAGTCCTGTTAAGGCGCTCCGTGAGGCCATTTTACTGGAGATGGCACGAAGTATTAAATTTGTGCTTGGTATGGCAAGACCTCAGGATTCGTGAGCGACAGCTGATAAGAAAGTGCGGCCACGGTCGGTGAGAAGTTGACGAGGAGCACCGTGCACTAATATGTCGTACAGCAGAAAGTCCGCAACGTCGGTAGCGCAGCTGGTCGGGAGTGCTCGTGTGATTGCGTACCGCATCGCGTAGTCCGTGGCAACAGCAATCCATTTATTTTCGGCTGTGGAGAGTGGAAAAGGGCCCAACAGGTCGAGACCAACTCGAAAGAAAGGCTCGTTGGGAACGTCGGTCGGCCGAAGGTAGCCGGCTGGGAGGGCAGACGGCGTTTCGCGACGCTGACAGGGCTCACAAGCGGCGACATAGCGTCGAACAGAGCGGGCAAGTCCAGGCCAAAAAAACCGACGTCGTACCCGATCGTATATGCGAGAAACGCCCAAATAGCCCGTCATAGAAGCGTCATGAAGTTGATGCAAGACAGTGGAACGCAGGTGCGCTGAGATGACAGGAAGTAAGTCTGCTCCGAAGGAATCAAGGTTGCGGCGATATAGGATCCCGTCTTTCACCAAAAACATTCGTAGGGACGGGTCGCGAGGCGTTGACTCCAGTTTGTCAATGATGGCTCGTAAAGAAGCATCCCGAAGTTGCTCTTCGCCAATGTTTAACTGCCGCGACACGGAAAAAACGTCCGTGATAGCGTCGGTGTCGGTTGCTTCGTCAACAGGGTAGCGGGATAAACAATCCGCATTCTGATGTAATCGCCCTGTTTTGTATATTACAGAGGACGTGTACTCTTGAAGGCGTAGAGCCCAACGAGCGAGACGCCCTGTGGGGTCCTTCAGGGAGGCTAGCCAGCAGAGCGTGTGATGATCCGCGACAACACGGAATGAGCGCCCGTACAGGTATGGGCAAAACTTGGCGACTGCCCATACAAGGGCGAGGCACTCGCGCTCCGTGATGGAATAGTTGCGCTCGGCTGGAGATAGAAGTCGACTTGCGTAGGCTATAACACGGTCGTGTCCGTGTTGTTGCTGCAATAGCACAGCTCCTATGCCGTGTCCACTGGATCCGCGTGAACCTCGGTTGGGGCTGATGGATCAAAGTGAGCCAATATTGGTGGCGTTGTAAGCAGTGTCGTAAGTTGTGAAAACGATGACGCTTGGTCATGGTCCGAGGTAAACGAGGCGTCTTTCTTCAAGAGGTCTGTAAGTGGGCGTGCAATGGTCGCAAAGTCCTTAACAAAGCGCCTGAAATATGAGCACAACCCCACAAAACTGCGGACATCTTTTGTGGTCTTCGGAACGGGAAAGTTCGTGACTGCGCGAATTTTCTCTGGGTCTGGACGCACGCCTTGGGCATCGACAAGGTGACCGAGCACGGAAATTTGACGACTAGCGAAGCGGCACTTGGAGGCGTTAAGCTGGAGTCCGGCTCGACGAAAAACGTCCAAAATAGCTGACAAACGATCAAGATGCGAGTCGAATGTGGGCGAAAAGACAATAACATCGTCAAGGCAACACAAGCAGATGGACCATTTCAACCCTTGGAGCAATGAGTCCATCATTCTTTCAAGTGTGCCTAGTGCGTTGCAGAGTCCAAAGGGCATCACCTTAAACTGATAAAGACCATCAGAAGTGATGAATGCGGTCTTCTCGTGGTCCATCTCGTCGACGGCTATCTTCCAGTACCCTGACCGAAGATCAATAGTTGAAAAATAAGTGGCACCGTACAGGCAGTCGAGGGCGTCGTCGATGTGAGGTAAAGGATAAACGTCTTTTTTTGGTAATTTTGTTAAGGTGACGGTAATCGACACAAAAGCGCCATGCTCCATCTTTCTTTTTAACAAGGATGACTGGAGAAGCCCAGTGGCTGCATGAAGCCTCGATAATGTTTTTCGCAAGCATTTTGCCGACTTCATGTTGTAATATTACACGCTCCGTCGCAGACACACGGTAGGGGCGTCGGTGAATGGGGGTTGCATGGCCAGTATTTATGCGATGGGTGACAATGGTCGTTTGGCCTAAAGAGTTGCTGGTAAAGTCGAAAATGCTACGATAGCCCTCAAGAACGTGGCAAAGCGCTGCAGCTTGCTCAGGCGTGAGGTCCGATGACACCATTTGCTCGATGTCGGCACCCGAAGAACGTGATGGAGTGGAACCACTGACTGAGCTGCAGCAATCGTCAACTCTGAAGGGCTCGACATGGTCATCTTGGAGAGCAGTAATTTTGGCCAGGGAGACACCCTGTGGCAGAACTTGGGTGGTGAGTGAAAAGTTGACCAGGGGAGGGAAGGTGCGGTTTCTCTTAATCGTCAGAATCATATGCGGCACAGCAAGCCCATGCGTAAGCATCACTGCAGGAATTGGGGCCACCATGTAATCACCATCAGGTACTGGCGGCGTGGAGGATAAGTCGACATGTGTGACAGAGTCAGGAGGGAGGCGCGTGAAATCAATGCAGCAGAGGCTGGTTTGCGGTGGGCTAGGCGGGTCGGAAAAGAGGGGAAAATCAAGATGGAGAGAGCCAGCTGAACAGTCTATGAGGGCAGAGTGTGTGGCTAAAAAATACATACCGAGAATGAGTTCATGAGGGCAATGTTCGATAACGGCGAAAAGAAGGACAGTGCTTCTCTCCCTAATAGACACTCACGCAGAGCACATGCCAAGAATTGTGGCAGTTCCTCCATCGGCGACTCATGCAGCTCGGTTGAGGGTGGGCGTGACAACTTTTCTAAGTCGGCGGCGAAAGTTAGCACTCATAATGGACACATGCGCACCAGTATCTATCAATGCACTGACATGAACATTGTCGACAGTAACGTTCAAAACGTTCCGGTTTGTTGTTAACGTTAATCGAGGATTTCTTACAAAGGTCGTCAACGCAGCTCCACCTCCAGAAGCTGCACGGCCTAGTTTTCTGGTCGGAGATGCTGCGAATAGGTCGGGAAGGCAGCACGGCATTTAGGGGCGACCGGGACTGACGACGAGCAGGGGACGGTGACCGGTCGTAGCGAGGTCTGCTCAGAGGTGCTGTAGGAGCGTAAAATCTGGTTGTCGTTGAAGGAGAAAGTGATGGGGACGATTGGCGAGCAGAAGTGGTGTGATACTGAGGTGCATAATGGGACGGTGGAGCCCAGCGGCGACTGCGGCAGTGACGTGCGATATGACCAACGCGTCGACAGTTGAAACATATGGGCCTGTCATCAAGGTATAACTAATCGACATAGCGCTTTAGAATCATAGGACAAGGGAAGGGACAGAAGGGAGCGCTTACTTCCAACAAAATTTTATTTCGAGGAGCGTACATATATATGCTCACGAAATTCGAAAACAACAGACAAACAGATGAAAAACCCTCTATTGCCATGCGCTAAACCTTTCATCTGTTTGTCTGTTGTTTTCGAATTTTGTGAGCATATATATGTACGCTCCTCGATATAAAATTTTGTTGGAAGTAAGCGCTCCCTTCTGTCCCTTCCCTTGTCCTAAGATTCTAAAGCGCTAGGTCGATTATATGTCTTACCAACATGCCCAACTTTATACTCTTGTCATCAAGGGTACGCCATTCGGACGCATTGCGTTGTATGCGAGGAGCAGAAGGGGGACGAAAAGAAGGCGCAGCAGAGTATACGGCAGGAATAGGATGTAGGCCGACATTCGATAGCTCTTGACGAACGACGGCTTGTATCAAAGAAATCGTGGTCGGGGAAGGCGCAGGCGTCGGTAGTGGCGTGGCTACCGGTTGTGCTGTCTCGACCTCTCGACGAATGATGCGTGTGAGGTTGTCACATAGAGGGGCCTGGTGGAAGGCGTAGTCACACGAAGAAGTGGCCGCTGTGTTCGGAAGGCGCACGATGTTTTGAGCTACACGGCGTGCTTTAGCTTGTTCGAGACGTCGGCACTCTTTAAGGATGGTTTCGATGCTCGAGACGTTGTTAAAAACCAGCAGGTTGAAAGCATCGTCGGCAATGCCTTTCAAGACGTGGTTAACCTTTTCGTCTTCCGACATGGACTGGTCGGCCTTGGAACAAAGGGCCAAAACGTCAAGAATGTAGGAGACGTACGATTCGGTAGAAGACTGGGCCCGTGTGGCAAGAGTCTTCTTCGCAGCGAGCTGACGACCAGATGAATCGCCATCGCCCAACAGGTCAAGTAGCTGATCCCAGCTCGTTATGTCGGCTTTGTGGCTTTCAAACAATGTTCGGGGAGTGCCGTCCAGGTAGAAAAGCACGTTGGCGAGCATGAGCGTGGGATCCCAGCGGTGAGTTGCACTGACGCGCTCGTACCGCTTCAGCCAAGTGTCGAGGTCGATCGTACCATCACCGGAGAAAGTGCCGGGATCCCGGAGGTGCGGTAGTGTGACGTAGGTGGTGGCTTGGACTGATGAGGACGGCGTAGAGGAAGTACCAGCATTCGAAGCAGTCGAAAGGTCGCCGATGGTGCGACCACTACGCGTCTCCATTGAGGTACGGGGGTCATCCACCTCCACCAATAATGTTACGAGTAACTTGTTGAATGATCTATTTACAGCGCACAGAACTCGACGAGCAAGATGGCGCCAGACCAGCATCCAACGAAAACTGACTTCGTCCTCCTCTTTCATGCAGCCGTGTTTTGCGGCTGTTTTGTATCAATATAACACAAAGATGAGAACACTGCACTTTTAACAAAATGGTTTATTGCAACGGAAGCACGAAAAATTGCCGCACGATGCTCACTCTGTATTCTTTAGTGCTTCGGTTGCAATAAGCCATTTTATATAAAGTTAGGGCATGTGTTGCGTCCTCTCTCATGGTCCTTGTGTTACATTGTGCTAAGTATCACATAAGTTAGAAAGTTGGCTGCAGCAACATTTCCTCCCATAGGATTTGTTGGTCTTTTCAAGTTTCCTCCATCTACATATATTTTGTTTCGACTTCCAGAAAACTGTGTGATGTGAAATCTTACTTATAATCATGTTTCGCTTATTGTCATGATGATTGATTTTACCTTAAATATTCTTTGTGCAAACAAAATATTTCTTTAACAAATTTACCTTTTTACAAGTAGAAGTGTCATTAATTTTTTGTGCTTTTCAAAGGAACAGCAAACAACATTGAAGTGTAAAAATTCAATGAAATTAAATAAGTAAACTTTTGCTGTGTGCACATTCTACCACAACGATTGGGCGAATTCGTGTTTAACGAAGTTACAGAGATTGTTCTTTCAGCTAGTTTTCAAATTTTGACGTGTATGAGTAGATTTGTGGTATTTTTTATAGTTGTAGTGCAATCTTGTCTTAAGTAACAACGTGCAACATGCAAGTACCTGTTCCTTTCTAACAAAGCCTTCTCAGATAATCGTTATGCCTGAAAGTTTGGTCATCTGTATTAGGGGCAGCTTTTCCTGGAAACTAGCACATACTCCTGTTTTATCACGTTGTTTGGAACATGTTCCCCACCACAATCTGTGAAAATACCATGAATGTCTGTATGTAACACAGCTCACAAGACATGGAGGCCTATCACACAGAAATGTGTAACTGTGTGATAGTGCCTTGAATAGCCTTGTTGGCCTGCAAAGTTAAATTGTTTAATGAATTCATGCTCTTACGGAAGTACAGTACTCATGGATTGAAACAGGACACTCTGAGCGTGTGGACGCTGGTACATGTGCCGCCGCTCGAGGATGTACGTAGAACCAATGTGTTGCGTTGTGGTATAGGGCGATGGGGAAAGACCTGTGGAGCAGGACTACTCTTTCTGATTGCCAAATTGTCGGCCTGTAGTTCCCCACGTGTACACTGCCAGGGCGGCGCAGCAAGGCTCACGCACATTCGCATGTCGCCCAAACTGACATGCCCTGCGCACCACTTTTATTACCACTCAAGCACACGACTCTCTCGTTCTGTGTGCTTGGGCAACGCAGCCCGCATGCTTTGCAAGTAAGACGCAGGATTGAGTTAGTAGATTGCGCCTTGTGTGCGTTTGTAGACATGATAAACATCTGCACAAAAGCATGAAAAGTTTACTTCGGGGTTTCTTTCTCGACAAGAAAGAAAATGTGTGACATGCCTTCCTTCATGCAACATGGAAATAATATCATGTATTAGTGTCAGTAGGGCAAACTGTGGCCTATTGTTGAATAAAGAAGCGAGAAGCTTGCTTGTTATTCCGTGGCCGACAGCTCTACAAATGCTCGCCACGCAGAATAGCCGCACTATTCACTGCTCGGGGCGAGAAAACAAAGTAATAAATCATTGTTTCGATGCTGCACGAAAACAGGCCCGTGGCCGGTGCTTTTTGTTTGTCGTGGCAAAAAGCTTGAAACACTTTTATGCTTTTGTGCAGCTATTTATCATGTCAACGAGCGCATTTCAGGCACGAAATCTTAGCGGTATCCAATTTCTTACTTGCACAGCCTGCGTGCCCTATCGTCGAAGGACGCCAATCGAGAGCGTCGTCTGCGGGCGTCACAATATAAATGGTTCGCACCGTCCCCATCAATCTGCGCTGCATGCATGCAAAAATGTGCGAGCCTTGCAGCACCACGCTGGCAGTGTGCACTTCGTGAACTAAATGCCAACTCTTTAGCAACCGGAAGGAGTAAGCCTGTGCTTTCGCCCTCACTCTATAACATGGTGCAACACCCTCGTTTTGCGAGCGCCCATGAGGTTCGGCCTATGCACCAGCGGCCACGCGCTACCAATGTCCTGTTTCGATCCGTGAGTGCTGTACATATATGTTGGCCAAACTGAACATGTTGTTACGTACTTGGGAGGAAGCAGAAGTGCGAGCAAATACATGGACTGCTGCATCCATTATTCTTTCTGTGTCGGCGTCTTAGCCCATGATGCTGTTCACTCCCAAGTGTACATTTAATTTCCTTGCTGAGCTCGTACACACACACTAAATTATGTTATCTCTGTGACGTGTGGGTTCAGGCGATATTTTTGGCATCTGCATGGTCTAAAATAGTCATGAGTTCCACACTGTGATGTGCTCTTTCCATAAATACTTGATTATCGCAAGTGTTTGGTCAGGTTGGTAATTTATCACCTAGAAACTTTTTTATGTTACGGCAAAATATGAACAGAGAAAAGGTAGCCGACAAAAAGTAGTGCTAGTTCGTGTCGCCGCCCTTTTGATTGTGCATGTTTTCTGGCTGTTGAAATTTTTGTTTAGAAACAGTTCCTATCCTTTTCCTGTCAAGATGTTCAGCAAGTGCTAACACACCCCAGTGTGGATTCTTGTGCTTGTTAATGACCAGCGATCAATTTCATAATTTGCAATACTGGCTCGTGAACATGCACAACTGTGCACTCTGAAGCATGGAGCTAGGTAAAAATATTTTCTGTTTTATAAAACTTTTGTCACCTAAATAATTAAGTTTTAGCTGTTGAATAATGTGCAAAAGTAATCGAGGGTACAAAAATGTTTTGCTTGCTTCCTCCAATCTATTGCTTGTAGAAAAATGTGTAGAAACGACCTGTAACATGTTACAACATGCATATCGGTGTAATATATAGTACGTTACAAAAAGCAAACTATTTAAATTGTTTTCACTGTAGTTGTGTATCTGTATCACCGAGACGGTAGCTCTACATTTCATGTGGCTGTTTGTTGCTCAATTTCGCCTTTCACATAGGCGTGCGCATAGGAGTGGGGGCCACCCCCTCCACCCCGAACTTGTTACCTAAGATGGGGGCCACAAAATTAGAAGCTTACATAACTAAATAAGGGGGGTTGCTGTGGTGAACATCCCCCCACCCGAGTGTAGAGTGGCGGGGAGTCATGCCTATGGCTTTTCACCTCTGGACATGAGCTCTCAATAGTTCTCTGTAAAAGAAGAGGATTTTAATGTGGAAGTTTTGTGTAAAACAAAGTTGTGGAATAGATCCACTGTTGTATGCCATAATCATACAAGGAGTGTCATTGGAATCATGAAAGAAGGTTATTCTGCAATATTGCATTAGAGAACCTGACTCAGCTGATTCTTCTGTTCGTGATAGCTGGCCTCTTTTTGTTTGCTGATAAATCCACAGCCCTCTGAACTGATGCATAGTGGTTAGTTTTCTTTTTTCTTTTTCAAAGCTGCATGAATTCAAGGTTGTGTGATTCGACATTGAATCCAGATGGATTATTTGATAAAACTGATAAATACATATCACTATTTAGAAAAGGCATAACTCATCAACTGCAATGTCTATTCATGTGCTTCGCTAATATGTACGCTTCAGGGCCATCTAAGTTGTCATGTTCTCTCTTGCAGGTTTTAAATACACCAGTGGTACCACCACGACGGTGATACAAGAGACCCTATCATCAGTGCAAAGTCGAAAATAAATACAAATACAATTATTCCTGGAAATGTCTCAATTTTGTTTATTTGTTTGTTTGTAATCATAAAACCACACTTTTGCAAGAATTGTTAACAAGGACGAACTAGGTTCATTTAATGTCCTATAGGAACTGAATTGCTTGACAATGTAATGCGTGTTTCCAAATGCTGGTATTAATACTTTCAGCATTATTTATTGGTCTCGAAAGATTCTGACATGTAAAAAAACAATAGTCTGTTGGTGGAAACGGTCTGATGGTATTTACTTTACAATCCTGTAGTGTGTGCACACTTTCATATTAATAATGAAACACTTTATTGATCTGCTTTTCAGCAAAGGCGTTGTTGATGGCATAGGGCTTTAGTTTTCAATGCGACGTTTGATGTCAAACTAATGCATATGCTCGATGGCACTTCACTAGAAAACGGCCATCAGAAACTCAGATGTCAGGACTCTATAGACTAACGCTAGGCAACGGTGATCAGAAACTCTGATGTCGGGCCTCTATAGACTTTCGCTAGACTATAGTCATCAGAAACTCTCACAACTCTATATACTAACGGTGGCCAATTACTACTAGACTCACATTATGTACGCATTAGAAAAGAGCACTAGACTGACATTGCACATTTTATTGATTGTGATGTCGAATGCCATTAGCCTGTTTATAAAAGTACATTAAATTTTTTCATAAGGCTTGTTCGTTCTACGCGATGGCACTCTTTACCGACGCAACACTAGTGCCGAGGGGCCAGAGCTACTACTCGTAGTTCCTGCGACACTCCGTTCCGCTGTTCTTGAACAGCTTCACGACGCCCCAAGCGCTGGACATCTCAGGGTCTCGCGCACGTGTCATCACGTGCGGCGTAGATTCTTCTGGCCAGGCCTTTACCGTTCTGTGCGCCGATGCATTGCTGCTTGAGAGTCCTGTCAGCGCTCCAAACATTTCAACTTGCCTCCAGCTGGTACGCTCCAACGAATAGACATACCCACCATCCCCTTCTACCGCGTCGGTCTTGATATCGTTGGAGCAGTTCCTACTTCTCTCCCTGGAAACACGTGGATAGCCGTAGCGACTGATTACGCCACATGATGCGCTAGCACACGAGCGCTACTGACAAGCTGTGCCACTGACGTCGTGGACTTCTTGATCCTTACGTAATTCTTCACCATGGCGCTCCTCGACAGCTGCTGACCTCAAGACGCCGAAGACATTTCATAGAGCTGCTTTTGAAGATGCCGATGACTGGCTTGAGCATTTTGACCATGTCGCCGTCATCAATGATTGGACCCCAGAGCGCAAGCTACGCTATGTGCACTGCTTTCTCGAGGACTCCGCGAACACGTGTTTCGAGAACCACGAAGCATCGCTTACGTCAAGCGTTGAGTTTAACTGACAGTTACTCAAGGCCTTTGCGCGAGGGGACAGGAAATAGACAGCGAAGCGCGCTATAGAGGCAAGGGTTAGAGGCCTTAACGAAGGGGTGAAGAGCTACATAGAGGACATGGATCGGCTTTTCAGGCGTGTGGAGCCCTTATGACCCAATCCAAAAAAGTTTGCCACTCAATGCGTGGTGTTAACGAAGAGCTTCTTGCCAGCCTGAATCTAAACTCACTTGCGATACTTGCGGAGCTCCATGAGGAAGCCACTGCCATGGAGAGGGCCATTCAACAGCGCGCCAGGCAGTATAATTATGATGTACATCACAGTGAGGTCACTTCTGTCACTCTCAGCAACGACATCAATGCGTTGGGAGAGCTCATCAGAGCTCTCATCAAGGAGGAACTACAGACGATGCAGGTAACTACTTCACCTGTAGAGCAGCTCTTCGTTGCGGAGATGCTACGCGCCGAGCTACGGCAGGCCGTTTACGCTGCCCAACAGTCCGAGGCGTCACAACAGCGGCAATGCATCAAAATGAGCTACGCGGAAGCTGTGCGACGTCCGCCTTCGTGCAGTTCACCCAGCGTGTTTCACCCCAGTGAGTGACACACTCAGCAAATGGAGTTAGGTTTCCGTCCTCGCAGCCCGCCATTAATCGCCGAAGCACGACCGAGAAAGAGTGGCATCTGGTGCACAACCGACTACACGCCTTTTTGTTTCCACTGCGAGAAAGCCGGACACGTCTAACTAACATGTTCATACCGCCATATGGGTCTCCGTGGATTTTCTCTTAATGCCCCTCGTCCACAACCTGGTGAGTCACCACTCGACATAGAGAGTTTCATCTCGAATCGTCGCAGCAGCGAACATCGACATCGGTCGCACGAGCCCCGCTCATCCTCGCCTGCTCGCTACAGGTTACTGAGCCCAGCCTAATCACGCGGCGCTCCGAGACGCCGCTCACCCAGTCCTGCAAGTCAGCAAAACTGAGTTCCGCGACCTCCAGAAGTGAGGCTGCTCACTCTTACTCTAAGGAAGATCCTCCACTATGACGACAACAACGGCAGCAAAAAGATGTACAGACGCAGCCAAGAGTGGTAAGAAGACTGGTAACATCAAACATTGCGGTAACTATAGACGACGAAGTAATGGCGCTAATCGACACTGCAGTAGACACTTCCATTATGAGCATAGGTCTTGCCTGCAGTCTGAAGAAAGTTTCTAAACAGTCGGCTAAGTCCCAGATACGTACGGCAGGAGGCCATCTTTTCGTTCCGGTGGGACGATGCACAGCGCGAGTCAGTATTCACGGATTAACGTATTTCATTTCATTTCATTTCATTTATTTACTATCAAGGCCGAAGCATTACAGAGAGTAGCGGGTATACATCGTACAGAAAATCAGGAAATACAGCAAATCAAAATTATATGCGCACAATGGCGATCTGAAAACCATAAAAGAAAAGAAAGACTGCGTGATGTGAAGAAGAGGCAGGGTGGTTGTAACAGCAATGTTCAACATGGTTGTGTTTTTGAATGACACGTGCACACAAAAAACTAACAAGAGAAAACACAGCGTGATTTAAGTGGCGAATTTACGCGAAATGGTTAGAGAGGGCGTTTTTAAACAAAGTGAGGTCAGTGATAGCAGCGATAGGGGCGGGAAGGTGGTTCCACTTATTTGCAGTTTTCGGGATGAATGATTCAAAATATAAATTCGTGCGGGCGCTAGGAACGCGCACTTGCCCCGCCGCGGTGGTCTAGTGGCTAAGGCACTCGGCTGCTGACCCGCAGGGCGCGGGTTCGAATCCCGGCTGCGGCGGCTGCATTTCCGATGGAAGCGGAAATGTTGTAGGCCCGTGTGCTCAGATTTGGGTGCACGTTAAAGAACCCCAGGTGGTCTAAATTTCCGGAGCCCTCCACTACGGCGTCTCTCATAATCATAGAGTGGTTTTGGGACGTTAAACCCCACATATCAATCAATCAATCAATCAATCAAAGGAACGCCCACTTTAAACTGATGATCGTTGCGTGAGAAAACGTACGATGGGGGCTGGAAAAGAGTGTTGCTAAAAGACGGAATACAATGAAAGATCTTATGGAACAGGCAGAGGCGAGATATTTTACGCCGCAGTGAGAGAGTGGGTAAGTAAAGATTGGCTTTCATCGAGGTAACACTGGACGTGCGATGGTAGTTTGACATGACAAAACGTGCCGAGCGATTTTGAACCACCTCGATGCAGTCAGCGAGGTAATTGGTATGTGGATCCCAGACTGATGACGCGTACTCGAGTTTGGGTCGGACTAATGTTTGATAAAGCAGAAGTTTAAGGTTAGTTGGAGCCAAAGAAAAGTTTCTGCGCAGATAACCTAACGTTCGATTCGCATTGTTTGTAATATAATCGACATGCGTGTTCCAAGAGAGATTGTTAGAAATATTTACTCCTAGGTACTTGTAGGACGAAACCAGATCGAGATTGCTGTGGTTAAGTGTGTAGTCGCACGGTACATTATGAGAAATACAACGGGAAATTCGCATAGCCTTGCATTTAGTAACGTTTAGCTTCATTAACCATTTGTCACACCATGATGAAATGTGATCCAGGTCTGTTTGATGGGAAAGATTATCTGCGATAGTCCGGATTTCACGATAAATTACACAGTCATCAGCAAATAGTTTGATGGATGATGAGATGTCTTTAGGTAAGTCGTTGATGTAGATAAGAAATAGTAGGGGACTAAGAACTGAACCTTGCGGAACGCCGGACGTTACAGGGCTAGTCGGGGAACAATGGTCGTTAGCAGTTACAAACTGGGTGCGGTTAGATAAGAAACATTCAATCCACTTTAAGACGTTAGCATCAATATTTAGCGCGTTTAGTTTCAGAAGAAGTAACTTGTGGCAGACGGTATCAAAGGCTTTTGAAAAATCTATGAAGACACAATCAACAGTAGATGAGCGATCAGCAGCAGAGAATAAATCGTTAGTGAAGGCCAGAAGCTGTGTCTCACATGAATAATATTTCCTAAACCCGTGTTGGTGAATGCTAAAGAAGGCGTTACTTTCAAGATAACTCACGACGTGGGTGTAAATTACATGTTCGAGAAGTTTGCATGATACACTGGTTAGTGAAATGGGGCGATAGTTCCCGGGACTATGAGCGTTTCCTGATTTAAACAAGGGAGCCACCTTCCCCACCTTCCAGTCCTCTGGGAGAACACCTTCTTCTAATGACTGATCAAAAAGTCTCGACAGAATAATTGAGGAATGAACGTCAGTGTTTTTCAAAAAATTTGAAGAAATGCCATCGACGCCTGGTGACGACGAAATTTTTAAATTTTGGATCAACTTGCGTATGCCGGCCCGGTCAATGTGTAGAGAATTCATCACAATGAAATCGCGAGCTTGAACACCTGGAAGGACGGCAGGAGTAGTGTTCGTAAAGAATGAAGAAAATGCATGGTTAAGGGTGATACAAACGTTCTCACTGGAAATTACTTCGTGCGTGTCAGTGGTAAGTTCAATCTGTTTCCTATCGCCCCCATTAACGACCTGCCGAAATTTGTGGGGATTGTTTTGCAGAATTAACGTAGCGTTTGCTGAAGAAAGGACTCCTTTGCCGCGGATAAAGCACGCCCGTATTCTTCGGCTACCTTTTTGTAAACCTCCCATCTTTCAGATAAATTAGAACGCTTGGCTTGGCGGTAAACGCGCTTCTATTTATTGGACAGGCGTTTCAATGTTGGCGTGAACCACGGTGATTGACTGTTACATGCGATTTCGCGTAGTGGTATCTGCTTGTTAACGAGTTGGGCAACTTTATTTTTAAACAGCATCCAGATATCGTTGACAGATCTTTGGTTGAAGTCTTCTAGAAAAACGGAGGTGAAATGTTCAAGTTCGGTATTAATGGTTCCATAATCAGCTCTACTGTAGTCCCTGAATCGCTTTTTACTTTTTTGTTTACGGGGCGATGCGCAGGGGAGGTTGAAAACGATTGCTTCGTGATCACTGAGGCCTGGCAAAACAGAAAGCGATTGCACGAGATCGGGGTGAGAAGTCAGAACTAAGTTTAAAGCTGAAGCACTTGATTGTGTAAGGCGAGTTGGGCACATAACCAGCTGCGTTAAATTGAATTGCGCGCATGTGTTAAGGAAGCAGGCGCTTTCAGAGGAGCCAGAGCCAGGCGATCAATGGGAGTTGTTCCACGAAATATCAGGAAAGTTAAAATAACCTAGGATTAAAAATGGTGTGGCAGGGAACCTCACGTGCAAGTCACTCAAGACGTCATGAAAATCATTGGAAAAACGAGATGGCGCATTCGAAGGGCGATAGCAGGCCCAAACAATGACATCTTTGTGACTTATGCGGATTCGAACGCACACCAATTCAAGGAAACATACAATGGGAATTTTAAAAGACATGAATTCCTCTGAAACAGCGATCAAGACACCGCCACCAGAACGCGAGCCACGGTCACACCTAAAAAAGGAAATTTTTTTGTTGCACTGCAGGATCTCACGGTTTTGAACTTTTGACGACAGCGAGGTTTCGGTCAAAACTATCACATCGCAAAGGCACGTGTTTACTAACGAAGACAAGGCATCACGCTTATTGATAACACTTCTGATATTACAAAGTGTGGACGATCAGAAGAAAAGGAAGAGGAAGGAGGGCTTGAAGGCGTAGACGAAAACTGAGGGTCGAAAGAGGGCATTCGTCGAATGTTTTGGGCAGCCTGGCGACGACGACAATAACGTGCCACGTGGCCAACACCACCACAAGAAAAACATATGGGACGGTTGTCGTAGGTCCGCCATTGGTCGGAGTAGACTCCGACTTGCGGCTGGGGGGCAGAAAACTGCGGCCGGGGTGGTATCGGCATAGGCGGCGGTGAAGAGGTCGGCGGTGAATAGGTCGGCGGCGAAAAGGGCGGCGGCGAATACATAGGCGCTGACTGGAACGCAGGCTGTCGAGGTCGAGCAACGGCTTCGGCGTACGTGAGAGGTGCGGCGACTGGGGGTGGTTCACGGGCGGGAGGAAGAACTTGTGCGACCTGGTCCTGAATGAAGTCGCGGAGTGTAGACGGCGATCTGCGTCGTTGATCGGGTACACAGGACATCAAAGAGAGCTGACGAGCGACCTCAGCGCGGATGAACTCTTGGATCTTGGAGATAAGAGGGGCATGGTCTTCTCCTATGCCAAGGGTGGAAAGGCTGGACGAAGAGTCGTCGAGCACCGAGGGACGTCGGGTGGAAAGACGTTGCCTGCGCAACTCGTCAAAACTCTGGCATAACTCGGTCAGTTCTAGGACAGTGCGAGGACTCTTAGAAAGCAACATTTGGAAAGCGTCGTCCTCAATGCCCTTCATGATATGCTTGATCTTAAGCTCTTCGGACATTGACTCGTTCACTCGCTTGCAAAGGTCCAGAACATCCTCAATGTAGCTTGTGAAATTCTCACCAAGCTGCTGGGACCGAGTATGTAAGCGTTGTTCGGCACGGCGTTTGCGTACCTCAGGCCGCCCGCAAACTTGTGTGAGGCTCGTTTTGAAGACCGACCATGTAGGGAGTTCCGCTTCGTGGTTTATAAACCACGAAGCTTGGCCACGTCCGACAGGTAGAAAGAGACGTAGGCCAACTTGGCGGTGTCATCCCATTTGTTGTGAGTACTCACTCGCTCGTACATTGAAATCCAGTCGTCAACGTCCTTGTCTTCTGTGCCTGAGAAGACAGGGGGATCTCGCAGACGCAGAGAACCGGCGCAGAGAACAGTAGGCGGTGCCGGTGGAGGAGTTGGAGCGGCGCTTGCGTCGGTAGGCATAATTGATGGTAAAATGCGATTCCGAAGCTCCAGGGTGATCGAAACCCAGCACCTCCACCACTTGTAACGGGGTTTATTTGCAGCGTAGAACGCAGAAAGCGAAGCAGTCAGCAGCGTCCGGCCAAGCGCAGCAAGCACGAGCTTATGCTGATGGCGATGCCCCTGATGCGCCGAGAAATGCCGCTGAAGCTCTTCTTCTTCACTACACAAAGCAAAAAACAACAGTCAGGGTTAGAGGTATTACAACTTGTGTTAGCATCTAGCTACAGTGGAGAAGATGGGCCTCTGATGACAGGATTGTCGCGATTAGGAGGATTTGAGGGGACACGCGAGTCCGTTTCTATTTCGCACATGCGATCCGATGATGCGCAGTAGGTGTATATTTTATTGCCAATGACCACTTTATTGTATTTAAGAGAAAATTTGTGACCAGTTGACTTGGCGAAGTCGATTAGTTTTTTCCGGGTGGCGCGTGTAGCCTTGCAGAAATCCTCACAGATTGATGTATTTGTGTCACGAAACTTAGACTTCTGGGACAAAACACTATATTTAGTTTTGGAAGAAGTGAAATGTGCTATCACGGGCCTAGTTTTATGCCGCGAAAACGTTCCTAGCCTGTGAGCACGCACGATAGCATCGTCAGGTAGCTGCAAGTTTAACGTGGAGGTAAGAATCAATCGGACCTTTTCTTCAGAATCGGCCCAAGTTTCTGACGCTGAATCTTCAATTCCGTAGAAAATCAGGTTCTCACGACGATACCTATCCTCGAACTCATCCAGACGCGCTCGGAGCGAAGCCTGTTGACTTCGAACGGCGGTGGCTATCATTTCCTGCACGTGAGAGCCGTCTAGAAATTCTTCAAACGAATCGACTCGTTTTTCTAGATCAGTTAGCCGAGTGGTCAAATCTAACACTTTGTACTGAAGTAACTTTTGGTTTTCTTTCACTTCGTCTATGAATTTATTGAGGGTGTCATGCCGATGGTCAAGGTGTTTTGTTAAATCTTGAATAGCCAGAAGAACGTCACTGCTCTGTTTGCTAGGGTCTTGTTTCGGGGGACCAGGGTTGAGCTCGACGTCTCCGCTGACCAACAACATTTTAGCAACAAAAACACACTCCACAACGGGGCAGGCAAGAACACTTGGGCATGGGAACAGCAGCAGAAAGAGGTTGTTTGAGCGTTTAGAAAAAAGGGGTGGGGCGGGACCAACCTGAACAGAAAGGCAAAGGGGGTTGTCAGCCGCGGCATTACTGCTGCGATCTAATGCCCACTGAAGGGCGAAGGGTTCCGCCAGCCGGTTATATGGTCCGTCTGCCTTGATGACGATGTCACACTGGCTTCTTCTGCGTAGTAGGGTTTCAATGTTGCGGAGATGTAATAATGCCGAGCTTCTGCAGGGACAATTATTACATCTCGGAGATGTAATAATGCCGAGCTTCTGCAGGGACCAAATTTTCGAACTAGACTCTCTTCATGATAACGGAGCCGAGATTGACTTGGAAGAGTCGCAGGTAACGTAATCTACGGCACACACATTAGCGCGCAACCTTCACGGAGTTTCGTCAGTGCTTTGAGGATTGTCGACAATGACGTCACAATACCGCCAAACAGTAGCGTGTTGACCTTCATAACCAACGATGTTTTCGATTAATTCAACGACTATGATGGTATTGGAGAATTAAATATCCCACTGCTGCTCAAACAAAACATCTGCATAGTGCGAGGCCGTGTTCGGTTAGAGAATAAACGCTCTCGATTTCTGCTGATCAACTTCAGCAATGAGTTTTAGCACGTCCTTAGAGGCACCAGTGTCGCTTTCCTCAGCGAAATTGCCGAGTTTTTCGGCGTCGTCACAATGGATACAACTTCACCGGATACAAAAGCTTGTGCTGACCTGAGCAGCCGCATTCACGTTAATCCAGACTTGCCAGATTCACGAAAAGAGTGGCTGCTGAACGTTGTGACATAATTCTCAGACTGCTTTTTCACAGCATAGAAAGGTGTACGTAGTACTGTTACTAAACACCACATTGTTACTGAGGAGTCTGCGTGACCTCTTCACCAACATTCATAACGTGTGTCCTCGAAAGAAAGAGAGGTGATCAAGAGTCAAGTTCAAAAAATGCTAAATGATGACAATATTCAACCCTCGGCAAGTTCGTGAGCGTCACCTGTTGTCCTAGTAAAGAAAAAAAAGACAACACACTACGCTTCTGCTTCGACTACCGATGTCTTAAAGAAGTCACAAAGCGGAATGTTTAACCTTTGCCACGTATTGATGATGCCTTAGACCATCTACGCCATGGCCAGTTCTCTACAACATCAGATCTCAAGTCAGGGTATTGGCCAATTGAAGTTGACGAGGACGACCGTGAGAAAACCGAGTTCGTGACTCCCAATGGGCTCTACAAATTTAAAGTGCGACTTTTTGGTCTCTGTACGGCTTCCGCCACATTTCAACGCATGATGGACACTGTACTCGCTGAAATAAAGTGGCAGACATGTCTTGTATACTTGGATGATGTCGTTGTGTTTTCAATAACGTTTGACGAACATCTTTCGAGGCTAAAAAGTGTCCTCACTGCAATACAGAAACAAGCCTTGCTATCAAGCCCGAAAAGTGCTACTTGGGCTATCAGGACCTCGAGTTTCTCGGCACGTGGAGAGTCAACAAGGTGATCAACCAGATTTGAAGAAGTTGGCTGCCGTTGCTGAGTTTCTCGGGCTCTGTGATTCCTCGGGCTTTGTGCTTACTACCGCGGTTTTGTCGAAGGATTTTTGAAAATTACGGAACCTCTTACAAGACTGACACGGCCAGATGTTCCCTTCGTATGGACGGTAGAACAACAAGAAGCCTTCGTAAAGCTACGAAATTGATTGCAGACAGCTCCAGTTTTGGCACAGTTTGACGACACTGCCGACCCTCAGATTCACACGTACGCAAGCAAAGTAGAAATCGGAGCCATTCTAGTTCAATGGCAGCACGGTACAGAGCGTGTGATCGCTTACGGGAGCCATAGTCTCACAAAAACAGGGGCTATATACTCTACCACCGAAAAAGAGTACCTAGCAGATGTTTGGGCTATTAGGGAGTTTAGACCTTACATATACGGCCAGCCATATCGAGTGGTTAGTGACTACTACTCGGTCTGTTGGCTTGCAAATTTACGGGATCCGCCAGGCCGCCTTGCCCACTGGAGCCACCGCCTTCAAGAGTACGACATAATGGTGGTCTACCGATCAGGACATAAGCATACAGAGGATGACTTACTGTCTCATGCTCCTATTTCCCCGACGACATCCGACATTGAACAAGATTTACAGTTTCTTGGCATCATAAAATGATGATGTTTTAGCACAGCTTAGTTTGAGCGTGAAAAAAAAGATACTATGCAGTTCAGAAGGAGAAAACCCAGATGACAGTGTGAGCGCTAACTTCCAACTCTTGTTTACTGCGCACCCTTAAAGCACATAGTATAGCCCATTCCACGTGATGCCACACACATGACAAAACCATACACTTGTGGCACAGCACACTATCAAGGAAACCTATTTGTGATCTGGTTTCAAAATAACACTTACCAATGCTTCACAGCACGCACTCCGGAAAATTGAGCTTTTTATGAGATGAGGCCACAGAAAGCGTACTCACACACAGCTTAGCACAATTTGCGATAGCGTTCGCCTCAATAATTTCCCGCATCAACTGGTTACGATTGCTGCCCAAGATGACACACTGATCAAACAATGTAATGCATCGACACGTCTTACAATGCATAGCCAGAAAACCACCAGAAGGAAGGTTGTTTTTTACATTGAAAGAGTGCTCACGCAAGCGATCATTACCACGCCTACCATTCTGCCCAATGTACACCGCGCCACACGACAGCAGGAACATGTACACAACAACTAGGGCGCATTCAACAAACTTAGTTACATGCTTCTTTCTACAGATGGGTCATCTACTTCTTGTTGTTCAAAAGCTTACATAGACGGGTTAGCTTTTCTGGAGCAGAGAACACCACGCGGACATTCCCTCTCAGGGCTATCTTTTTCAAATGGTGCGAAATCTGATGTACGTACGGAATCACACTAATTTTCCCAGCATCGGGCTCACCATTGGTCTGCGGTCATCTCCGCATGCGTAAACTTTTCAACAGACACTCAGCTACTGACACCTACACCAACACTGGGTAGCCTGGCAAGGATAATTTCTTGCTTTGCCTTGCTGAATTAGCGGCCATAATATGATGGCATGACTTCATCAGGGCATCTCTAAAACATAACCAGGCAATCCCTCGCTTATTTAGCTTTCAATGCGCCAAATCGTATTGCAGGAGAGGCTTTCCCGACCACGGTTCATAGCAAAAGCAATTGCGTTCAAACGAACAAGAGAGACGAAGGCCAAGAATGTGGATTGTGCCTTCTTGCGGTATTTCGTACGTCACTTGAAGCGGTACAAGACAGTTCTTAATTATTGGCAGAATTTCTGTAGCCTTCAGCTCAATCTCAACTCAAAAACACTCAATAAAAACAAGAAATTGTCCACTAACTGAAATACATTTCAGACCTTCGTCTGAGCGAGCTTATCTGACAGCAAAACATCAAGACGGGCGAGAAAAAGAATGGCCAGTGTTGGTGCAATGCAGGATCTTATGCATAGCCCTGTTTTCTGTAGATAAAGAGCTTCATCCCATCTGATAAAAGTTGACACGAAATAAACACTTAAAAGCTCTAAAACACTTCTAGATATCAAGACGTCATTCTGGAACCTTGTGACACCACATTCATCAATGGACTGTTCCCCTACTTCGACCAGGTCTTATAAGGAATCGAGGAAAAAAAACGATCTTTGACGTCGATGGAAAATGCTTGTTAATCATTGTCAGCGTTAGTTTCTAAAAAGTTAATTATTTCATCCAAGCTTCATCAAGAAGAGGTCTTTTATGGACAAACACTTAAGCATGGCTTGTAAAAACAGTGCTACTGGCTTCTGCCAGGAGTCATATTCTGACACAATACCCCTTAGGGGAACGGCAACTTTATGGTTTTTCGCGCTGAATTGAACCAACAAGTGGTTCCTTTTGCTGTTTATTAATTACTTCTCTAATTTACCAAGGTTGAAGTTCTTGCATAGCTTAATAGCTTTACCTTGCTTAGTGACACGTCATCGCACTGCTTGAAGATTTGGCATCGGCACTGCTGGCCTTTTAACAAAACATCCCGTCGGAAGCTCGCAAAAGCCACATTCCTTATCAGCTGGTAGCAAACATTGAGAATTGTCCGTCAGGTATTCAGCGCCGCCCTTAACTGAGAGTTTCGGACGTGCTACCTTAGAGTGGGCAACAACGTCAACACCCTCAGAAATAAGACGTGGAACTGCTTCCTCTCTCGCATACTTTGACACCTGCCTCACGAGAGTCAGCAGTTCTTCGGGTCTTCTCTTGGTTTCCAAAGTGAACTTATGACCTAATGAAAGGGCGTTATGAATGTAGCCCGGGAGGTTAACCTGCTTCGTCACGTGAGCACGGTTTGCGGCGTCTGGGATCTTTTTGAAGGAGACGGCTCCTGAGCTGTGTCCAGCAGACCTGCCACTCAACTTCTGTCTTCTGGGCAATGAGGCGTGAAAACGTGCGCAGGTTTATGTTCAACGACGAGTGATTTGTTTCTATGCGTAACCGCGCGAAGAGAAGTTGGAGATATAGTCTTGCCTTTATTTTAAGCTCTAATTTCAAGATCTTGACACCCTTGCTGCTTTGTCACTTCTGCGGGGCATATCGCACATCTGTGTGTGCTACCAGCTGATGTATGTTGTGAAAAAACTAGCAGTACGATTGCCAAAGTCTTCAAGCGGTGCGATGAAGTGTCACTAAGCATGGTAAAGTCGTCAGCTATTAGGCTATGCAATACTTTCAACCTTGTAAATTAGAGAAGTCAATTTCAAACAGGAAAAAAAACACCTATTTGTTCAATTCAGCGTGAAAACCAATAAAGTTGACGTTGCCCCAAGGGTTATTGTGGCAAAATATGACTCCTGGCAGAAGACAGTAGCAGTGTTTATACAAGCCAAGCTTAAGTGTTTGTTCATAAAATACTGCCACGAGGCGTATTGCGGATAGTGTTGCGCATGCCGATACCGCCGGCACGCGGCCTTATCGTGGTCCAGGATGCACCGCGTCTCATCTGCGAAGATGATGGCCCGCACGTCGACCATTCGTTGATAACGAGATAGCGCCAGACGCTACGGCGACTGTATCTCGGGTGGTGAACGCGCCTTGCGTTCCAGTGGGACATTTCTGTTACCCGACGGCCGTCGAACGCACCTTGCGTTCCAGTGGGACATTTCTGTTACCCGACGGCCGTCGAACGCGCCTTGCGTTCCAGTGGGATATTTATGTTACCGGACGGGCGTCGAACGCGCAGTTCGCCTCCCGCTAAGCCGGTGTGTCTGTTTTCCTTTAGTGGGCGCAAGTCCGCCAAATAAACGGATCTCCTATTTCTACTAACCTCCCGGTCTCCTGTCTTCGGGCTACCCTCACTCTTACGTGACATCTGGTGGAGGTGCTGGGTATGCACAAAAACGACCTTAAAACAGCCACTGCAGAAAACGAGGACGCCGAAGACACAGATACTCGAAGCAGTCGCCGCCTCCGAAACCTGCCACCTGAGCTGAGACCGCTACCGGACCCCATGCGACCACGAAAGGACGCTTCCACAGCCACCATGAGCACCCCACAATCACCTACCCCTGTCATGCTGCAGCAGCCGCGGGTGCCCCCAATCTTTCCATGGTTATGCCGCTGAAGACCCAGAAGAATGGCTCGACCAATTCGAGCGCGTGGCTACCATAAACAGGTGGGATGAAGAAATGAAGCTGCGATACGTTTACTTTTCCCTGGAAGGCCCCGCCAAAACGTGGTATGAAAACCATGAGACCACACTGACCACCTGGGAATTTCTGAAGAATGAGTTGCTCAGGACCTTCACCAGCATCATGCGAAAAGAAAGGGCCCAGCTGCTGCTAGAATCGAGGACCCAACAGCCCAATGAGACCCTAAAAGTGTACGTCGAAGAAATGAAACGTCTTTTTAGGCGAGCGGACCAAGACATGACCGAAGACAAAAAGGTCGGATACCTAATGCGAGGGGTGAAGGAGTCGCTTTTCGCCGGTCTCATAAGGAACCCTCCTAAAACAGTCGCCGAATTTACTGAAGAAGCGCACACCATAGAAAGGACCCTGGACGCCCGGACTCGGCAATACAACCGCCCGTTCCAGCTCAGCTCGCTCTACTCGGAACCGATTCAAGGTGGGCTGACCACAAACGATCTGCGGGAAGCTATTCGTGAAGTGGTTAAGGAAGAACTACGCCGATTGCTACCGCCTACGCCCCAGCCCCCCCAAGGAGCATCTCTCTTGGACATAGTGCGTGATGAAGTCCAGCAGGCGCTTGGCTCTTCATCAGCGATGACTCGAACAGAGGCCGAAGCAATGACTTACGCCGCTGCAGTGAACACTAGGCCACCCCGACGAAATGAGCCCAGTCCTCGACGGTACGCTGCAGCCCCAAGTAGCCGTCCACCCTTACCCGCCCACCCTTACCCGCCCACCCTACATACGAGAGACGCCCGAGCCAAAGAAAATGCGACACCTGGAGAACTCCCGACGACCGCCCCCTATGCTTTCACTGCGGTGAGGCCGGCCACATTCTTCGACACTGCCCTTACAGGCGGATGGGACTGCATGGCTTCTCATCTCATGCACCACGGCCACGCCCTGGACAACGACCTCCGGCAATCGAAGACTACTTGCGCCATACAGAGTACCTGCCCAGCCGTTCTCCATCACCGCCATCCCCACGCTTCACGTCACCGAACCGCAGCAACAACGAACGAAGAAGGTCCCCAAGCCCCCGTAGGGGAAACTAAAACCAGCAACCTTTGGAGGTGAGGTTGCTTCAAGAGGAAAAGCTGAAGACCCTCCACCGACGACCGTATATGACGACAGCACATCATCTACGACGACAATAACGCACAACAACCCAAGCCGCGAGACGAAGCAAAACGAAGCAACAAGACGAAGCCGTGACCCGAACCCAAAACCAACGCGCAACTCCAGCCCACGTGTCACCGATTTTGAAGTATCTATCGACGGCCACCCGGTAACTGCCTTGATTGACACAGGAGCTGACTACTCGGTCATCAGCGGGCCATTGACAGCACAACTGAAGAAGGTTAAGACGGCTTGGGACGGCCCGCAGATGCGCACAGTGGGAGGCCACCTCCTCACCCCATCGGGGCGATGTACTGCAAGGGTGACATTCGATGGTCACACATACCTTGTCACTTTCTTGGTGCTCCCACAATGCTCCCGTGACGTCATTCTCGGCATGGACTTCTTGACTCAACATCACGCGGTTATTGACCTGGCGTCCAGATCCATCAAACTTTCCTCGGATGAAGCCATAAATTCATATTCGGCACCACATAATCGCGCAGCCCTCCGTGTGCTCGAGAATGACGTGAGCGTCCCACCCCGATCAACGACCCTAATCCCCGTAACCACTGGTACTGCCAAAAATGCTCATGGCGTCGTCGAAGGTAACATACAACTTTTGCTTGGCCGTGATATCGCAATCGCAAGAGGCATTGCGGACTTCCGGAATGGACAGGGCCCAGTGCTGCTAACAAATTTCAGCCAAGAACACCGTCACCTGGCCAAAGGCACGACCATTGCCTTTCTCGATGAAATCGCGGAAGTCAGTGATACCCTCGCCCTCTCGAATCCAGCGACCATCACCCCACAGACCCACAACTCGCAGCTGTCATTCGACATTAACCCTTCATTGCCTCAATGCAAGCAGCAACTGCTCCAGAACCTCCTTCGACGTTATGACGACTGTTTCGCCACAACCTCACAGGTCCGACACACTTCTCTGGCAAAGCATCGAATCATAACACAAGAAGACATCCGCCCTCTCCATCAAAGCCCTTATCGTGTGTCGGCACGTGAACGTCAGGCCATCCGAGAGCAAGTTGAGGAAATGTTACAAGACGATGTAATTCAGCCATCGAAAAGCCCATGGGCGGCACCAGTCGTCCTTGTCAAAAAGAAAGACGGAAGTCTTCGGTTTTGCGTCGATTACCGACGGTTGAATAGTGTAACCAAAAAGGACGTGTACCCTTTACCAAGGATCGACGATACCCTAGATCGTCTCAGTGATGCAAGGTACTTCTCGTCCATTGATCTGAAGACAGGGTATTGGCAAATTCAGGTTGATGAAAGAGACCGAGAAAAGACCGCCTTCATCACGCCGGATGGATTGTATGAGTTCAAAGTGATGCCATTTGGACTTTGTTCCGCTCCAGCAACCTTCCAGCGTCTAATGGACACAGTACTGGCAGGTCTCAAGTGGCAAATATGTCTCGTATACCTGGACGATGTGGTCGTCTTCGCCTCCAACTTTAGCGACCACCTGAAAAGGCTCCGGACGGTACTGGACGCAATTAAGTCATCAGGGCTGACACTGAAGCAAGAAAAGTGCCATTTTGCCTATGAAGAACTACAGTTCCTTGGCCATGTTATAAGCAAAGATGGCGTAAGACCAGATCCCGAGAAGACAGCCGCTATCGCACAGTTTCCTCAACCGCAAGATAAGAGAGCAGTGCGCCGATTCTTAGGACTGTGCGCCTATTACCGACGCTTCGTCAAGAACTTCTCACACATTGCTGCCCCTTTGACGCAGCTCACCAAGTCGGACGCCCCTTTCGAATGGAAAGCTGAGCAACGTGAGGCATTCACAGAACTTCAACAACGTTTACAGTCGCCGCCTGTGCTGGGTCACTTTGATGAAAATGCCGAAACTGAGATACATACAGACGCCAGCAGCATCGGCTTAGGTGCCGTTCTCGTTCAGAAGCACAAGGGCTGCGAGCGCGTCATCGCGTATGCAAGCCGCTCACTGTCGAAAGCGGAAGTAAACTATTCCACGTCTGAGAAGGAGTGTCTTGCGATAGTATGGGCCACCTCGAAATTCCGCCCATACTTATATGGCAGACCCTTCAAGGTCGTAACGGACCATCATGCGTTGTGCTGGTTGGCCAGTTTGAAAGACCCTTCTGGCCGCCTCGCTCGATGGAGCCTACGGCTTCAGGAGTTTGACGTGAAGGTAGTCTACACATCTGGTCGTAAGCACTCCGACGCAGACTGCCTCTCAAGAGCCCCTGTGGGCGCACCACCAAGCCATGAAGACGACGATGCCTTTCTTGGGCCTATCAGCAGCAGCACCTTTGCATTACAGCAGCGCTCAGACCCGATCCTACAACAGTTGATCAACTACATCGAAGGAAAGGCCTCCATACCGCCTGCACTGTTCAAGCGTGGGATATCCTCCTTCTGTGTGCAAAACGGGGTGGTAGTTAAAAAGAACTTCGCACCGAATAAGGCAGCTTACCTTCTTGTCGTCCCAAGCAGCCTCAGAGAAGAAATTTTACAAGCGTTACATGACGAACCCACTGCAGGCCACCTCGGTTTTACACGTACACTCCACAGAATTCAAGAACGATACTACTGGCCCCGCCTTTCCTCAGATGTTGCGCGGTATGTCAAGAGTTGCCGCGAATGTCAGCGCCGGAAGAGACCTCCAACAAAACCAGTTGGATTTCTCAAGCCAATTGAACCCCCGTCGAGACCATTCCAACAGATTGGTATGGACCTGCTTGGACCTTTCCCCACGTCAACATCCGGTAACAACTGAATTATAGTGGCCACTGATTACCTTACCCAATACGCTGAAGCTAAGGCCCTCCCGAACGGCACAGCCGTAGAAGTTGCCAAATTTTTTGTCGAATCAATTCTCCTCCGTCATGGCGCACCTGAGGTACTAATAACAGACAGGGTAACGGCGTTTACGGCTGATCTTACTCAGGCAATCTTACATTACAGTCATACAGATCACCGAAGAACAACTGCGTACCATCCGCAGACAAATGGTCTCACGGAACGCTTGAACAAGACCATTGCCGATATGCTCGCTATGTACGTGGACACAGAACACAAGACCTGGGACTTAATTCTGCCTTACGTGGTCTTCGCCTACAACACCGCGGTGCAGGAGACCACTAAAATGACACCATTTAATCTCGTTCATGGGAGGGATGCCGTTACTACCCTGGACGCCATGCTGCCTAATGTCACCGATGAAAACAACCTAGACGTAGCCGCCTACCTTCAGCGCGCAGAAGAAGCCCGGCAGCTTGCTCGTCTGCGCATAAAAGACCAACAGCGAAACGACGCAAGACGCTACAACCTGCGGAGACGTGATTTAACATACAAGCCAGGCGACAAAGTCTGGGTTTGGACGCCCGTTCGCCGCCGAGGACTCAGCGAAAAACTCATGCGTCGTTATTTCGGCCCATACAAAGTCATCCGTCAAGTGGGTGAAGTGGACTATGAAGTGGTCCCTGATGGGGCTAGTTCATCCCAACGACGCCGCGCACGACAAGAAGTGGTACACGTCGCCCGTTTGAAGCCCTATCATGCGCGCTAAACGAGGCTCCCTGTTTGCATCTCTTGTTTTGTTTATGTGTGCGTGATTCGTGCTTGTTTGCCATTTACTTTCGCGCAGGCTGTCCTTTTGTTTTGGTTTTATTTTAAACAAAGCATCGGGTCGATGCTTACGTTGAGGAGGGGAGCAATGCCACGAGGCGTATTGCGGATAGTGTTGCGCATGCCGATACCGCCGGCACGCGGCCTTATCGTGGTCCAGGATGCACCGCGTCTCATCTGCGAAGATGATGGCCCGCACGTCGACCATTCGTTGATAACGAGATAGCGCCAGACGCTACGGCGACTGTATCTCGGGTGGTGAACGCGCCTTGCGTTCCAGTGGGACATTTCTGTTACCCGACGGCCGTCGAACGCACCTTGCGTTCCAGTGGGACATTTCTGTTACCCGACGGCCGTCGAACGCGCCTTGCGTTCCAGTGGGATATTTATGTTACCGGACGGGCGTCGAACGCGCAGTTCGCCTCCCGCTAAGCCGGTGTGTCTGTTTTCCTTTAGTGGGCGCAAGTCCGCCAAATAAACGGATCTCCTATTTCTACTAACCTCCCGGTCTCCTGTCTTCGGGCTACCCTCACTCTTACGTGACAATACTCCTTCCTGATAAGTAACTTAGACGAAATAATCAATTATTTTAGAAACAAACGCTTATAAAGGTTACCAAGCATTTTCCTTGACATCAAAGATTTTATTTTTACTCGATTCCTCGATTAGACCTGCTCGAGGTAGTGAGACAGTCCTTTGACGAATATGGTGCCATAAGGATCCAGAATGGCACATTGATGTCCACTAGTAGTTTTTCTGAGCTTTTACATTTTTTCTCGTGTTAACTATCATCAAATGGGTGACATTGTTTAACTACTGAAAATGGTGGTACGCATAAGATCGTGCATCGCACCCATACTAAGCGATGTTTTTCTCGCCCGTCTTAATGTTTTGCTGCCTGATAAGCTCTCTCAGACGAAGGTGCAGAATGTGTTTCGGTATGTGGACTATTTCTTGTTCTTTATGGAGTGTTCTTGAGTTGAGATTGAGCGGCAGGCTGCAGAAATTCCGCCAAAAGTTAATGAGCGTCTTGTACCACTTGAAGTGACGTACGAAATACGACAAGGACGCACAATCCGCTTTCTTGACCTTCGGCTCTCTTGTTCGTTTGAACACACTTGCTGTGCTATGAACCGTAGTGGGAAACACCTCTCTTGCAGTAAAATTTGGCGCATTCAAAGCTAATAAAGCAAGAAATTGCCAACATATTTGCAAAGCGCAAGACTACGAGTAGTTACGACGTAACTACAGAAGAAGAGACAAGGCCAGAAAGACCGCTGACTTGCCAGGTTATGTTTTAGAAATGCCCTGTTGAAGTCATGCTGTCACAATATGGCCGCTAGTTTTGCAAGACAAAGCAAGCAATTATCCTTGCCAGGCTACCCAGTGTTGGAGCAGGTGTCGATATCTGAGTGCCTGTTGAAAGGTCCATGCATGCGGGGATGATCGCAGACTATGGTGAGCCCGATGCTGGTAAAACCAGTGTGATTCCGTACGTACATCAGATTTCACACTATTTGAAAAAGATAGCTCCGAGAGGAAATGTCCGCGTGGTGTTTTCTGTTCCAGACAGACTAAGCCGTCTATGTAAGCTTACGAACCCAATGGAGGACGTGCAACCCACCTGTGGAAAAAAGCATGTAACAGATTGTTGAATGCACCCTCGCTGTTGTGACATGTTCCTGCTATCGTTTTCCGTGGTTTAGATAGGGCAGACTGGTGTGTGTGTTAATTACCGCTAGCGCAAGCACTCTTACAATGTAAAAAACAAGCTTTCTTCTGGTAGTTTCCTGGCTTTGCATTGTAATATGTGTGGATGCACTCAATTCTTTGAACAGTGTGTCATCTTGAGCCGCAAACGTGACCAGCTGACACGGAAAATTATTGAGGCGAACGCTAGTGAAAAATCTGCAAAGCTGTATGTGAGAACGCTTTCTGTGGCCTTATCTCAAAAAGAGCTCAATTTTCTGAAGCGCGTGCTGTGAAGCATTGATATAGAATTGTTAATGTGAAATCTGATCACAAATAGGTTTCCTTGATGATGTGCTGTGTCATTTGTGTGGCGTTACATGGAATGAGCTATATAATGTGTTGCAAGGGTATGCAATAAACAAAAGTTGGAAGTTAGCGCTCGCACTGCCGTCTGTTTTTTCCCCTTTTTGACTGCATAGTAGCTTTCCTTCCCGATCAAATTGAGCTGCGGTAGAGCAATATCATTTTATCTAGCACCAACTCACCCAATCAGCAGTACTTCTTGTCATCGTCGATGTAGTGCGGATGGCTGAACTTCAACGTGAAGACACGGAGCTACATCCTGTCATCCATTATCTTCAAGGAAAAAACGTTATGGTCCCACGCCCCCTCTCACGTGGATTAACATCATATTGCCTCCGTAACAATGTTCTCTACAAGCGAAATCTTGAGAGCAGCCAGGAAACTTTTCTCTTCGCCGTTGCAGCGGCACTGCGTTAGAAAGTTTTGCAGACGTGCCATGAAGATCCTTCTTTCGGTCAATTAGGCTTTGCTGGGACATTACCGCGCATCTGACAAAAGTACAACTGGCCACAGCTGTATTCGTCTGTTCAGCGCTATGTCTTAACCTGCCGTGACTGTCACAGGCGTAAAGTACCACCCTCAAAGCCTGCCGGCTCCTTCCAGCCTTTAGATTCACCTTGAGAACCATTTGAGCAAGTGGGAATGGGTCTTCTTGTCCCATTCCCTACGTCATCCTCAGAAAATAAGTGGATAATCGTCGCAACCAACTATCTGACTCGCTATGCAGAAACCAAAGTTTTGTCTAAGGAAATTGCAGCTGAAGTTACCAGATTCTTCGTCCACGACCTTACTTTGCGTCATGGTGCACCTGCTATTCTCTTAACTAATCACAGAGCAGCTTTTACGGCCGAGTTATTACAACAGGTCGCCAAGCTGACGCATACCAACCACAGCAAAACAACACCTTATCATCCCCAAATGAACGGCTTGACGGAGCGGTTAAACAAAACACTGGTCGAAATGCTATGCATGTTGATGTACAGCACAAAACGTGGTATAAAATTTTGCTGTACGTCATGTTTCCTTATAATACTGCTGTGGAAGAGACCACAGACATAACCCCATTCGATGATTTGATGATTGATGTGTGGGGTTTAACGTCCCAAAACCACCATAGGATTATGAGAGACGCCGTAGTGGAGGGCTCCGGAAATTTAGACCACCTGGGGTTCTTTAACTTGCACCCAAATCTGAGCACACGGGCCTACAACATTTCCGCCTCCATCGGAAATGCAGCCGCCGCAGCCGGGTTTTTAACCCGCGACCTGCGGGTCAGCAGCCGAGTACCTTAGCCACTAGACCACTGCGGCGGGGATAACACCATTCGAGCTTGTGTATGGCCGTCACGTCACAACACCGTTAGGCGCTATGCTCCCTGTAGACAGTGACACCAGTGGAAATGACAGCGTTGACGACTTCGTTCAGAAAGCTGAGGAAGTCCGCCAGCTTACATGAAATCGCATACACACGAGGCAAGATACCGACGCTCGCCGTTACAATCAAGGCTGAAGGAATGTCCACTATCAACCAGGTGACTATGTAGGGGTGTGGACACCAGCTCGACATCGTGGACTTACGGAGAAGCTATTGCGACGATACTTTGACCCTTACAATGCTGTGCGCTGCCTCAGTGACGTGGATTACGAGGCAGTTCTCCAAAGTTCCAATACCAGTTTAAACCGGCGACGTCCATGTTCAGAAATAATCCACATAGTACGGATCAAACCGCACCAGGCCCGCGCGTTATGAACACTTCGAAGATTTTTCTTGTAATCTGCAACAGCACAGGGTTAACTTTTTTATTGACGTGACCGTATTTCTCCATGGCCATCTCCAGCATCTTAGTCAATCAACCGGGACAGTCGCTCTTGAAAAGGGGAAATTGACGCAAGGTAGGCTGGCAACTATAGTGGCCAGCCTCTGAGGAGGAGAACGAAGTAGTTCTGTTGGCGAGTGCTCTGGTGTTCTTGCTTATGGTCTTTGGTACCGAAATTTAACGCCCTGTTTTGTGCCTGCGCCCCTGTGTCCTTGTGACTTCATGTTTTTACGCCTGGTAATTTTACGGATTTGTCGTAAAATATTGCATTACGTGAGAACAACCTTCTCACTACATCGCATTCTTCGGGTTTCTTGTGAAGCAGTTTCAAGCACTGGCGTTGCACCATGGTACACTTTCTTGCCACTTGGAAGGCCTGCATTTCATTGTCACTCGGACCGAAGTATCTTTCTAAATATTTTTTTACTGCATTTGCACCCATCTAAAATTTTTGTTCATGAACAGTGCCGATTTTCGGCGCATGGCCAATGATGCCGGCACCGGTGTTTTTGTGAAAGAAGCTCTTTAAAAGATGTTGACGATATTTTAGGTGAATTTAGTGTTGCATTCAAAGCTAAATTGCATTGCATAGAACGCACTGTGGCACTGCGCCTAATTCTCCGTGGCATTGCAGTGAATGCACTGTGCGTTTGCTTCTCAACATGCACGCTTGAAAAACGGCAGCGCAATCGTGATTGGTGGAAGTGTTTTTTTTATCTGCGTA
Source organism: Rhipicephalus annulatus (assembly GCA_013436015.1). Lineage (NCBI taxonomy): Eukaryota > Metazoa > Arthropoda > Arachnida > Ixodida > Ixodidae > Rhipicephalus > Rhipicephalus annulatus. The sequence continues at coordinate 355,654 of WOVY01010058.1, forward strand.
TGTGCCAGTTGATTAGATGCATGCGTTCACGGACACTAGTGTAAAAAGGTTTTGCTTTGTGTGAGGGACTTTGAGTACGGAGCCGATGAACATTCTACGAGTTCGTCTTTGTGTGTAGAGTTACCATGAGTTTACGCAGGCATTGTAATATCCTGTATACAGAAATGGCTTTTGGCAAGTATGAAGCTCAAAGGATACTGATAAGACATTTATTTTAATAATAAAGTCAGGTTACTTATGGCACACCTAATGACGGACACTATAGCTTGTTGTGAGTTTACAATACGAATTCTCGTGACTTCATGCATTGATTTCGGTAGTTGTGATGGTATGCAGGAACCAAAACAATAAAGGGACACTAAATTGAAATAACAATTTGCATCGGAGTGCAAGCTCAATGTATGACATCTAAAACGATAATATTATCAACAACAGTGCTCTACTTACGAAGGAATTAAGGCAAGTGAACAAGAACACATGCACCGCAGTAGCAAGAGATACCGATGACATCAGACAGACCACCTGCAATTATTCAATAGTAATCGATGTAGCTGCACTAAATAAAGAACTTTCCGTGCTTTAAGAGACATAATAAAATGTTGTTCGTTCCTGTTTGATTCATGGAAAAAAGAACCGCCAGACGTTACTATGGGGAATGACATGAGTGGTTCGAAAATTGAATTTTCGCTTAGTTGCACTGGACAGGTGGAGCCGTGTAGCGGGGTGCAGTTGAACAAAAAACATCTGCAATCTCGGAGTCAATAGCGGGAAATTGATCAATGGCCATTGCTGCTGCTGAGGCTCCCGCTGCTTTCGTTCTACTGCTATTAGTGCAGTAAAGCCGGGTAACGTTGTGCACGGCAACAGTGACACAAGTCGGCCCGCTACTTGAGGCGGGCAATTTGAAGTGCGCTAATTTGATTCAAACTACTAAAACATAATTTTATTTCAAAATAGATCCTTGCTTGGCACAAAAGTAACACTACGAGGTCTCTGGAATGCTATTTCAACAATCAACGTCGATTAACCAGTCGCCTTTAGTGTCGGTTTAACAATGACCCCTTGTGCGTTACAAACACAGTCACCGGGCCTTTGGAAGCGCCGCATCTTGTCAGAGCTTTTGACGAAAACCTCATACTGTTTTGTTTTGTTCCGGTACAGTAGGAACCAAAGTAGCTCTTAAAAAAGTTGGAGGACTCTTAAACTCTGCCTTTAAGAGCTGAACGCGATAGCCATATTCTGTCTGTATTGCGTAGTTCAAAGACTTTGTGTATAAAATCTTTCCGTCCGAACTTCCTATGACCCACTACGTTAGTGCAGTTGCGTGTTTGCCTTTTGTAGTGTGTGACTGGCTTTAAACTATGAAGATATTCTAAAAATCTCATGTTCAAATGCCCCAAGGAAATGTACGCTTGTACCCCAAGTTATTACGGCACTACTTCATGTTGTATTGTGAAGCATGTATACAGGACACGTGTGTTTGTAAAGTATAGAAGTAATTTTCACTGTGGCTTAGTGGGTTATTGTAGCGTGCTGAGAAGTGAGCTGGTTCGAATCTCAAGTGGGTGCCTTGGAATTTTTTCTTCTGAATTGTTCATCTTTGTGCTTTTCATGAATATATATATATATATATATATATATATATATATATATATATATATATATGCGAAAGAAGTGTATACCTAAGGGCTCGTTTTTCCGTGTTTTTAACACAATATTAATGACATCTAACAGACAGTAATGCCAAGTAATGTACAGGGGAAGTTATTAGAACCAATGGAATGTATATATAAAGGAAGAAAAGTGAATGAAAAAATAACCAGCCGTGAGCAGGAAACGAACCTACGACCTTCGAATAACGCGTTCGATGCTCTAACCACTGAGCTACCACAGCGGCCTTCCCTCCATCCACTTTCACTTTTTTGGGTTTATATGTGAGTTTAGAAGTAGGAGTGACAGTCAGAGCCATCTATAAGCCAAGCGACGAGTGTGAAAACACTCTTTTATGCGCATGTTTGGCGTAACGTAGCACGTGAACTTATTATGAGTGGGCAGCTGATTAATAGTCCCTCGTATACAAGCTAATGATACCAAGTCTGCTAGTACGAGACCCTCGTTTAATGAAATAAGGGAAAGAAGTGTATACCTAAGGGCTCGTTTTTTCCTTGTTTTTAACACAAAATTAATGAGATCTAACAGACAGTAATGCCAAGTAATGTACAGGGGAAGTTATTAGAACAAATAGAATGTAAATGAGAAGAAAGAAAAGTGGATGAAAAAATAACCAGCCGTGAGCAGAAAACGAACCTACGACCTTCATCGCAATAAAAAAAGAACGAGCAAAAAGGGTTTGTGTTTATAAGAAGTTGCAGTACTCACCTACTCCAGCTGAGACAGTGTTTTCTTGAGACTGAAATATACGAAAATGAGACTGAACTATACGAAGAAGTCCGAAATTTATCTTTCTGGCAGTATGAAGCAAGCTCGTCAGAATTATGCAAGTTTAAAGGTGTTCATGAAATGGTTTGTATAATTTTGTTACCTCATTATACGACCTATACTAGCTTTATCTGAAACAGAGTGAATTTTGGAACAAGTTTTGTCTCAGAATAGCAAGTGTTATTAACCCGTTATGACCCACGGAAAAACTACTGAGCGAAAGTTACAAAAACATGCATACAGTATTAGGACGGCTTAAGAAAACTGTCAACAAAAGATCACCAAAAACTGTTCATTTCCGGAGAAGTTATGACGCCGTACTTGATCTAGTACAATGACCGAATGCAACGTTATTTCGACCGTGGTTTCTCTGATGGGCCCTACTTGCGTTCATGAAATTTCTTGAAGCATCCTCGCTCGAGGCACAAAGTGCATTGGTATTTTTCGCATTCCCACATGGCTCGCATATGCCAAACTTTGAAGCTGAGCAGCCTTCCCAGATTCCTTGATTTGTGCCCTAAGGGGTCAAAATTGATGTCAGTTGGGACGCTTGCTGGTGTTCGTCATTAGTTCTGGTTCTGAACACCGAGGCGCAGGAGGTGACGAGTAAGCAGTCTAGTGAAAGTTAGAAGGTCCAGTCTGTTTTCAGACGACATTTGGCGAATCCTCCACGCATTCACCACGGAAATGTACAGCATCTGGGGTAACAATACCCACCACCACTTCTAAGAGCGAATGCCGATCTTGTAGTTGTTGGCGATTTCATTGAGAAGGTCCTTGCCTCCTATTCCATTACTGTAAGTGCCGAAAATGCTCGGCTTGGGCTATGTTTACTTTTTTAAAGACGATAGTCTTTTTTGGGGACCTTCGACGCAAAAACTTTGGTCTGTCTGTCTGTACACTTGTCTGTTTGTTCACCGTTAATGCGAACTGGCTACTCCATATAGCACCAGCAGATACCCCGAACGGCCAACCCTATTCGCAGCGACCACCAGTGTTGCTCAAGGTTCAGCGTTCATACGTGTGCGATTGTCAATTAAAAAGCAATTATTCCGCCTATCTGAGGCACCATAACAACTATATATTCTGCATGTTCTTTTACTAGAAAAGGCATACATAAGTAATTCTAAGGACCATAGCGCTTATCACGCTGCGCTGACCATGTTACGCTTGCACGGAAAGGCGAGTGTTTCCAACGCTTCGCTAAGAAGACATGGTGGTGGCCCCTACCCATCGCCTTGCGCTCCACACTTTATCACCTCTGAGACGGGCGCGCATGCCTGTCTCAGGGCCATGCGATTTGTTCTTCAAATAAAACTGCTAGAAGGCGCTCTTGTTTCACGTGTGACGTGACTTTATGCACTCGTTTATGCGCACACTCGAGGCTTTATGCGCACACTCGAGGCGCTCTAACGAGTGCCTCCGGAATATTATTCACTAATTTTCTTGCAAAGAACATCGAATAAATGTTTTGTTCACTCTCTCCACACGCAAGACTCGTCTTCCAACGACATTTGCAGATTACATGCAGATACAGGGCCAATTTTTTTCGAAGAAGACCACCGGCTTGCTGCCCAAATGGGCTCAATTGAGTCGTAATTCGTGGCCATTGTCACGACGCTGCTGTCACGCCACTTCACAAGGAGCACTTAATTTCGAGTGTCAAAGCAGCTAGCGAAGTAGACCCTATCTCACTTTTTCCATCTCTTTCTTTTTCCATCTCTTTCCATCTTTTTCCATCTCTTTCTTCGCTGGCAAGGGAGCATTCTTGAGGCGGTTCTCGCGGATTGTGCCGGTCGCTCTGAAACCCTTCATTCTAAGAGCCGCTAACAGATCGATTCCGGAGAAAAAAATGTCAAAGTAAAGGATGTGGTCCGAAGGGATACATATGTTCTCGCAAAAATGAAGCAGGACTCGGCTGCCAAGAGGCAAGTTTTCAGAGCCCGAAGAGTTTCCGCAATTGGTGTCAAAGGCATAGCACTAGCCATCTGAACTGCGGAGCATTCAGTTTTTATGGCCAAATCATATTGGCTTGCCCCGAATAAACTCCTTGCACGGATGATGTCCAAAATATTTTACCATTTATTTGTCTATGGAGAGGTTTCGGCGAAAAACCCCGTGCTGCTGGAACTTTTTGTTAAGTAAATCCATGAGCGGCCGGACATTATACATCCTGTCGGTTGTTCCAACAATAGCGTTGTTGTCAGCAAAATGCAAGAATCTCTTGACATCCAAGAAACTCGTCCTGCGCATGCACCGAAACACACAAAGAACGCCAAAATTTTTGTCACCAGTACATTCTCTGACTTTGCAATCTGTTGTACCCGCTCAGAAGAATACCAAAGAATATCTTTAGGGCATTCGGGCTCAGAGAAATGCCGCGCTCATTTTTTTGTTTGGCGTATCTCCTTGACTGAACTAATATTTGGGTGAGGATATCCTCATCAAAACTGGTGAAAAATAACTCACTCAGCAATTTTTCTTCAAATTTTGTCTTCAAACTGCTTCTTCGGTCTTCAGTTCCGTTCACGGGTGCAGACCAAGAGTACTCAGGCGCACTTTGTGGCCATTTGGGGGCGGTCCCGTTCCTCGCCTTTTCAGGAGCACTTTGAGCATATGGTAGAGGATCTGCAGGAAGCCCGTGGACCTCAAGCGAACCTAGAAAATAAATGAAGCTCTACAACTGCAAGAACAATTTTAAAATTGCTTTTGCAAGATTAGTAGCACTCACCGCATACTTCATTCACCCAAGGTCTTCAATGCAGTTGTCATCTCCTTCGTCTTCATCGGTCTTCGTCTTCGTCTTCATCGTCATCGGTCTTCAGCAACCTGAACTCAACTTCGAAATATATTTGCCTTGATGAGTGAAAAAAATTGTTATTCAATGTACTTGATTAAGTACGCTGGGCAATAATGGGTTAAGGACAACTGCTTGTACCTGAACATGACAGCTGGTATCTATGGTCACTGCCGCTGCAAAAGCTTATGAATTGGCCAGAATTTTCACTTTCACTATCACTTTCACTTTTGTTCCTGAAAGACCCCACCAGGGGTATTACATAAAGGGTGGGTTACAACACATGCAACAGGTTGAACACTTTATTGTATGGTATAATGTGTCATGATCGCTTCAATGAAGGCAGTAGGGCTTGAGTTAGCGATTTCTTGTGTAAGGTCGTTCCAGTCCTTGGCTGCTCGAGGAAAAAAAAGAAGATGCAAAGGTGACTGTGCGAGCTTGAGGACGGGTAACGTTCAGGGGAAAATCAGGGAGAACTTGTTATGTATGCTCAGAGTTGTTCTGGCAGACATGACAACGAGACAACCATATTCTTCGTTATTACTATACTGAGACAGAAGCACAAGAATGTTCTTCCCACGTCCTTGTAAAGTTTGGTATGTTATGCTGGCCATAATTCTATATTAGAAAGCTATAGATGATGTTAGCAGTAATTGTAAAGTCATTGTGAAAAGAAAGAACAGGGGACGAAAAGATTACTTGCGGCTGGATGAGACCAAACCTGCGACATTTGATTAATAAGGCTGATGTTCTACTACCTGAGCTACAGTGGCAGTCAACCAAAAGTGAAGTTTGAGACCATGCTGGCCTTAAAAGTCACCGTTCATTCCATTCACTTCCATTTTCTATGTGCATGACTAATTTCCTTGTAAATAAATCTTACTGATACAAGTTTTTCATACAAAAACGTTGTGTATAGTATATTTATGATGAAATTGTGAAAAGGAATAAGGCAGAAAGCAGACCAAATTGCTCTGCATTGTGAGCCATTACTAAATAAGTAACCTTGATTACAATGTGTTTAACATGGGGTCGATTCCGATTGTGACATTTAAACATTAGAGACCCCTGTTTCAATAAAGATTGTTAAAGAAGCCGCGCCACCAAGATCTTGAGAGCACCACAATGGCACGCATGATAATCATCCTGATATTTTGGCCGTAAGCCCAGGAGTTATCAGCGAGTGGAGAATTTGTTTCCCTTGAAAATTTTAGTTTTATGTATATGTGGACCGGGATGCTTGGTTCATTCACCAGTTGATGGCCTTTATTTGTGTATATTGCAACACATCTAGTATAGTCGTGGATTCCTATAAAGAATATGTGGATTTCTTTTCCCCCCAAGAGCAAAGCTTTTGTATAACAGCTTAATAGAAACATTTAGGCTTTACAGTCCTTAACAATGTATATCCCCTGTTTCAAGGTTTTTTTTGTTTGTGAGGGGGCTTCCACGATATTTGCAGAACCGCTATGGGTCAGGCACAGGTGAACAGAGCCTTAGTGGCTATTCATAGCTTCTTTCGCTCATTCCCCAAAGAGGCATGAAGTTATCAACCAACCTACCATATTTTCTCAAATCTAGCCAGATTTTCTTTCCTAATTTTCGCGACCTAAACTTGACCCTCGCTCTGCATTTGAATACCGACATTTTGTTTTTCCTTCTTAGATGCAGTAAAAGATCTTCCTTTGCAACACAGTTGAGTAAATACATTATGTATTTTTATGGAGACTTACTGGGAAATCCTTCTATTTCCCAAAAAAACTTTTTCCCCTAGCTTTGGAGACATTAAACTTTGCCCTCCATTGGTAATGAGACTATGATATACACACGAGAATCCCCAATGATGTATGACGCACCTGCTCTTACTTGTGAATAAAAATCTAAAAGTTCACTGTGTTTTAAAGCTCAATGCTTCAAGTTCTTGCAAAAGTGAAACCGAGCTTCTGACAAAATTGGCCAACAGATCACCGATGACGAAGAAGCTCAAGTGATGCTCCTCGTGTAAGCATGGCGGGCGCAGCTGCTGAGGCCAGTGGAACCGTAGACTAGGGACGTCACCCACATGCTTTGCCAACCACTTTCCCGTTGCAATAAATGGTTTTCAGTTACGACTGCAGGTTATATAGCATGACCAAAACTGCAAATTATTCAGCCAATTTACTAGTTGAATTGTCACATGGGCACCGTTGACTGGGACCTGAACCAATCCTGATTGAACTTCTTGAACTCGATTAGCAAGTTGGTCGTTCCTACATGGTGAAACCTGTGTGCATTAAGTTTGGCATAGACATCAGCCGAATCCCAATAAACAGATTGCGATCACGAATAAATGTGACTGTATAGCAGCTCCTGATCTAGCCTAATACAGATCGGCACCAATCACGATCAGAAGTGCCAATGTGATACTAGTATAAGACGTAAAGGGTGCTTGCAGAGAATGAACGTTCCAGATGCCTCGGGGTTAGATTATGACCAATGTGACAAAAGCTCATTAATGAACAATGCATCTTATTGAAGCCCTTGCCTTGTCATATACACCTTTCCACACAACTTAGTTTACAAGGTAATGTAGGTGCCCCACTATTTAACCACTCCTTAGCCCCCACCCTCCTAAAAGAGCATTAAGTGACGCAAGTACGCACATTTGAACCACTTCTCCAGCCGCCTCTCCCCAAGAAAAAAGCATTAAGTGACACGAGCACACATATTAAATTACTGATACATTACATGCTTCACACGTAATAATAACTTTTCACTTGCTAAATATTTTTTGAACCAATAGTCATTCTACAAAATCTGCTGTAGCAGCCCACACAAATAATGTCATATTGGTTTTTATCTGGCTGTAGCCGGACGGCTGTGGTAGTTTAGCCTACAGTACAGCAGTTTGCATAGGCGTGATTCATAGTGAGAAAAAAGTACTATATAACAAGAACGAGAAAGACCCAACAGAATTAGCACAAGTACAACAGGACGAGGTTCTTGTCATCCTTGTATTGTTGCGCTGTAGCCCTGTATTATTCTCTGCCGACAAGCTCAACTTCACACAATTCATAAGTGTAATGGTACTGCAGCAATTAAATGGTGAGTTTTTAGACAAGTCATAGAGGTCATTAGTTCCAGTTCTGGTTGTTAAATACTGACTTTTAAAACATCAGTATCAAGTAGCCGCAAATTTTCTTCTCTAAATAACTTTTCACGTGCATTACCTGTTAACATAAGCATGCAGCTGCAAAAATGTAAATACTTTCCGTAAGCTTGTTAATCTCGTAAGAATTATTTCTTGAAACTCGCTAGACATCTTTCTTAAGCAGTTGATAGTCTGAGTATGAGCAGGTGTGACAAAGAGGTTCATGATAAAACGGAGCACAATACAAGGTGAGCAAATGCACGGAGGAACTTTGATTCCTGCAGGTGGCTTGCACGTGACGCTATGGATGCAGCTTCTGAAAATACTGGCACTCCACGGTGATGGCTTTGATAACAAACAGATTTCAGATAACCTGCTTTCATGTGATAGGTCTAGTGCCTAAGGTACTCAGCTGCTGACCCGCAGGTCGCGGGTTCGATCCCCGGCTGCGGCGGCTGCATTTCCAATGGAGGCGGAAATGTTGTAGGCCCGTGTGCTCAGATTTGGGCCCCAGGTGGTCGAAATTTCGAAGAACCCCAAGTCGAAGAACCCCAGGTGGTCGAAATTTCCGGAGCCCTCCACTACGGTGTCTCTCATAATCATATGGTGGTTTTGGGACGTTAAACACCAGAAATCAAATCAATCAATGCTTTCATGTGATAACAACAAGGCAGGAAAGCCTTTGTGTATAAATCGAGAATGAACCTAAATATGATGCTTGGATAACATTGTTGTGACATCGCAACCGTCACATTCCTTTATGTTGAGCTCCATCAAAGTGGTTTCAATGACATCAATGCAAATCATGCATTGTGTTTTTTTATTGCAGATCTTTCATTGATTTCAGTAAAACATCTAAGCTGCAAAACATTCAGCAGATACTTCGTACAGTGGAAATCAACAATATGTGAAGTATGCATCAACAAGTTTGCTACGTGGCACATCAAAAATGAGCCTCCTAGTGCAACTGCCCCGCCGTGGTGGTCTAGTGGCTAAGGTACTCGGCTGCTGACCCGCAGGTCGCGGGTTCAAGTCCCGGCTGCGGCGGCTGCATTTCCGATGGGGGCGGAAATGTTGTAGGCCCGTGTGCTCAGATTTGGGTGCACGTTAAAGAACCCCAAGTGGTCGAAATTTCTGGAGCCCTCCACTACGGCGTCTCTCATAATGATATAGTGGTTTTGGGACGTTAAACCCCACATATCAATCAATCAATCAATCTCCTAGTGCAACTAAGAATAACTGGTTACACAAAACATGTCTGTGCATACATTCGTTCAGCTCTTAGCATGATTTCGTAACGTTTCACTTAACAAAAATATTACACTAGTCAGCCCCCGCCCTACCCCCCATCTTCGAAAACTTGAATTCTTATGGTACTTGAAATCAATCTTGACCTACATGTCTGCAAACTCAGGAGGCTGCAGACTGGGAGTCTGGGCATGGGGAAACACTCCAGAGCTTTACATCCATGTCAAAAATACTGCAGTGCAGCATTGCTGGTGTCATCAACGGCGTTTGTAGATAATGCGAGGTTTTAGCTGACCCCAGTTTAGGCATGTACAGCTACGAGTGCTGAAGATATAGAATGGGCTGTTTCAGACCAGACTTCATCGCCAGACGCACCCCTGCAGCTAGAAACACGCCGCTGCGTGCTGACAAGTGTGCGAAGTTCTGTAAAATTTTGAAATATCTAACTAATATCTCGCAAGCGTTTACCCCTTGAGCGACATTTTCTACATGATGCACAACCGCAGAGCACACCCGTTTGCCACAGCCGCGCGCTGCGCTGTTTGCGAAGGGATTTGTACACATCAGCATTATCTGTGCAATCAATGCTCAGAAAACGCCGTGCTCGTAACATCGCTGATCTCGTTGCTTCTTTCCAATATTGAAATCAACCGTATCCGAGCGCAAAATGTTTGAGAAATGGAACCTGAGCAGAGGTTATTATCTGTAACCACATTTATCTCACACTTTATTTTATGCATCACGGGCCCTACAACATGCAGCGCGATAAAAAAATTAGTAGCAAGTGCGCAATGTAACGGTAAAATTATAATAACTCGTGGATTCACGATACCTCCTGCAGTTGCTGCAGCTACTCTTAGTGTTGACGAAGACACATGCCTTTTGATTAAATGAGATGAACGACAACGTTTGTAACTTTATGAATAAGCGCACATTGTAAGCAAGTCGAATACCTCGATAAACCTATGGGTGTTCGGCTCTCTTTGGATTCTTCGCCGGCACAGTGGCCCATAATGTAGTGCAGGAAGCGAAAATCAACAACAGTTCGACAATGCCTGTGAACAACAGTTATGCAGTTCAATAGCAAAAACTACACCGCAGAAATCGCTCAATTGTCATCAAGCTACACAATTACATTAACCACGCTCCGCTGTGGCGCCACGGTCGTGCACGAGCAGCGATGGCAATAAAGCTGTATTAGAACAGCAATTTTTTTTTGCTTTGCCGCGGTGCAGTGTTTATGCAGTCAATCATGCGCAACGTTTAAATGGCTTAAAAAGGGGTCTGAATTGGTACAGAAACGTAACGAACTGTTTAGAAGGTCTACTAACACAACTTTTTTATGGTCGAGGCACACTCCCGTCAAAGAGAGACAGAAAAACTTCGCATAAAAAGCTCAAAAGTGTCAAATGACGTAACGCATTCAAAAGAACGCACAACCTGCATTCGAGTTTGCCTACCTCCGCCCTTTTTACTGTTCATTAGTTGATTGATTTTTGGGGTTTAACTTCCCAAAACCACTATAAGATTATGAGAGACGCCGTAGTGGAGAACTGGGGAAATTTTGACCACCTGGAATTTTTTAACGTGCACCCATATCTGAGCACATGGGCCTACAAGATTTCCGCCTCCATCGGAAATGCAGCTGGCGCCGCCGAGATTCTATCGCCCGATCTGCGGGTCAGCAGCCGAGTAGCTTAGCCACTAGACCACCGCGGCGGGGCACCCTTTTAACTGTTTGAACACTACCACATTAACCCGACAATTGCAAGGAAGCTTGCGGATTACAATTCTTCCTTTCGGGCCCGCTAGAACGTTTACATAGCTTTGAACAATGACTATCAGTACTAGCCATAGAGCTTCCTAATTATAACTATATGGGACTTTGTCACTGCGATCGCTTATTGACCATGGGTATGATGGTTAGTACACACATTTGCCGAGTCTTCGTAGATCTGTGCGGCAAATCGTACTTGCGGCTTCGTTTATTGTTGTGTTTCGGTTTTGTTTTAAAGTATTTAACCCTTTTGAACTTCGTGACCCGATTTGAAAATGTAAGTCTAAAAAATTAAGGTGGTGAAGTGCAACCGCTGAACATTTGCTGATTTTGGTTTTGTGAGAAAACAGTGCCAAGCCACACAAACATACACGGCGCCAAAAGCAGGCCAGAAATACGAAGATTACAAAAATGTGTGTACTACCCATCATTCCCATGCTCGCTGAAGCGCCGTGCGTTGCTAGTGCTCCCTTAGGCAATAGCGCCAGAGTTTTCTTTATTGTATACGAGGAAACTGAATGTTTCTACTGACAAGAGCCAGCGCTGGCAATTATACAACAAGGCCGCTAATGTGCCATTACGGAACGCAACAAAAACTTGTTTTCTCCTCATAGTGTTTTTCACTTACGTCAGTGCTGTCAAGCAGCCAAGTGAACTGCAGCAGTGCGCTGTTTTTCCTATTCGCATCCTTTCTGCCTTTCGAAACGAAAATATGTTGTTGCACGTGCCACACTTCATCTGCTGGGGCACACCTTCACAGCAAAAAAGTGCCAGTAAAAACAACAGACCAGACCAGTAGGACGATTAAAAAGTGGGCTAGTTAGTGAAGATTCATAGTGGCTTACAGTGCTAAACACTCGTACATGAACTAGAGCCGCGCACAGCGCTGTACCGTGTCCTATGTTCTAGTCTACATCCGGGTGTTTTGAGATGTAAGCCACAATGAGAAGGAAGACATGTACACAAAGTGCACTAAGAAATGAAAGTTTATTCAGTGTATGCACAGAATAAATTTTGTCTTCACGTGAATAGCAGACTCACGAAGGTTATTTGAGCTGTTGCTGCAGAGACTATTTACAATATCCGATATTTTGACAATTCAGAGTCCACAGTCTTGTGCGCACTCCTGCTTGTGGCCGCACGACTCATGCCTCTTGTTCACGGGCACGAGTCAGTGTGGGTTGGAGCTGCGAAGAAGAAGAAGGTGCATTGACGGATGAACAGTTTTTGTTTTGCAACGCTCTAGCGGACTCTTCCCTCTTTTCGCATATAATTTTCAGGGCACAAGTTCGCCCATAATAAACTAGTTTTTGATGTTTTTTCTCTTGCACCCATCACATTCTGGTAAAGGTGCTGGGTATGATTGGAAGCCCCATTGGCGCAAGAGAGCGAAGCCCCTATCCTCAACAATTGAAACCTGGCGAACTGACTCCGGTACACCAGCGTTCAAGCCGCCGCCTTCGAGGAGAGCCGCCTGAATTCGCACCCCTCCCCAGTGCTCCAGCAACACAAGCAGCGTCCACAGACAACGGAACGATGGCTTACCAGGTGACATCATCGGAACTTATTCTGTCCCCGCCGTGCTTGCCTGAGCCTTTCCACGGTGACGCGTTCGAAGATGTAGAAGATTGGTTAGAACACTTCGAGTGGGTTGCGAAGACCAACGGCTGGGATGAAGCAAGGAAACTGCGTCGCGTGCATTGGAAGATGCAGCGAGGACGTGGTACGAAAACCACGAAGCGTTCATAGCGACATGGGAAGAATTTCGACGACAAATAGTAGCTACATATATCAGCACCGATCGTCAGGAGAAGGTGGAGAACGCTCTGCAGTCCAGGAACCAGCACACGAATGAAATTGTTGGCATGTATACTGAGGACATAACCCGCCTTTTCAAACGCGCTTACCCGAACATGAACGAAGACAAAAAGCTGCGTCACTTGATGCGAGGTGTCAAACAGGAGTTATTTGCTGGTTTGGTACGCAACCAACCTCGTACAGTTGCTGAATTCCACACCGAAGCCACCTCCCTAGAGCGGGCATCGCAGCAGTGCTCCCGTCACTACAATCATGGTACGAGTAGTGTTCCTGCCGATGTCCTCTCAGCAAACCTGGGCAGCAGCAGCGAAGCATTGAGGGAAATGGTGCGATCGTTTGTGAAGGAAGAGCTCCAGAAGCTGCTGCCTCGACAAGTCGCAACGCCAGTTTTGTCTCTCACTACCCTGATCAGAGATGAAGTTCGCCACGCCATTCTCTAAGCCGAACCCAAGGTGCAACTTGTTCTACTTGAGCAGCAACTGCAGGAACGCCCCGTACCAAGTTACGCCGATGCTGTGCGCCAGTCCGCTGTGCATACTGCTTCGTTTTCAGCTCAATGGCTACCGACCGGCTTCGCGTGGCTCAAACTATCCAGCTAATTTGAGGCCACGAAAAAGCGACGTGTGGCGCACACCCGACAGGACGCCTCTCTGTTTTCACTGCGGTGAAGCTGGACACCTGTACATAATGTGTGCATATTGACGAGTTGGTCTCCATGGATTTTCTCCAAACGCGCCATGCCCCCGAAATGGCGAAAGACCCGTTGAAATCAAAGATTACTTGTCCGGCCATCTGTTTCCAACTGCTGGTTTTCAGCATCAGTCTAGATCACCAGCGCCTGCTCACTATCGATCACCAAGCCCTCGACGATTTAGTTCACCTTTTTCACCTTCAACCTCAACACACCGTCGTTCAAGCAGTCCCCATCAGGAAAACTGAACCCAGCGACCTATAGAGGCAAGGCCGCTGATTTACGACCAACTGAAGATCCTCCGTCAAGGTCCAAGTGCAGCAACGACGAGCGGAACACTACAACTAGGTTAAGTAAAGACAAAACTTCTTCAGACTTACGCTTTACCGTAGACGGGTGTGACTTTAACGTTTTAGTTGACACAGGTGCTAATTATTCGGTTGTCAGTTACACTGCCGCAAAGGATTTAAAGAAAGTTCTGACGCCCTGGAGTGGACCCCAAATACGCACGACTGGAGGTCATCTCATTACACCTCTGGGAAAATATACAGCAAGAATCTGAATTCAAGGTGCTACTTAAGTTGCTGACTTTGTCGTACTTCCGGAATGCTTTAGAGATTTGATACTCGGAATGGATTTTCTGCTAGCAAACGGAGCTATAATCAACCTGCAGAATTCTAGTGTCTCTTTCTCGACCAAACTGGCCATAGACACAAATGAGCCAGAGTATACTGCATTACGTGTTATAGATTGTGATGTTACCGTGCCGCCACGATGCAGCGTAGTAGTGTAAGAAATGAAGCATTTGTTGATTCTGAAGGTATAGCGAATGCAAACATCAAACTACTACTCAAGAAAGGCATTTGTGTAGCTGGAGGCATTATTCAATTACGTGGTGGATGTGCCGATGTATTGCTCACGAATTTCAGAAAGAAAATTCAGAACGTTACAAACGACACTGCTATCGCCTTCCTGCACGGTTTTCAAACAGTGACGGACTTATGTGGTCTCGTGTCAGGGCCACCGACTTCGCAACCTGCGCCCGATGTCGTGGCAAGAGTTGCAATCAGCCAAAATCAATCACCAGCCGAGAAGAAAACCATCCAAGACCTCCTAAGAGACTTCACCGGATGTTTCTCTACCTCGCCAAAAGTACGGCAGACCCAGGTTGTTAAACACCGAATAATAAAGCAGATGAAGTTACAAGGCCGGTACACCGAATTCCGTACAAAGTGTCACCGAAGGAACGGGAGTTCATAGAGAGCCAAGTGAAAGAGATGCTGGAGGACGATGTCATACAGCCATCCAATAGTCCGTGAGCGTCGCCTGTAGTCCTTGTGAGGAAAAAGGACAAAACGCTGAGATTCTGTGTTGATTACAGAAAGCTGAACAGCGTGATCAAGTGGGATGTCTACCCTTTGCCGCGTATTGATGATACGTTGGAACGGCTACGGCACGCAAAGTATTTCTTTTCATTGAATTAATAAAGTGGTTATTCGCAAACTGAAGTGGACAAAAGGGACCGTGAAAAGACTGCTTTCGCAACCCCGGATGGTCTATAAGAGTTTAAACCACTCCTATTCGGCCTCTGTTGTGCGCCTGCAACATTCCAGCGCATGATGGACTGCGTCCTTTCAGGCCTCAAATGGCAGTCATGCTTAGTCTACATGGACGACGTTCTTGTGTTTTCAGCAACGTTTGAACAGCATGTAGAGCGACTACGTTCGGTACTCCAGGCTATACAGCCAGCCAGCTTGACGATTAAACCGGAAAAAGGCCAGTTTGGATTCAAGAAGCTTCGTTTCCTCGGTCATGTAATCAGCGCTCAAGGTGTTGGCCTGGACCCTGAGAAGACTGTGGCCGTAGGGCTGTTTCCCAAGCCAAAAGACAAGAAGGAGGTACGCTGACTTTTAGGCTTATGTGCCTATTACAGGCGGTTTGTGAAAATTTTTGCGAAAATTGCCGAACCTCTAACAAGACTCACAAAAGAGGACGTGCCATTTATTTGGTGCACCGAACAAGACAGTGCCTTTAACGAACTAAAGAAACGTTTGCAAGCCCCACCTATCCTGGCCCACTTCGACGAAACCGCAGATGCGAAAGTTCATACAGATGCCAGCAATCTAGACCTAGGTGCGATCCTGGTGCAATGGCAAAATAGAGAAGAGAAAGTGATAGCATATGCTAGCCGCGGCCTCTCAAAAACGAAAAAAAACTACTCTGCAACCGAAATAGAGTGCTTGGCGCTCATATGGGCGATAAGCACATTCAGGCCATACCTCTATGGCAGGCCATTATATGCCGTCAACGACCACCACTCCCTTTGTTGGCTGGCGAGCCTAAAAGACCCATAGGGACGGCTTGCGAGATGGAGTCTCAGGCTCCAAGAACATAACATTACGGTCGTATATAGGTCTGGCAGAAAGCATGATGATGCTGACTGCTCATCAAGTTCACCAGTCGACTCGACTCTTTCGGAAAAAGAGGACTTCTCACTCCTTTGTGTGATAAAAACATCGTAAATTGCCAAACATCGACGGGCTCACGTGGAACATTTTCCAATAATAAAGTATCTCGAAGGGCACGATGAACAAGTTCCTCGCGTAATTAAAAGAGGGTTATCCTCATTCTGCCTCCGAGATAATGCACTTTATAAGAGGAATTTCGAACACAACAAGGAGAAGTTCATACTTGTTGTACCATCAGCCATGAGGCATGAAGTCTTAGAATACTGTCATGATGAACCGTCTGTGGGTCACTTGGGCGCGAGTGGAACATTTGCCAAAAATCATCAGAAATACTACTGGCGCAAGTTGCTAGCGTCCTTGAAGCATTACGTCAAGACACGTCGCGAGTGTCAAAGGCGCAAAACACCACCCCTCAAGACGGCCGGCCTTCTCCCGCCTATAAAGCCACCAACGACTCCGTTTCAACAGGTTGGAATGGACCTCCTCGGACCATTTCGAATGTTGGCATCAGGAAAAAGGTGGATAATAGTTGCGACTAACCATTTGACATGATACGCTGAAACCGGCTGCCTTGAGTGAGGAACGGCAACGGAAGTCACGAAGTTTTTCGTTCAGAATATTGTTCTTCGCCATGGAGCCCCATTCGTTGTGATTACCGATCGAGGAGCAGCGTTCACGGCTGATTTGATGCCGTCCCTAATGATAATGACTAACACCAGTCAAAGGTAGACCACTGCATACCATCCCTGAACCAACGGGTTGACAGAACGCCTGAACTGCACCATTGCTGACATGCTGTCGATGTACGTTGACATCGAGCATAAATTGTGGGACGAAATCTTGCCATACGCAACCTTCGCCTACAATACGGCCGTGCAGGAGACCATCCGCGTCACACCATTTCAGCTGGTCTACAATAGCACGGTAACTACGACACTCGATGCCATGTTGTCAGTAGACAACGACAATTACGAGCCATCTGAACTTGACGACTTTCTGCAGAGGGCTGATGAAGCACACCAGTTGGCACGGCACCGAATACATCAACAGCAAAACAAAGACGCAAGCCACTACAACCTGCGCCGCATAAAAGTTCAGTATGCGAGCAACGCTACAACACTTAAATTGAGCTCTTACCAAGGCCAATTTAGTTACCTGCTTCGCCAAAAAATTCAAAAATTCATGTTTCAAGCTTTGTTTTTTTCCTGGGGAAGATCAGAAGTCGACGATGTATGTCCGCTTTCCCCGAGACACAAATGTAATCTAATGGTAAGCAGGTGCTTTTGATGTACTCATAAGCCATGACAAGAAAACTTTCTCACGAGAACCGTAGGATATCGGCCACAAAATTGGCTTGATTAAACGGTCAACAAAAGCTGCTGCTCAATGAATACCAGGACGAAATGGCGGTGTGCAGTGCGACCATTAAAGATCAAAAACAAAGACCAAAAGACGCTACAGGCTAGCGAAGGACCCGGCACTCGGCATCGCCTGTTGCTGTCGTGAACAACGAAAACACAAAAGCTGAAAAGAGCAGGTGAAATGTGAATAAGAGAAAGGACTGAAAACGAGCATTTGGTAGCGAGTCCGACAAATTATCGACTGCCACTTGTTTGAGCTTGCGATAGAAGAAGACAAAAAAAAACATCGCTATTCTCAGCCGTACTTCCTAGCCAATATTAGAGCCTCACAATACAAGTAAACAGCAAGAACGCCGCACTGAGGAGAATTTTCTTATGTTAGTCTGAAATGATGATTAGTGGTGTTTATTGGCGCAAGGGCCAGATATGGCCAGAGAGCGCCAGAGCGATGATAATGAATTGTGGGATGTGCAGTGTAGATTAAACAAATGTGACGTGGCTGTAACTGGGCCTAAAAAACAGTCGCTGTAGGTATGTAAAAATATACATATGGTAAAATTATGGCAATGACAAATGATGTGAGCCATGGAGACATAAAATGATTTAAAAGTGATAAGTATGTCAAATAAAAACTTGGCATGGAGCACCAGTGCCTCGACAGAGCCCTTAAAACAAGAGCATGGAGGCCTGGGCTCATTGAAATCTGCTATCACAGCAGCATCCTCTGAACAGAGGATGTGCTATGAACCTGTTGGGCTAAAACATTCAATGTTGGACTAAAAACATTCAGTACTACATCCTTTAAAAAGCTTAAAACTGATTTTGTACTAAAAAGCGGCTCTTCACCGAAAAACATAATCGGATGTAAAGGAAGATTATAGCGGTATGCTAAAGCAAATATTTAAAATATTTCTTTCTCTCCCTTTCAGCTTCCGCACACTCCAGGAGGACGTGGAGGACGGTTAGCTTGTCACCACATCTACCACAAGTAGGAGGTTCATCGCCAGTCAGAAGAAAGTTATGAGTACCATAATTGTGTCCTATTCTGAGGCGACAGAATAGGACATCAGTTCGCCGTGTTCTTGTAGCGGAGGGCCAGTAACCCAACCGCGGCTTAATCAAATGAAGCTTATTATTTATTTCTGTGTCCCACAAGTGTTGCCAGTGGTTTCGCAGTTTCTTTCGTAGAAAGGGTTTTAGATCTGTTGCAGGGACAGTAGCGGTGGGGTTAATAGCGCGCATTATAATTGACGTGGCCATTTGGTCAGCTAACACATTGCCCTCGATACTTCTATGGCCAGGTACCCAGCAAATAGTAATATGCTGGTTGGACATATACGCTGCACACAGAACGGAATATAGCTCAATTATTATCGGATTTCTGAATCTGAAAAGGGATCTTAATGCAATCACGACACTTAACGAGTCTGTGAATATAATTGATTTTTGTATGTTTGATTTCCGTATTAGCTTCACAGCGGGCAATAGTGCATAACCCTCAGCTGTAAATATACTTGTTTCCGGGTGCAGCACGCCGGATTCCGAAAAGAATGGTCTGACGGCTGCATAAGCCACCCCTGCATGCGATTTAGAAGCGTCAGTATAAAACTCTACGCATGAGTAGTTGGACTGGATTTCTCGGAAATGCATTTTAATATGTGCTTCTGGTGCGTGTTTAGTGATCTCAACAAATGAGGTGTCACAGTGTATAAGCTGCCACTGCCACGGCGGTAAAAGTATCCCTGTGGGCGTAGGACAGAGTTCCAGCAGCGGGACACCCATTTCCTCACATAAGTTTCTCACACGCAAGGAGAACGGCTTTCTCACTGTGGGTCGATTATGGAAGAGGGTGGCAGCGGTCATATCGTTTATAGTTGAATAAGATGGATGCTTGATGTTTGCACGTACCTTTATAAAATATGTGAAACTGCTATAGGATCGCTGCAGGTGAAGTGACCACTGATTCGACTCTACATAGAGGCTCTGGATCGGGCTTGTCCTGAAAGCACCGGTTTCAAGTCGGATACCCAGATGTTGAACGGGTTCTAGGATTTTTAATGCACTTGGCGTTGCGGAATGATAAATTATAGAGGCATAATCAAGGCGCGACCCAACAAGGCTTTTGTATAACTTCAAGAGGCACTTTCGATCACTACCCCATGTTGTACGTGACAAGAGTTTTAGGACGTTCATCGCTTTCAAACATTTCATTTTGACATATTGAATATGGGGAATAAACGTAAGTTTAGAATCTAAAGTGGTTCCCAGGAATTTATGCTCGCTGCTTACAGAGAGTTGGTCTCCCTTGATCGCAACATTTGGTTGTGGCATTACCCCTCGTTTGTTGGAGAAAACTATGCAAGTACTTTTCTTCGTGTTTATTTTAAAACCATTTTCATCCGCCCATTTAGAGAATTTATTCATTCCAAGCTGCACTTGTCGTTCGCAGACAGACATATTGCATGATTTGAAACTCATCTGCACATCATCAACATACACGGAATAAAACATCGCACTTGGAATGACTGACAGCAGGGAGTTCATTTATACAATAAAGAGTGTGCAACTAAGCACACCCCCTTGCGGAACACCAGTCTCTTGGGTAAAAGTTCTAGAGAGAGCATTTCCCACTTTTACGCGAAAGGTTCGGTTAGACAGGTAACTTTTAATTGTGTTTAGCATGTTCCCACGGATGCCCATGGTGACAAGATCGCGGAGAATCCCAAATCGCCATGTGGTGTCATACGCCTTCTCTAAGTCTAGGAATACCGAAAGTACAAACTGCCTATGAATAAATGCATCTCTGATGTATTTATTCAGGTGGTCTGTTGTCGACCTCCCCTCTCTGAAACCACACTGAAGGGTGTCTAGTATACTGTTACTTTCTAAAAAGTGGATTAAGCGCCGGTTTATCATTTTCTCATATAGTTTGCATAGACAGCTTGTTAGCGCTATTGGCCTGTAGCTGGCGGCCAAAGACGGATCTTTGCCTTGTTTAAGTACTGGGATGACTATAGCTTCTTTCCATGACAATGGAATATACCCAGCTGCCCACATGTTATTGAAGAGAGTTAGGAGTGTTTTTAGTGCTTCGGGGTGAAGGTACTTGACCATTTCGTATGTTATACGATCAACACCTGGCGCTGAGTTGTTGCAGCACGCAAGAGATGCCTTAAGTTCAGCTAATGTAAATGGGCAGTTGTAAGACTCACTGGATGGACGTTTACATTTAAGGGGCTGTCGCTCTTCACGTTCTTTGAATTTTAAGAACGTTTCTGTATAGTTTGATGCACTTGAGACATATTCAAAGTGTTCGCCTAGGCAGTCCGCCTGCTCCTCCAGGCTCTCCCCTCGGCTATTTACCAAAGGTAGGGGGTGTGTCTCCCGACCCATTAACTTGTTTACTCTATTCCAAACCTTCGTTTCGTCGGAGTAAGAATTTATACCGGAAATGTACCTATTCCAACTTTCTTTCTTTGCAAGACGACGCGTTCTTCTGGCTTGGGACTTAACCTGTTTGAAATTGTTGAGGTTTTCAGCTGTTGGGTAATTTCGGAGTAGTCTCCAAGCTTTATTTTGTCTATTGCGCGCTTTCCGACAATCGTCGTTCCACCATGGAATGCGACGTTTATTGGTCATTCCGTTGGTTTGCTTGATACATTTCACTGCAGCGTCAATAATAAAACCTGTTAGGAATGCTACAGCATCGTCTATATTAAAATCAGCAATCTCATCTCCGTCTAAAAATGTAATTTCTCGAAATAGTTCCCAGTTGGCTGACTTGGTGTTCCAGCGAGGAAAGTCAGGCGAGCATGTATCTTCTTTTGTTAACTTTAACATTATCGGGAAGTGGTCACTCCCAAAGGGGTTCATGAGAACAGACCACTCCAGATAAGGAATTAGTGTACTCGAGACAATACTCAGGTCTATGGAAGAGTATTTGTTGTGCGTAGTGCTATAATATGTTGCTACTTTTTTGTTAAGTAAACATGTACCTGACGAAAACAGAAAGTGTTCTATTAGGCGTCCTCGTGCATCCAAACGGGAGTCGCCCCATAAAGGATTATGTGCATTTAGATCACCAACGACTATATATGGCGGAGGAAGTTCATCAATGAAGCTTTGAAATTCTGTCTTTGAAAGTTGATAGCACAGAGGAATGTAAATAGAAGTAATTGTTAGTAGCTTCCCGAACAGCACTACTCGGACAGCAACTGCCTCAAGAGAAGTTCGAAGGTTTAATCGCTTACAGGCAACACCTTTATCAACTATTATAGCGACACCGCCCGACGAGGCGGCAGCGTCGTCACGGTCTTTGCGGAAGATAGCATATTGCTTTAGAAAATTTGTTTGTGTGGACTTAAGATGTGTTTCCTGAACACACAGCACCTTTGGAGTATGTTTATTAAGGAGTTCTCTAATATCATCGAGGTTATGGAGAAGTCCTCTCACATTCCACTGCAAAATCTGCGTGTCCATTTTAGATGTGTTTTGTGCTGTGTGCTCAAGGATAGAAAATTAGCTCACGGACCCTTTCCAGGGGCCGTGACACGAGATTTTTCTTTTTTGGATCGGTCGACGGAGTCGCGCCGATCCTTAGGCGCTTGCTGCGCCCTCACGCTCGAAGTTGTGTCCATTGCCTCTAGTGAGGCACTGGACAAGCGCTCTTGCGAGCGCTGCGGTTGTTTTGAGGGCCTCGCCTCTAAAGACAAGGCTTTCGTGGCCCCCAGCCCGGAGGTTGGTGGGTCCTTCTTCGATGGCGGAGCAGCACTGGCTGCAACCGCCGTGGGGGCGGATGGCGTCACCGCTGGCTCACTACACGTGTGCCAGACAGGCGCCGGGGGCCGTCGTGGCGCTGCCCCCTGACGCGCCACTTCGGCAAAGCTGGTTTCTGGCAGGTAGGACACCTGCCTTCGTGCCTCCCTAAATGAAATGTTTTGTTTTACTTTAATCGTGACAATTTCCTTTTCTTTTTTCCAGCTGGGGCATGACCGTGAGTATGCGGCATGCTCCCCGTTACAGTTCACACAGCGAGGAGAGTTTTCACAAGCATCAGATGTGTGTTCATCAGCACTGCATTTCGCACAAGTTAGGCAGCCTCGGCAGTTCTGAGAACTGTGGCCGAACCGCTGGCATTTAAAACATCTGAGAGGGTTCGGTATTTATGGCCTCACTCGAAGCTTGATGTACCCTGCCTCAACGGAGTCGGGCAGTACACTTGAATTGAAAGTAAGTATTAAGTGCTTAGTCTGGATTTCTTTGCCATCGCGCCTCATCCTAATTCGTTTCACGTTGATGACATTCTGTTGGCTAAAACCCTCCAGGAGTTCAGCCTCCGTCAGCCCTAACAGGTCGTCATCTGAAACAACGCCACGGGTGGTGTTCATGGTTCGGTGTGGGGTTACTATTAATTTGATATCTCCAAATTTCACTAGATTAGACAATTTTTCATACTGTTTCTGGTCGCGGAGCTCCAACAGGAGGTCACCACTTGCCATTCTCGATGCTTTATATCCTGGGCCAAAGATTTCTGTCAAAGACTTCGAAACAAGAAAAGGTGAAATAGTTCTCACTGGTTTGCCGGGTGTGTCAGCGTGGATAACGTGGAATCGGGGAAAGGATACTCTCTGGTGACCAAAAAACTGGAATACTTCATCGGTGCGCCCTCTTTTCTGAGGGCGATCAGGAAGTGGGGGGAAGGAACAAGCCATAAGAAAAGGTTTATTTTCGGCAGCAGCGCCAGCCACCCACCATGGAGTCCTACAAGGGGACGCTGCAGGGTTTGTAAGCACAGGACCTGCAGACGCCAGCTGTACACCACCACTATAACCGAATATGGTGTATCCAAGGTAGGATAGCCACACAGGGTTAACCCTTGCCGCCAGAAAAAATCGGAAGTAAATGGAAGGGAGAAGAATACAGGACAGATTTAAAGACGAGAAAAGACTAAGATGTAGGAAGAGAGAGATAGGAAAAGGCGACTGCCGATTTCCCCTGGGTGGGTCAGCCCAGGGGTGCCGTCTACGTGAAGCCAGGGCCAAAGGGGTGTGTTGCCTCTGCCGGGGGGCCTTAACGGTCCAATCACCCAGCGTCGGCTCAACACCCAGGATCCCTTTTTCCCCGGGCACGGCAAAGCCACGCACGGCTAGGCGTGGGAGGGAGTAGAAACTCGCCCGTTAGCTCGGGTCCGTGGTGTCGCTACACACCAAACGCCTACTTGCGCAAGCGCCCCTGCGGGGATGTTAGTCTGAAATACAGTGATGCGTAACAAGAGAGGAAGGCACCCAAGGCAAATATAATATTGCGCTCCACATGATGGCAATTATCATTACCATTATTGTTATCATTAAGATTATTGTTATCTATGTGCAAACAAAAAAAACATATGGCTGTTTAGGGCAAGCGAATGAACAATTTCTTGATTGATTGTTCTTAAGGGCGGACTATAACCATCTTGTGCATCCTAAGAGGTTTTGTAAGCTGCATGTGTAGATGCACATGCAGCTTACAGTACACCTTAGTACACAGCGTTAGAAAAAATGTGGACTTTGCCCATCGCTTCTTGACATATCAATTTGCGAGAATATGTGTATTTTTTGGCGCAGCACGTACCTGAGTTAACCAAGGTAACTGCGCCATTGACTCGTTGTAATGTTGCTCGCATAACTGTTTCACTGAAATTTTCTTCTACGAGACATTTCGTGCATGATGGCACTAGCACTTACTTTTTCTGGCATTATATGAAGCCCCCAGGTTTAAATGTATATATATGACAGTTTAGTGGCTTTGTGAATGCCATAAATTACAACCACACAAAAGAGAACACCTAAGTACACATCTGAACAGTCTTGTCACTTTTCTGTGCTATAGTACGAAGCATAATATTGAAAATTACCTAATGCGCACATCAAACCTACATACTAAGGCTACAGTGTTTATCTCTGCCAATGATACGTTTGAAGACTCGCTTCGCCGAACCCTGCTGTCTTCTCGTCGTCGCCTTTTGAAGTCGAGGTTTTGACGGAATCCCTTCTGGTCGGGAAGTAACATAACGTAATTAAAAGGAGCACATGAACCGTGAAAATTATATACAAAAGAAGGCGTTTAAGGTCTTCTTACAGGATCATCGTTCACAATTTTCTTTTATTTCAATTGTTGCCTTTCATGAAGCCAGTGATAATAATTATTGTGAACAATTGTATAGAAAAACATGTTCTTTATGTCTAAGCACTTCATTTACATTGTTTGGTAATTGATAACACAAACATGAAAAATTGCATAATCTAGGGCACTTCGTAAAAGCTAGGGCAGAACTTTTCTACTTTTCGATGAAGTAAACCGTTTCATAATGACATAAAAATTTACGGTGTGTATTGACACCCTGATTCTAAGTGAAAATTTCACATAATAATGGTGGAAGCACTTTCAAAAACACGTCCAAAATGTGCTACTAATTGGGAACGCAAGCCACGATCCAAGGCACCCGTGATCGTTGCTTTTTCGAAGCGCAATCCCCCTCACCTTTTGCACTGGGGACGCTGTAAAGACGGCCTAGCCGATGCGTAAGATCGACAGAATACTAAAAAATAACGCAGCACGTGTGACGCCACAGACAAACTGCGAGAAGAAGGGCACTCTTTCTAGAAACTCTCTCACCGTGGAACGCGAACCCGGACGTGATAGGACAAGTGTGCTAGAAAGAGCTTGCCATTTCCGCAAGCTCCCACTGTGCTTTGAGCAGATGAGTCATGCGGAAAGCTCTGGAACAGATGTGATCTTATATAAGCACGCAGTGATGGTCAGTCGGTCAGTGGGTGAGCGTTGAAGTTAGTTTCATAAGCAGTGCTGTCAGCTGGTCTTTGAACTGCCGAGAGGGAGCAGCGAATCGTTGAGACGAGTTTGGTCGAGTAGACGCGTGATCACCGACTGAAAAGGGGAGCGAAGCCAACGCTACAGTATGCGAGAAGACGGTGTTCATGAAACGACTTTTATTGTTCCGAAATATTTAGGAGTGGTTGTGTTTGGGCGCATCTTACTTTTCCCTCTTTGTTCGCTAGATTCATGTGAGTTGTGATTAAAACAGCCAAGTGTGCACGTTCGTGAGATGCTTCTACTGCGTTGATTGAGATTACTATATTTCTTTGTTATGAACTCGTTATTTTGATTTGGTGCTTAAATCACAATGAGCAATCGCTGGCGTGGCTAGAACGTCAATTACAGCTGTTCGTGCTTTCGTGGCGTGTTTAGAGCGGCCGATACGTCAGCCCTAGGAATGTGCCCAGCGGTTGTCTCTCCAACGCGGTTAGTGTCTGTGAACAAAGATGCAGCTTGCTGCAAAAAGATCTTGATAATCTTTCCACGGAGAGCGGGGCGCTAGGGCCCCGCTTGTGTCTTCAAGCAATATTGCCGCAAAGCACGTGTTGGCGGAATCGGCTTGGTGCCACCCTCCCACATGGTGCCTAAGCACTAGCACACCCGCCCTCCCTTGCCCCATTTTTTCACTGCTAAAATATCTGGAATCTACAGTCGTTTGAATATCTTGTACTAAGACACATTTTTAAATCTTTTTAGCGCTACCTGAGTTCGCCGCACGAAATCTCATTCTCCTGGAATTAGTGTACTGATATAGCCGCTTGCTGACTGACCACGTCTCTTACAAATGGACGCGAGTTCCCCCGTACTCCAAATCGCAATGTTCCAACAAAAGCAATTAGAAAAGGCACCTTTCAAACATGCACAAAGTGAACAACATTGGCGCCAGGCCACCTAGTCACCTCTGCAATTTATGCAGCGAAAAGCTCTCCACTTTTAATGAACTAAAGCAGCACCAGATTACTAGGCATGACTTTCATCCAGAGTACGAAGAGAATCATTTTCAATCAGCCACAGGTAAGGCACGGAACGTATTAAGTGCATTTTTGCTTTTATAACGCTACATGGATGCCTATGACGTAAAGAAGGGACAAGGTCAATAGTAATGACAATTTTATTTCAATCCGAATTGGTAACATGTGCGATTTATGAAAACAGCTTTTCTGAGATCGAGCTACGCAGCTTCCATATTTTTTTACATGGCCTCATATGGCCTCACGTAGCTTACTGGCAGCCAAATGAGGGTGCATGCCACGCTACTGCGTTATTCGTAATTGTGTAAATGACACCAGTGCACATCAGCCCTCGCCATCCGACAACAGGTTGCGCATGCTATGCTTTGCACGGCACGTAATTATTGAAGACAAAGTGTTTTGGGAGTATTCGAAACGAACAAATACAATTGAAGCTGCTATAACATTACTGGTTTTAAAAAATATATCGTGTATAAGAATCAGAAGCAGCTGCACGGTCAACTTGTGTGTCTTTTCTATGATGAAATAAGCCTCTTACAGCAATGCTGGCATGCTGCATTATCGGTTATAACATTTGATTCTGGCTATTCAGTGTCAAAGCCGAGAGGTAATGGAAGACGACATACTTGAAAAGAAACAGGAAAACGAGGTAAATCGAAGCTATTGTATTCCCGCCCCCAACACCAAACGTTCTGCAAGGCTACTTCAGATTTTTGGTATGCTCCACCGCACAGCGGTCAAGCATTGAGGCAAGTAAGACTTAATCTCTGCTACGGCACAGGAGCAGCAGTCGCTTCAGTTGATGCACTTTCAGAGATGCAATCTGAGCAATACTTTTAAAACTGGAAGAGTTTCAGCGTCCAAAACTTTAGGTGTTACAAATGGGTTCTACAAGGCTTGTGGCGGTCCCGTGAAAGCGTCCGAATTTACAAGCATGCCTGAAAATGCGGCAGTATTTTCATTGTGATCACTGACGTCTGTTCATATATTCCTTATATTAGGTGGAGTTTAACATGCAATATCATTATGAGAGACGCCGTAGGGGAGGGCTCCGCAAATTTCGACCACCTGGGGTTATTCCATGCGCATCTAAATCTGAGCACAGGCGTCTCGACAAAAATGTAGCTTCCATGGCTGGCATATGATCCCACGACCTTGTTCACATTTCCATCCGATGTTACAATTCTTTCACCTCAGCCTAATCATTTATAGCAATGATGGGTTATAAAAACGCATTTTTCGTGGCACTTAAGTATTGCTATTAGTGGGTTTGACTGTATATGCGTTTACAACGCGAAGCATTTTTCAGCGAACTTCGGCGACATTGAGCATATCTATCAATCTATCTAGCCGCGTACGACTTTTAGCTCTCCTAGCCGCTTAGATAATAGTATCGATACCGTATATGGTTATGCATAACATGACTGTATGGAAAACACATTTGACTAGTGATAACACAAAAATCTTGGCATGTATGTTATGAATGTCATGATTTACAACCTATGGTCCTGCAACTCATGCGGTAGTTTTGTTCACATGGTATATTGCAAAACTGGTATGGTATGACCTGATTGCATGGCAAATACAAGCGACAGACCATTACATGAAAATAAAGACGTGCGCGTAATTTAACAATATGACTACATTCTACACTCATGATGCGCTCGCGGCCGTTTCGCTAGCGTCACATACACCAAGTTTGGTTGTACGGTACGTGAATGGATGACGAAGGTATGTGAGTGGTACAAACATGGTAATCATTAGATGCGTGTGATATAACAACTTGACTACATGCAATGCGCATGATGCACTGGCTGCCGTTTCGTTAGCTTCATGTGTACCAAATTTGGTATTGCGCGATGTGAATGAATGACGAAGGTATGATACTGGAGCAAACATGATAAACCTGAGATGCGCGTCATGTAACAACATGACTGCATGATACGCTCATGATGCGCTCGCGGCTGTTTCGCTAGCATTACATGTAGCAAACTCGGTATTATCTGACACGAATGGACGACATATGTAAATGACACATTCAAACATGATAATCTCGACATGTGTCATGTAACAACATGACCACATGTCGCACTCATGATGCACTCGCGGCCTTTTCGCTACCTTCACATATGCCAAATTTGGTAAAACGTGACGTCAATAGAAGACAAATGTATGTGAGTGGTGCGAACATGATAATCATGAGATGCGTGTCATGCGAGAAAGTAACTGCAAGTAAAAGTCAAGGTACAGGTATCAATACATTTTGACGTGATACGGTGTGCGTGCTCACCGGCGTTCATTTCGTCGCTTCACGCCGGCGTTACCACGCCAGGCGCCGATCCTGCCATATACCGGAGGCACGCGCCGCGCTGCGTTGCTTTGATTACTTTGACGCATGCGCCTTTCAGCGTGCCCGGCGTCCCTCTGTGACGAAAAGAAGGAGACGCAGTGTTGTGGGGGTAACGCATCGGCGCTAAATGCAGCATGTTTTTTTTAGTTTATTTGCAGGAAAAAAAATACAAAAACTTCCCTGCGGGAGGCAAAGACTAAAGGCTAAATAGCCTGACGAGGTCTTGACCTCCTGATACAGTCTGCATCAGTGCCATATTACACATATTCACACATCAGTAACATACATATACAAATAAGTGACATTATACATATCTTATTTAGTTACACAGCTTATTTCTACATGATATACATTCAGAATATGTTTTACATAAACAGGAAACAATTTTGGTATCAAACGATTCTGTTTAAGTATCATTGTTCACAGTAAGAAAAAAATCAACTCAGTATACAAGTATTCCTAAATATAAAAGCCTATGGATCTACTATGTCTTTAGTCAAAAGAAGAAAGGGTTTATGATGACATTTAAATTGTTTAGTTTTCAGAGTA
This sequence comes from Rhipicephalus annulatus, assembly GCA_013436015.1. Taxonomy (NCBI): domain Eukaryota; kingdom Metazoa; phylum Arthropoda; class Arachnida; order Ixodida; family Ixodidae; genus Rhipicephalus; species Rhipicephalus annulatus. The sequence goes on from WOVY01010058.1 coordinate 385,128, forward strand.
AAGTCTATATTCGATTCGTGAAGGTTTAGCAATTGTATGATCTTATAATCAATAGCCTGCTTGCCATAGTTCGTGCGTGTTTTCTTAGTTTTGCGGGTAGAATTTCTGAAGCCATATGTTGTTGATACAGTGCGTGGAAAGGAATCCTGTAGTTTATGTTTGTGGATGTGTTGCATCAGTTTAAGATTATATACTTTCCTAGCAGATAGAATTCCATGTTTAAGAAAAAGCGGCTGAGTGTCTAAGTCCTTGGGGTGACCTTTATATTTTTCTATTACACGGAGCGCGCGCTTTTGCAAGATTAATATTCGATCGTAATTAGTCTTAGTTGTTGTTCCCCATACAAGCATTCCGTATAGAAGTTTGGAGTAAAACATGCTATAATATAATGATTTACATAACCATGAAGGGAGGAGGAAAGCAATTTTACTCAAGCACCCTACAGAACGAGCTAGATCTACCAAGAGACTATTTACGTGCGGCGTCCATGTTAAGTGCTCATGAAACCAGACTCCAAGGAATTTTTGTGTGCTGACTTGTTCGAGTCGCTGATTGTCAAACAAGATTACTATATTATCACTGATGTGCTTGTTAATGGGCCTGAACATAATAAATTTTGTTTTTTGTGTGTTTAATTTTAGTTTGTTTTTTGTTAGCCAGCCTGAAAGTTTCGAGAGATATACATTTGTCGAAGCTTCTACTTCCTGAATGGTGGAGCCTGTGAAAAATATACTTGTGTCGTCAGCGAACATTTTAATTTCGGGTGTATACTGAACCTCTGTAATATCATTTATATATAAAAGGAAAAGCACGGGGCCTAAAATGGACCCCTGCGGAACTCCTTTCTTTACGCTTAAATAGTCTGACTTTTTACTGTCTATGCTAACAAATTGTTGTCTGGATGATAAATAGCTTTTAAATAAATCAGAGACTATTCCACGAATTCCATAGCGGCTTAATTTCAACAGTAAGATATTATGGTCAACAGAATCGAACGCTTTACGCAAGTCAAGGAAGACACCCAACGTGAACATTTTATTTTCAATATTTTCTATTATGCGGCTTTTTACATCAATTAGTGCCTCTTCCGTGGTTTTATTTTTGCGAAAACCATATTGATGCGGTGATAAGATATTGTACTTCTCAAGATATTTCATAAGGCGCGTATTTATACATTTTTCATAAATTTTTGAGAATACAGGTAATACGGATATCGGACGATAGTTTGTTAATTCAGTAGTGTTGCCACCTTTATGAATGGGTGTAACTTTGGCCACCTTAAGTTTTGTTGGAAAGATTCCAATAAGAAAGGAATAATTTACCAGATATGCTAATACGGGGCTAAGTATAGATGCGACAGCCTTAACTGGAGCCACCCTTACGTCATCATAACCACTCGCAACGTTTGTCTTTAGTTCTTTTATATATCGGTAGACTTCCTCGGGTAATACTTCGTGTAGTACGAGAGAGTTCATGCAACTACTTGTTTCATCTTCATATTGTGTTGAGTCTTCATCACAAACAGCCACATTTACAAAGTATTGGTTAATTGCGTTCGCCAGTTCCTTACCCTCCAGAATGATATTGTTGACTTTTACTTGTTTAGGTGTATTTGACGTTGCTGTTCTCCCAGTTAAGGAAATAACTTGTTTCCATATTTTTGCCGGTTCTGATTTTATACGTGAGAAGGTGGCTTCATAATAGGCAAGTTTAGCCTTCCTAGTGTCACTATTTAGTTTGTTGCGGAATCGCTTGAATTCACGCAATATTGCAATATCTCTAGTAGCAAGAAACCTGTGAAAAAGCGCGTTTTTCTGCTTGATTCGTTTCAGGAGGTCACTGTTTATCCATGGTTTTCTGTTCTTACCCTTTCGTGTTCTGATCTGTTGTATCGGGAAAGCAATATCGTAGCACTCAAGGAAAATAGCTAGGAAAGTATTATATGCGCTATCTGGATTGCATTGCACATACACAGGTGACCAGTCAGCACGTTCAATTAATTCGGTAAACTAAAGCAGTGATTTGTCATCAATATATCTATACCGCGCGATATTTGGACATTTAATTTTATGCTGCAGGTTTTGTGTAGAAATGTAGATAGGTAGGTGGTCACTTAGGTCTGAGCACAGTATGCCCGAGGTGTAATCGCAGCTATTTAGGCTTGTTATACAGACGTCAAGTGACGTGGAACTATTGTGAGTAATACGGGTTGGATATATAATGGCATTCCGACATCCATATGATGCTACAAGGTTTTTCAAGTCAAGCGCGTACAGCTCTTCACTCATCATATTAATATTTACATCACCCATGATAAAATATGGTTTTTTTATCTCATTAAAACAATGCATGAGGTTTTCCATATGACTGAGAAAATGCCTCTTATATCCAGTTGGGGGTCTATACACCACGGCAAGTACAAAAGAATTTGTTTCTATTGCTAGGCACTCTATGTCACCATTACTCACAGAAAGATCATCAAGCATTTGAAAACAATATCGCTGCCGCAAGTATATAGCCAACCCTCCACCTCTTCCTGCGCGATCCAAGCGTGCTATATTATAGTTAGTGAACTGAGGAGACATGTCAGTATTACACAGCCATGTCTCTGTAAACAATATTGCATCGATGTCCACGTGAAGAGAACTCATAAAGACATCAAATGCTTCATGCTTGTTCCTAATACTTCTTATATTTTGATGTAGTATGGTAAAGGAGGCATCATTAATTATTGGTATTGTTGTTTCTATAGTAGACATGGTGAACTCAGAAAAAAAAAAACTCTTATCTGGAGTAAAAAAAAAAATCCGCCTTCTCTTCTCCTTCCCTTCCCCTTTCTTTACTTAATGAGACCTAAATCAATTGGGCTTGTTATCCGGATTACATCTGACGTTTCATCTTTGCGCGCAAGAATTTTTCCTCCACTAGACCATACGAATTTCCATTTTGCAGATTTCTTTTTTGCTATGGCTGCGCCAAGAAGCTGCTTGTTCTGTCGCGTCAGGTGCTCGTTAACATAAATAACGCTTTCCGCTCCCTCGTAATCGAGGTGACTAGAAAGGATCCTTTGTTTCTTTGCTTTTGCGAGCACCGCATTACGTTTGTTGCGCGAGATGAGCCGGACAACGATGTTCCGTTCATTCCTTTTTGCCGTCGACACCCTGTGACAGATGTCGATGTCACTGTCAGATATTGGCTCGCCCACAAGCTCACCTATCTTTTTCACGACGATAGTTGAGTCAAGTTCCTCTGGTGCACCCTTTATCTCAAGATTGTTACTTCGCATTTTGCGTGTCGCATTTTGCGCCGGTTGCCGTCCGGCCGCGCCGCCGGACGCCGGTCGCGCCTTGCGTCAGACTATAGAGTGCTCGTGTTTTGCTAACGGCCAGCGTGCGCGCGCGTCGACGCTGCATTGGAGTATAATGGGCCTTGCATGATAAGCTCGCGGCCGTTCCGCTAGCTCCATTATTTTAAATTTGGTATCACGTGGCGTGAATAGAGACGAACGTAAACGACACATCTAAACATGATAATCATCACTCGGAAGCCATGTAAGGCGTCATTTAGCTCCACCTCGTAACATTGTGCTGACTTTAAAGTGACATATCAACCTTTCTCATTCGTGCATCGCATATCATTGATTCTCACGGTACGTCGAATCTGCCATTTTTTTTTTCGCGTATGACCTAACTGAAATGGTGGTTTTGCGGCATTCAAACCTCCCATGCCGCGAAGCGACTCTTCCAGGCACAATAATTAATTTTTTCTGTCTTAAGAACTAAGTTTTTCTGTTTCTCGGTGTCCCGAGATAATTTGCACTGCCCTGATATAGTAAGTGAAACCTGCGTTACAGTGGGAATACAGATAACGTACCATAAATACCATCAAACGTATATTCCAAAGGTTGTTGGTTCGGATCCTACCGCCAGAGGGGATTTTCCATCTGCTTTAATTTCTCTCAATTTCAAGTGAGAATCATCACACATAAGTAAGAACAAAAAATAATAATGAACAAATAAACGAGCCCTGAGCATTCCCCGACATACGCCGATGAGAGCACTTCATTTGGTGGTGCCAAGTTATGCGTAGTCGCAAAAGAGAGCGGTGACTGGTTGCACAAGCCGGCTTTAGGCGATGACACTCACGCACGTTTTTCGGCATTCTTTGTGAGCAGACCCCCCCCCCCCCCTGGCTTCGCCATCAATAAACGCGTAACTTATTTCCTTTTTCCCCGCATTTCTTCTCGTTTGTTGCGTCAGTATGTGCGCGAGGTAATCGACGGTGACGAATGGGGGAACGAGTGTGACTGCCTTTTAATACTAATTAGGACACCTAAAAAAATATGAGCATACAGCTCTCGAAAAAAAAAACAGCGCACGGTCAGATATCTATAAAAAAATTAATGATCCTTGCTTTTAAAGCTGTTTGCAGCTGCTTGTCATTATCATATTAACTGTTACTTTGTTTTACATACAGAATGCTAAGAATTATACGATGTTAGCTTACAATAAAAAATGATGTGCATATTCACAAAATGACAAAAGCTCATCTCCTCTTAAGCTCATTTTGTTTCCTTTTTTATCTCTGCCTTTGAATTTAAATCGAAAGCTCAGTAATCACATATTTTGTGATACTCGCATGTGCTAGACTTTAAGCTGGAAGTTGCAGTACTGAAGAACAAACTCACTCCATGAATTGTTTTTTTTCCTTTTATCAACTAGCAAATAGCCGTTTTTTTCTTTCGTTACCATACCTATCCAAATCGATCACCATTTTCGGATCATCAATTTTGGCATGCTGTATTTGCTTCTCGTGCACTCAGCACTTTGTAGTAGTTAGTACAGTCACTAAATTTTGAGAATCAATTTGAATTTGGTCTTTTTGGCAACGTAGTAATTTTGACAGACCTTTGCACGAACCAATGTGTGTGTATTGTTGAAAAGTGGACTAGGCTGGCGAACTTGACAGAAGTGCGTGCCCCTCGTGATTATAGTACAGTAACATTGAAGTTTTGTAATAAAAAGAACCTGTGAAAGCCAAATGTCAAATTGAAGTGTAGGCTTCGCAATTTGAATATGCTGAGCAAGTTGATGTCATATGTTCAATAGAAAGCTGTTCTAGGAGTCAGGAAAATTTTGTTCTACAAAGAATATCTGCAAAGGTCCGCCACGTGTTGAAAGTGTTGAGGTGGCCTTTTATACCAGATTTCAGCAGCTTTAGCTATGCTTGCATCGTTATATCAGACACAGGGTCGCATCTAGTGTCACGAGTCGCTCCTATGGGGTCGTCATCACGTGCGCATGGGTGTGCATCCACACTGAAAAACACAAGCCTTGCTCGAAACTGTCTTGCAATCGCAACTGAATTGAGTGAGGACGAGCTTAGCGTTCGAGGATGACAGCATCTCAGCTTCAAATTTTTTGCCGACGATGTGTAGCGTCAGCCCGACACATACACATCCGTTCATGGGTTGATTTTCTTTAGATCCTCCACTTGTTTCCTCTACCGCAAGTGTCCATAGCTTCTGATCTTTCTGCACAATCTTATAGCTACTCTGGTTACGTGCGTGGTCCGCACTTCAATTGGGCGCAGTGTGCTGGCTCTGGCTGCAGAGCTTCACCTAACAAAAAGAAGGGCCTCAGAGCACATTCTGGCCATAACTACGGAACAGTGCGAAACGTTTTAGATCTGCGCGCGATGTTGTCCTTTTTTTTAATACGATATACATGAAAACGCAAAGAAGTATGCTTGGATGCATACACTGGAACTCCAACCTATGCGGTGTAAGGTGGCTCATGGGAAGAGGTGACGCTAGATAAACTAGCGAAGTTCTTTGGACATACCATTTATAGAGGAATTATTCAAATGACGGGTATCTATCTATTTCTATTGGAACATCAGGAAACTGTTATCGCAACACAACAAAGATTTACTGAGAAAAAGGGTACAGGTACACTTCTGTGTCGTGGAAAACCATGCAATGCTTCACCACATGGCACGAGCAACGAAACAGCACGTCGGTTCTGATTTTCTTTGTCTATGTGAAGATAAAAATTTTGTACCGCTTTCATAATTTTTTATACTCTTTATGGGTCATTTATCTACAAATTGTATAGTCTGAATTGTCTTTGTTTTGAATATTTCTATAAAGTGTTTTTTATTAAACTGTTGACTAACTTGTGACCAAAAACTGTACACTTCTCACTATTTTATTCATTCTAAAATATTATTGTTTCTCTACAACATACATTTTTGGAAAGAGCATTTCGTCTTTCAATGTTTGAATTGCTGCATAAAGTGCTGGAGTTCTTTTCCAACTAGAAAAAACGATCTTCCCAGACACAAGAGAAATAACCACTTTCGCGTGGTGACGAAAGAGTTAAGACTCACTGCTCATGTGAATGCAAGTCGACTATTGCTAAGTTATGGCGTACCATTGAATGATCAACAAATATTGTTCGTTGTGAGAGCATAAGCATAATTTATAAAATTACCAGCCGTGACTTGCAATATTGCATACTTGGCAAAAATGAGTCCAGAGATGGCTTCCTTAGGTTCTCTCCGCAGAGTATGGCACAATGACTATTCATTCTAACACACTGCCTGCTAAGTTTTTTCTCCCCTTAGAGTTGAAGTCTGCCGCTAGGGGGCTGAGTCACTCGGACGCCTCTCGAATGGGCTCTGCCAGTTTTTCACTTTCGCGGCTGAATAAGCACAACCACGGAATTCAAGACCATCACTGCTGTCGCCAACCGATCACCCGATTCATCCGATGCCAGGATATACCATGTAGGCCTACTTTTTTTTTAGCCGTGATACTTCTTTTGGGTTCCCACAACGGCGTCGCTTTAGCTACGCCATCGCAGTGCCGACGCAGTGCTATCGACGCGCTGGCAAGTAGGCGACAAGCCAGGCCCCCGGCTTCTTTGAAGCCTGCGAAATGGATGTTGTGGAAGTTGAGGGGGAGACGCTGTCTCCCGAAGAGTACAACGACACTCAAGCATGGGTTGTGGCCCATGAACGACGCAAGAAGGCAAAAGACAAGAGAAACGCGGAACCAGCCACGAACACGGGAGGTGCGTCCATGGAGGCGTCTCGGAGACTGGAGGATTTTTAGATGCGGAAGCATCTTATACTCGCGCCTTGTAGTGCGCCGTCCGCACCATCCGCACCGCTTCTCGAACATTCGACAGCTGACGCGCGCGCATGCGCCGTCGCGCCGTCGCCCACCATCTGTGTACTACGCAGAGTGGACGTGCTTTGCTTCACCGAGACGTGGAACGCCAATGACGTCGACGTTGCGGGATACGCTTTGGTCGCGCGCACGCACGGGTTCCAACGACCTGCGGGCGGTGTGAATATTTACGTCAAGCGTGACGTCGACAACGACGACGGCTCCTTCATTGACATCCGACTACAGCCCGGCGTTCAACAACGCGCCAACGGCGAGCACTGCGTTGCTACCGTCTGTGGCGTCGACGTCATGACGATGTACCTCGCGCCAAACCTCTCTCGTGCCGCCGTAGAAAAGTACGTCGACGAGGCCGTGCAAGATTACAGAAAACAACAACCGCAACATCGACCGTTCATGCTAGTTGGCGACTTCAACGTCGACGTCATCAAGGACGATTGGATAGTCGAGTACATGGCGTCGCGACACTCGCTGAAACGCGCAACGCACGACGACTGCAAACACCACCAGCCGACCACCATTCGCGGAACCTGCATCGACCACGTCTTTGCAAATTTCGACCTACGACCGATGCAACCCGATCCACTCACTCTTTATTTTACTGACCACAAAGCCATCGTCCTCAAAGTTCGTCGCAATAAATAAAACACCGCCCTTTCGCATACGTGCCGTACGTGTTCACTCATTTAACACCCCATTTCACAACCACGTTAACCAATTTAGCCATCGACCCAAGTAAGTCGCAATTTATCACCCGTTAACCAATTACATGCTTCCGCATCCTCCTCAGGGTTCCCCCGAGGGAAGCTGCGGGCAATATTTTTGCATCACCGGCCAGTGCCAAAAAAACCGCAACTACCAGAAGACGATTACAAGGTTCTAATACGCCCAGGAGGAGGTCTGGACTTGACGCGACAGAGTCTAGCGGTCATAAGAGACTGTGTTCTACGAGCGACAAAAGTACAGCTTGACATTGCTGGGGAAGATACTCTCAGAATCAACATGCGACAAAATACCATGATCATGAGCACACCTAGTCGGGCCAATGCGAAGGAATACAGCAACATCAAGGAAATTATGATCAATGACAAGAGTTATGCTACAGCCGCTTATGTAACAGCACCACAAAACACATCCAAAGGGGTTATCCACGGAATACCAAAGTATGATAATCACGAAGACATAGAAAAAAGCTTGGTCAATCAGAGGAACCCGACGATGCTACATGCACGACGTATGGAACTTACGGACTCAGTGGTTATTGTTTTCGAAGGGTTGTTTGTGCCGTATTTTGTATACTACCGTGGTGCCGAATAGAGGTGCTTCCTATACAAGAAGCAATAAGAAACATGCACTACTTGTGGTCGAATTGAACATCGGGCGGATGTCTGCCCACAGCCAGACAGCAAGAAATGCCGTGGTCGTGGGGTGCTCAATCGAACTGAAAATCACCAGTGCGTTCCTAGGTGCAGCCTTTGCGGGAAAGGTAATCTTACAGGGGACAAAAAATGCAAAGAACGGTTTAGGACCCAGTACCTTTTGAAGAAAAGATGGTGTGAAAAGGAACAACAACAAGGCGATGAACAAAGTGAAATGAAGATTTTCTTGAACACTAGAGCAACGCAGGCATAGAGGGAAGGGTATTCACCAGAAAAACCAACGGAGGAGAATGGCAAAGCCACCCAGGACAGAGGGGGACGACGCAGAGATCGTTCCAGCTCCTTCGCCGCCGCCGAAGGGGAAAGAGAAGGGACTCAACAAGAACCCAGATCCACATCCAGATCAAGGTCCACTCGTCGATACAGATCCAGGTCAAGGGCCAAATCCAAGACTAGGGCAATGACATCACCTCAAGGACAGTCCCACGAGGGTCCTGGCGGCGGTCGGGGCAGTCAACAAATGGTGAGCTGGGTGGGCAAGGTACCAGGGGAGTCTCTCCGGTCTGGGAGTTTGCCTGTGGTTGTGGCAGAAGGGTCTACCCTAGGTCAAGAGCTAAACCATATTAAGAAAATGCTAGAGGAACTCGCCCGTGAAAAGGCGAAACAGAGGAACGAAATAAAACAGCTAAAGGAAGAGAACTCTAAACTCAGGCGAAATCAGCTGAGCGAGTCAACTAGCTTCATAGCATCGTGTAGTCGAATTTTAACTCCAGTGCCTGCACAGGAGTCGGGAGTGCATGCAGCGAAACGAAGAGCAGAGGAAATATCTCCTGTATAAAAAGAAGATCTCTCAGAATCCCTGGAAAAGAAAGTCGAGAAAATGCTCGAAGAACTTACTAAGGTAATGCGCTCCTGCTGCTATCAGCTGGAGATGTCGAAGCAAATCCAGGGCCCAAAATCGATGATGTGCTCGCACTTGTCAAGGACTGTCATGAAGAAACCAAAACGGCTCTGGCAGAAATCAAACAGCATATCACAAGCATCGACACTCATGTTCGCGCTATCGAACGAAGTATGAAAAATGTGTCTGATTGTAAGGTTAACATCAATGCCGCCGCTGATTCCGGTAAAGAAGTCAAAGTTCACATTAACAAGGCCAATGAAGAGCTCGTAGATCTCGTGGATGACATGAATAACCACATGCGCAGAAACAATCTTATAATTAAGGGTCTTGATGAACTCGAACATGGGGACTACGTGGAATCGGAACGTATTGTAAGGGAATTTTTTTCTAAGCATCTCCGGCATGACGTCGGCGACATTGAATGGGCTCACCGCGTTGGTCCCAGTCGACCTAACTTTCATAGGCCACTCATTGTAAAACTTCTGAACTTTAAATAAAAAATAAAGGCTCTGAGCCTTGGACATAAACTGAAAAACCTCGAATCACCCAAAGTATGGCTTGAGGAAGATTTTTCCCAGAAGGTTCAGTTCGCTAGAATAAAACTGCGTGAATTCGGAAAGGCAAATAGAACTGAAGGAGAAAAATACTATGTGCGCTTTAACAAGCTTCACACGGAACGCGGCATTTACCGCTATGATTCATCCATAAACCAAGTAGTCCAGGTTTCTGCAAAAAATCAGCCCTCCTCTAGGTGACACACTGTTAGTCGCTCACGTAGCTTCCAAACAATAGCCCCAGTTTCCTTACTCCTAGCCAACTTCCGCAGTATATTTCCAAAGCTTGACACCCTTAAAGCTATTATGCACACATGTTCAGCCGATATCATTATCGGCACAGAAACATGGCTTTCCGACGAAATATCAAATAAACATCTTACCCTTCCTTCAAACTTCGAAATTTTTCGCAAGGACAGGTGCGGCTCTCGCGGGGGCGGCGTAATGATCGCAGTTAAAGAAGAGTATCGCCCATCACAAATAGACATCGATTCACCATTAGAAATTATCTGGGTCAGCGTTCACATTGGCCATACACCTTGTGTCTTAGGCGCTTGTTACCGTCCCCCCGATGGTCCCGCAGATTTCGTGGACAGTTTAAACGATACAATTCGCACCATCTTGCACGAATTTCCAAGTAGATTATTAGTTATAGGTGGTGATTTGAACTACTCGGGTATCGACTAGCCAACAAACTCCGTCACTGCGCAAAATAATCGCCTCGAATGCCTTAGCTTCATTCAATGTATTGATTACCACCAACTTACGCAAATAGTATGCGAACCAACGCGAAGCGCACATTTGCTTGACCTCATTCTCACAAATCAACCCGAAATTACTAACACACACGTCATTGACGAAGTAAGTGACCATAAGGCCATACACTGCACACTATCAGTGGCACGCGCTATCAAAACTAAAACAGAAAAACAAATCTTCAACTACGGACGCGCTGACTTACAAAAAATGAACGATATGCTGGAAACCTTAACTGTTAATCTTGAGACTGGGTTGCAGGATCGTACAATGAATGAAAACTGGTGTCTATAGCGCGACAAGCTCAAAGAAATTCATGCATCTTGTATTCCAAAAACGGTAATAAGCTCTAGGACGAACGACCCATGGTTTACCCGTGACGTCAAACGGCTTTTAAACAGGAAAAAAAGGGCCTACAGAAAGTCAACTCGAAGCAACGATCCTGATGACTGGCAGAACTACAAACAGATTTCTACTTTAACTGAACAAACAATACGTGAGGCAAAACATAAGTATTTTAATATTACGCTTCCAAGTATTATGAAAACCGACCCAAGCAAATTCTGGAGTATTATAAACCCCAAGAACAAAAACACGGTACCCGTCCTAACTAATGCAACCGGGGTTAAGTTATCCTTGCAAGAATGTGCCGAACATTTTAACAAAGCCTTTGCCAAAGTTTTCACTACCGAGCTACCTTTAAATGACTCTTTTGATCCGTCGCAACCAAACATAGATTCCAGTTTTACGCCCATTTTAATTACAGCCCATGGCGTGGCATGCGCTATCGACCACCTAGCTTCCAAGGCTAGCCCCGGGCCTGACGGTATAACAGCGAAGCTCTTGAAAATAACTTCTCCTTACTCAGCTTACCTGCTTTCGTTGTTATTTCAGCAATCCCTAGATTCAGGTTGCTTGCCGGACGATTGGAAATTTGCCCATACCCTACCATTTTTCAAATCTGGCGACCGGTCTGATCCCCTTAACTATAGGCCTATTTCACTTACTTCAATCAGCTGCAAGTTGCTGGAACATATTCTTTTTCACGCATGTTGTAACCCAGCTTAATCAAAATAACTTCCTCATTAGCAATCAACACAAATTTAGGAAACATTTCTCATGTCAGACACAACTTTTTGAGCTGGTCAATAACCTCCACGTTTCGCAGCACAGGTTGCTTTGTACCGATGCCATTTTTGTCGATTTGTCGAAGGCGTTCGATCGGGTTCCACATCAGCGTCTAATGGCTAAAATTTGTAACCTTAATCTAGATGACAAAACAACCCACTGGATTCGTAGTTTTTTAACAGACCGTTTGCAATCTGTAAAATTAAATGACCACGTTTCTAACCCAGTGGGTGTCTCATCAGGAGTCCCCCAGGGGTCAGTACTTGGCCCTTTACTGTTTCTGATTTATATAAACGACCTCGCATGTAACATTTTCTCGTCAATTCTTCTCTTTGCCGACGACTGTGTGATATATAGAGAAATAGTAACTTCTGATGATGTTTCTACACTCCAGCATGATTTATTTACTCTAACTGAATGGTGCGAAAAATGGCTGATGAAAATAAACGTAGAAAAAACTAAGCATGTGCAATTTTCTTCTACGACAAGATCCGAAACCTATAATTATCTAATAGATAATGCCAAAATAGAAACAGTTTCATCTTTCAAATATTTGGGAGTTACATTCACCTCCGATTTAAGCTGGACCCCCCCTATAGAAAAAATCACATCGAAGGCGTGTAAAAAGCTCGGCCTGCTCAAGCGTCACCTTTATTTAGCTCATTCCGAGACACGACTTCACGCGTATAATGCTCTTATCCGCTCTTCACTAGAATACGCGCAAATCATCTGGCATCCAGATCAGATGTGTCTGACTAACATGCTTGAATCCGTACAGAACAAGGCCGCGCGCTTCATTCTGTCATCGTACTCAAGATACCAGAGTGTATCTGCCTTGAAGGACGAACTTAATCTCCCCCCTCTCACCCAACGCAGGCAGTTGTCAAGATTAACTTTTTTTCACACCCTGTACCATCATCCAACACCATTCGCTCGCAAATTTATACTCCCGGCACCCTATACGTCCGCACGCGCTGACCACGCTCACAAAGTTGGCCCAATTTTCGCCCGAACAAACCAATATCAGAACTCACCCATTGTTCTGGCAATCAATGAATGGAATTCTTTACCTAGTAGCCTAGTGAACCAAACAGACACCTCTTCTTTTCAAACCGCACTCCTCACTTTTCTAGCTATTCAAAATAACCTGTAACTTGTTTTCATCATGCTCATCTTTTCTAGGCTGTAAATTTGTGTTCCTGCCTTCCAAATACCAGATTTTCTCTCACTTTTACACTTTTTTTATATGTTTCACGCTGTACTTTGAAATTGTGTACTTTTGCTGCCTTTATGATATTCTAATGTCACTTTTGTTGTGTTGATTCTTTCTTTTTACAATATTGTACGTTGTGTCGGCTTTCAACCCATTCCCCCCCCCCCTATGTAATGTACATTTGGGCCCTTAGGGTACCTGAATAAATAAATAAATAGATAAATAAATAAATAAATAAATAAATAAATAAATAAATAAATAAAATAAATAAAAACAACAATTCGCAGGATTGCAGCTTCAGATCGTAGAAATAAAAGAAAGAATAGATAGCATAGAAAATCAACTAACGCTGGTGGAGAACACGCAAACAGATTTGAGGTCTATAGGAGCAAGCCCGGTTAAAACTACTACTAAATTCTACAACAGGCTGACTACGACCGAAGTAATCTAAATCGCAGGGGAAGGGACCGTTCCTAGACCTGGCACGACGTAATCAGTATAAAATTCGGCAGTGGAACTGTCGTGGGTATCACCGGAAACGGGGTAACTGACAACAGTTCCTAAACGGAAAGGAGGCACCAGACGTCATCGCCTTACAGGAAACTGGAGGAATGGCTAAATTGACGAATTACAAATCCTATGGTACCCCTGATGAAAAAACGTTCGTAACAAACCTCGTGCGAAGAAATCTCACGGTGATAGAACATGATACAGAAATCTGCGATGTTGATCATGTTCTTGTTGAGATAGTTCCATCGCAGAAGAGTGGTGAAAGTCTGTTCATAATTAATGTCTATATCAGCCCTAGACAAAAAACCAAATTTTGGTAACTTTATAGAAAAACAATCAGCATTACTAAAACGCAAGCATTGGTTATAGTAGGAGATTTCAACGCGTTGCATGCGGCATGAGGTTATGACATAGAAAACATCAAAGGAAGAAATCTCTGAATCGATGCCCAAAAGGAGGGCCTTACGGTAATAACCGACCCCCTTTTCCCAACTAGGATTGGAAACAGCGTATCCAAAGACACGTCTCCTGACCTCACGATTACTAAGAATATCATTGAACCTTATTGGCTTAATATACAAGAAAATATCGGCAGTGACCACTATATATTTGAGACCACGTTTAAAGCAGGTCCACGTAAAAGAGGAGGCGAAGAATTAGGCACGGTTGAATGGAATAGCTTTAGAAAAATCAGAGAGAAGGAAGCATGCAATGTTATCGAAGACTTAGATGAATGGCTAGGGAACCTTAAGCAAAATATTCAAATCGCAACTAAGACCATACCAAAAACAGAAGGACTAAAAAGCACAGACAGTAAGCTCCTACATATGTGGGAGGCACAAAAGAGCCTAGAAAAACGGTGGAAAACACAAAAACACAACAAATGCCTTAGAAAAAGGATCGCCACCCTCAGTAAAGATATTGAGAAGTACGCGGAGCAACTATGCAGACAACAATGGGAGGAATAGTGTGATGCGATGGAAAAACAAATAAGTCTTTCTAAAACATGGAACCTGTTAAGATGTCTGATAGACTCGGAAGTGAGCAAGACAGCACAACAACAAAACTTTATTAGACTTGTCCGTAAATACAAAGGCACGGAGGAAGAACAGATTGAAGAAATCAGACAGAGATACATTGGGGATACAACCAAAGAGCAATTAAGCTCGTACAAAGGTAAAGAAAATGATTTCCTAGACCGACCCATATTGGAGGCCGAGGTACGATCGGAACTTATGAAACTGAGCACAACATCAGCCCCGGGCCCCGATGGGATCACGAATAAAACGCTCAGAAACTTAGACGACAAATCTATCACAACCCTCACCAAATGTTTGAACAAGTGTTGGGAAAAAGGTAAGATACCCAAGCAATGAAAAACGGCAACAATCATAATGATTCCCAAGCCAGCCAAGAAACTTGATCTTGATAATCTTAGGCCTATTTCCCTGACATCCTGCATAGGAAAGTTATTATAGCAAGTAATTCTAACTCGCCTGTCAAATTATAGGGAAGACAATGAGCTCTTTCCTCATACGGTGGTAGGCTTCAGAGCGAAGCTGTCTACACAGGACATTATGCTTAATATTAAACACCAACTAATTGATTCGGGTCTCAATACACACGACACAAAGGTAATAGTTGGCCTCGATCTTAAAAAGGTATTCGATAATACATCACATAAAGCTATACTTGCTAATCATCAAGCGTAAGGGTTGGAAAAAGAGTATACGATTATATAAAAGACTTTTTAACCGACCGGACTGCAAAAATAATACTAGGCGAAGCAGAATCCCAAGAGTTTAGTCTGGGCAGCAGAGGTACGCCGCAAGGCTCAGTCCTATCCCCCTTTCCTTTTAACGTGGCCTTGATAGGTCTCCCTACCAGACTGAAGGAAATTCCAGGACTCCATCATAGCCTCTATGCAGATGACATTACCTTATGGGTAGCGGAGGGTAGTGACGGATACATAGAGGAAACTTTACAAACAGCAGTGAATGTTGTAGAAGAATATGCCATCCATACGGGATTACAATGTTCACCGGAAAAATCGGAACTTCTCTTCTATAACCCGACATGGAGGGGTCGAAAAGCATCCAGGAAAAACGTAACATTAAATTCTTTGTTGGAAAAACGCAAATACCTACGGTCGAAAGCATAAGAATTTTGGGACTCCGAATCAGCTCAAATGGGCACAACGGAGAGGTGATTAGAATACTTGAAACCAGTGCGCAGCAAACTATGCGTCTACTTAAGCCAATTGCAAACCGGCACTATGGTATGAAGGAAAATAATATGATAAGACTGGTACAGGCTTTTGTCATCAGTCGTATTGTATATGTGATTCCGTACCTCAGACTGCAAGTAGCCGAGAGAGAAAAGATTGACAGAATCATTAGACGAGTTTTCACACAGGCGATTGGACTTCCAATTACTACCTCTAACGATAAACTACTTCAATTAGGGCTTCACAACACATCAGAAGAGCTCATAGAAGTTCAAAGATTTGCACAATATGAAAGACTAACGCAGAGTAAAACAGGTAGAGCCACACTAGAGGAACTGGGTGTAAACTACGCAAATAAATTTGGCGCAAACAGGATATCCCGTATGAAATGAGGAAATGTTTAGTAATGTTACCGATTCCAAAAAATATGCACCCCGAACATCACGAAGTAAGGAGAGCTGAAAGAGCGAAAAATATACATAACAACGTAAAAGATTTACCGGAAACAACATACGTAGACGCGGCCAAATACAAAGGAAATGACAACTTGACTACAGCAGTAGTGGACTACAAAGAAAATCATAAAGTCAGCGGCTCGGTGAGAACGAGCTTTGCAGAAGAGGCGGAAGAAGCAGCTATTGCAAAGGCCATAGCATCCACCTCGAGTTCACTCATTGTTAGTGACTCGCAGACGGCTGCGAGAAACTTTGCACGAGGGCGAATATCCCAAATAGCTTTAAGAATATTGGTTGGATGCAAAGACCAACGAACAATAGAAATAGTCTGGGCACCCGCTCACTCCTCCTTGCCCGGCAATGAGGCTGCACACCAGACAGCTCGAGGACTTACAGACCGAGCCTCTGGATTGCCCTGGTCGAATGGGGAGGACGATGAGAGATTTGAGCGGATGACCACTTACAGAGATATTACGCAGTATTACAGGCTAAGCAGGAAAATTTATCCTCCCGCACACTCGTCATTGAACAAAAGAGAGGCGGTGGCGTGGCGCCTACTCCAGACCCACACGTTTCCTAGTCCGGTAACAATGAACCGCTGCGTGCCGGAACTTCATTCGGTCAAGTGTAAATTTCGCCACAACAGGGTGGACTTGAGCCACATGTTATGGGCATGCCCGCAGGCCCCCATGAGAGGTGAACTTCCAGACGGGAGTGAATGGGATGCCGCGCTCCTCAGCTCTGACTCTCAATTACAAGCCCGCTTAATACGGCAGGTCGAAGATGCCGCCAGGGCCCATGGGATCATGGCCGTCGTCTAGGTTTGGTCCTCCCTTCTCTTCTCGCACCTGAAAGGGGAAGAGGACCTTTCTGCTAATTAAATAAAGTTTGTTCATCATCATCATTATCCCCTTAGAGTTTGAATTGATGAGCATTTGTTTTATATTTAACCTACCACGTTCTACTGGTTCGCCAATCATGGCGATTATGCTGGAAGACAAGCTTCACTGGTGACCAAAGAGTGTCATAGAAAGGTGACAACAGAGAAAAAGGACATGGCTGTCAGCAAAACTACAGTTTTTAAATGTCCCTCCCCCCCACCCACAATAAATCCTGGCTAAAGACTTTTTGGGTGCTATAAGAAGCGGTACTTTGGTCACATTTTCTGCATCAAAAGAGAAGCACTTGCACAGACCCTGTCGAAATTTCAGTTTTCATTATTCAAATAAAACTATTTTTTGCAATAGAACATCTTGACGTAAAGATGGCTGAGAAGCCATGACAAATTACTTGCATTTTTATTTGTTTATTTCAACCCACAGCAGGTCAGTTTGGCCCAAGCAGTAGGAGCAGCACACATAAAAATTGGGAGATCCCACGTACAGTGGTAAACAATTATACGCGAAGCACGAATGAGAAATATTGATATATCACTTGAAAATCGGCACAACGTTACGAGGTGGAGGTAAATGATGCAGTGCATGACTTCCGTGTCATGAATTTCATGTTTGGATGTGTCGTTTATCTTCATCATCTATTCACATCACATGATACCAAGTTTAGTATATGTTGAGCTAGCGAAACAGCCGTGAGCACGCTATGAGCGTTGTATGTTGTCATTTTCTTACATGACACGTGTGTCAGGATTATCATTTTCGCGCCAGCAATATATTTTGTCATCTATTGACGACACGTAACACCAAATTACGTATATGCGGAGCTAGCGAAACAGCCACGGGCGCATTATGAAGGGTACCTGCAGTATACTCCAATGTAGCATTTACGCGCGCAAATACTGGGCTCAGCGACGCTACGTTAGCAAAACGCGAGCACTCTATACGCTCACGCCAGGCGCGACCAGCGTCCGTCGGCGCAGCCTGACGGCAACAGGTGCGAAATTCGACGTGCTGCATTTGGTGCTGATGCGTTACCTAGACAACACTGCGTCTCCCTCTTTTCGTGACGGGGGGACGCCGGACGCGTTGAAGAACGCCGCAGCGCGGCGCGCGCCTGCGAGTCTATATAACAGGGTTGACGTCTGGCATGACAACGCCGGTGTGATGCGACGAAGTGAACGTTGTGCAGCACGTGCATCGCGTCACGTCGAGTCGTATTGGCGCCTTGAGTGTGGCATGTAGCCATGATCTCACATGACATGCATTACATGTTAATCATGTTTGCACCAGTATCATACCTTCGTCGTCTTTTACACCCTGTAATACCAAATTTGGTATATGTGAAGCTTGTGAAACGGCCGGGAGCGCATCATGAGCGTGGCATGTAGTCATGTGGTTACATGTTACGTATGTCATGATTACTATGTTTGGATGTGTCATTTACCTATGTCGTCTGTTGCGTCACGTAATACTGAGTTTGGTTCCTCTGAAGCTAATGAAACGGTCGCGAGCGCATCATGGGCGTAGCAAGTAGTCACGTTGTTACGTGTTATGCATCTCATGATTATCAAGTTTGCACCAGTATCATACCTTCGTCATCCATTCACGTCCCGTAAAGCCGAAGTTGGTATACGTGACGCTTGCGAAACAGCCGCTGGTGCATAATGCGCGTGGCATGTAGTCATGTTGTTGCATGACATTCATGTCATGATTTTAATGTTAGAGTCTGTCGCTTGAGTTAGCCATGCAGTCATGGGATACCATACCAGTTTTGCAACATGTGATCAGAACAAATCCACTGCAAGAGCTTCAGAACCATGACATGTAAATAATGACATTCATGACATACATATAATGATTTTCATGTTGTGATTAGAAGAATATGTTCCTCATACAGTCATGTTATGCCATACTTAGTTTGGTACCGATACCATTATCGAAACGGTCAGGAGAGTTAAAAGTCGTAAGTGGCTAGATAGATAAATAGATAGATAGATAGATAGATAGATAGATAGATAGATAGATAGATAGATAGATAGATAGATAGATAGATAGATAGATAGATAGATAGATAGATAGATAGATAGATACGCTCAAGTCACCGAAGTTCGCAAAGAAAAGCGTCGCATTTAAAAGTTTCAAGGATAGCTGAATACATGCAATGTATTCTGCTATTCTTGAAATACATTCAAGAACTAATGGTACAATCAAGAACTAATGGGTAGTCCAATTCTGTATTATATAATACAATAAAAGCTGAACATCAACAATAAACAATAATTGCATAACATTTATAACAGTGTTATATGGCAAAAAAGCACACGAGCAACAAAGGATCTCTAATCTAATAAAAACATAAGCTGTTCCTGAGCCTGAACAAAATTTCGCATCATTATCTCTGAATTAGAAAGTGCATTTTAGATCCATATAGTTCTGGGAAAAAAGCTATTTTGAAGTTCTTTGGTTTTTGTGATGGTTGTAATGATGGCAGTCAAGTATGGCTAGTTTGTAGAGTTGGAACAAAATGACGCCATAGCAAGTCAGCAATATACAAGTAAGGGTGAGTAAATAGTCGACATTTGGAATATTTTTTTTATTGTTGGCTATTCCATTCGATTCGCACTGGAATTTCGCTATTTGAACTGCCTAATGACAAATACTAATAATGTCCGGCTAAAAAGTGAGTTCATATTTTCAATATCCTCCACCTCCACACACCAGTATTGGGACAAAGCCGACTTTTGGTCTCTACTATGAAAGAATCTTTCAAAGACTGTCAACGTATAATTAAGTGAACCCTTCAGCGTTACATTACGCTTCACTTTATTACAACGTGGTATTGCGGCTAAGCTATCTTTGAATTTCCGCTATGGTCTTCATTATTGCTTGTGCCGTCTACGTCTCTACATTTTGTGTCTTCCGCGCTACCCATTCCAATCTGCCCAACTTGCCATGCATATTCTTTATCAGTGGAGCTTCTCAAAGACAAATACAGTCAACGTCCAATAGAAAGTGGCCCCTTAAGTTTTTAATTTGCTCCAACTCACATTCTGATATTAGAGCAAATCTGCCTTTCAGGCTTCGCTAGAGTTGCTAATATATTGACTCAAGGGAACGTTGCTTCCAACATAAAGATGAAAGATGTGGCGGAGGTGAATACTCAATGCTATTTAGGACCTGATGTTGAGGAGAAAGTTTGAAAAATCGAACACCGGAGAATTTCAGCATTTGTAATTTCAGATGTTTTTATATAAATACATCTACGAGGTAGACTTGCAACTCTGTACTTGAAGGGAACACACCCTCGTCTGCCACATCAGTAGGGCTTCCACAGAAGTTGAAAGAACAGGAGAGGCTGAGGAAGTGGCATTTATGCCTTCCACATGTAAAGTGTTCTTAGCAACAATGCTTGAACTGTAGTGCCTAAAATATACTGGCTATAGTGCTGTTTGCAAGCTCTTTTGAATGGAGGAGGGCGGCACCGGTTTGGATGAATGCCTGGAGTGGCCGCGCGCAGGGTTGGGGGGAAGGGGGCCAGCAACAACATTTTTGTTGTTGTAAAAGAACGTGGAGACAAGTGACTTATGCATTGATTTGTTGTAACTATGCTTGCTCTTAAGGGGGCGGGCAAGTGGGGGAGGCGAGAATTTCGGGAGGCTCCAGCCCACGCGTGCCGCTTGCTCGTGCCGCTCCTGGCTGGCGTGTATCTGTTTCGGTATGAATGACTTGGTAATGCATCACGGAGGGCTACACAGCACACATTGTTGGGTACGAAGGAAGAACACTCAAGGCATGCACATAGCGCTATGTCTTTTGTATTACTCTTGATTTGTGCGGTTTAACGTTCCAAAACCATCATATGATTATGAGAGACGCCATAGTCGAGGGCTCCGGAAATTTCGACCACCTGGGGTTCTTTAACGTGCACCCAAATCTGAGTACACGGGCCTACAACATTTCCTCCTCCATCGGAAATGCAGCCGGGATTTCATCCCACGACCTGCGGGTCAGCAGCCGAGTACTGTAGCCACTAGACAACTGTGGCGGGGCTTGTATTATTCTTTCAACACCGTCTGCGTGTGCTTTTGCAATCTTTTTGGGTCCTTTTTTCCTCTGTGTCTTCATTTTTCTATATGCTTTGTGTATTGTCTTTTTCGTATCTGTCGAATCGTATTGCATTTTTTGCTCTCTCTCTCTCTCTATTACTTCTTTGTGATGGTCTTTCTTTTCTTCCTGTTTCTCTAAACTTTTCGCACTTTCTTCCTATCTCTTTCTGCCAGTCTCTTTTTATTTTTAGTCTTTTGTTGTATTTTTTTTCCGACTATATAATTTTCTATTTATTTATTTATTCAATACTGCCAGCCACGCTTTGGCAGCCAGAGCAGGAGTGGTACAGTGCAGAGTTTGAATACAAAGTTTACACGCGACCAGTAACACGGTGTGCCGTACACAGGGAAGCAATAAAGCAGTAAGCTTTCAGATTGTCTCGGCACACACACAAGCGCGCGCAATCAGTAGCACGGCCCACGATTCGCAAAGCAGTAGTAATTCTCGTTACAAATAGCTACGTGAATATACAATAAAACCGGCAATGCTAGGCTAATGCAAAAAACACAAAGTGCACCACGCGTATTGACCACGAAGCGCGAAAAAAAGCAGTGTGCGTTAGTAGCATGTTAGCAAGATAACGCGTGAAATACGTTAGTTAAATAGAACAGGGAAACAAGACCAGCACTTCCAATCATACACAATTTTGAATAGCCGTTGAAAAAGCTTTTTGATTAGTCAAGTTAGTAACGTCACGTGGCCAAGTGTTCCATTCTGCTATCGTTCCGGGAAAAAAAATAGATGGTGAGGGTTTGTTCTCGTGAAAGGCATTAGGATTGTTTTCTTGCGCTTGTTCCGGGTGGAGCGTGACGTGTTGAATTCGAGATAAGTATTGAAGTCAAGCTTTGAATAACCAGTAACTATGCTGTGTAATATTTTAAGACGATGTAGTTTATGGCGGCACTCTAGTGTTGGCAGGTCAGAACACCTGCGCAGTTCTGTCACGGATACTCGCCTGCTGTATGCGTTGTGGATAAAGCGCAGCGCTTTCACTTGTACCCGTTCAAGAATCGCTGAATCTGTCTTTGAGTGAGGGTTTGAAACAATCTGCGTATTTGAGCAAGGGGCGGACCAGCGTAGTGTACGCAATGGTCTTCGTTTTGCTTGTGCCATGCTGAAGTCGGTGTCTTAGAAGCCAAAGTCTGCACAGTGCTGATGATGTAATGTTTTGTATGTGTTTGTTCCAGGTGAGGTTCGATGGCATGGTTACACCCAAATATTTTAACTCTTATCAACCTCTAATTCAACATTGTTAATTTGATAAGTATATTGAAACGGACACTTTTTTGCGCGTTATAGTCATTTGGCGGCCCTTTGTTGTGTTGAGGCTCATGTTCCGATCGGCACACCAATTACTAACAGCTGTTAAGTATTTGTTGAGAATTTTCTGGTCATTTACCGATTCAATAGGGAGATAAAGCAAGCAGTCATCGGTAAAGAAACGGAAGCGCACTGAACATTCAAATTGTAAATTGTTTAAATAGATAATGAAAAGCAACGGACCTAAGGCAGAGCCCTGTGGGAGTCCATAAACAAATGATGACAAGTGAGAGGCAGAGTCACCTAATTGAACGTACTGATACCGGCTTGATAAGTAGGAGTCCAACCACTGAATTATTCTCTCATTTTCGACCAAGTTTTGAATTTTCGACATCAGGTAGCTATGGTGTAGTCGATCGAAAGCTTTTTCGAAATCCAAGAATATGGCGTGAATTTGCCCGCCCCCCTTTATCTAAAACTGTTGAAATGTTGTTTGTCGTGTGTACTAGTTGTGCAACCGTGGAAAATCCACGCCGAAAACCATGTTGGTTGCTCGTAAAAAACATGTTGCTCTTGAGATACGTTATTACGTGTTTAAATATAAAGTGCTCCAAAATTTTACCGGCAGTACACAAAAGGGATATGAGGCGGTAGTTTTTTACAGAGAGTTTGTCGCCGCATTCATGCACAGGAGTAACTTTTGCAGTTTTCCAATCGTCTTGAACCACACCACTTAGTAGAATTTCGTTAAATATAATGTAAAGGTATTCCGAGCACCACTCCGCATACCAGTAAAGAAATGCGTTTGGTATTCTGTTGGGACTTGAGGACTTTTTAGGATCAAGGTTGAACAAAGCCGAAAATATTTACGGCTTCGTAATAGTTATATCGGGAATGTCAAAGCGAGGAATATTGAAATTTGTGGAGCACTGGGTTGCACGTACAAATACAGACGAGAAAATGGCATTAAAAGCCCTTGCTATCGAGCTGACATTGGACACCTACCTGTCGTTTATTTTAATTTTGCCAACTGGGCCTTTCTTTTGGGTGATGTGAGTCCAGAACTTCTTAGGGTTGGTGGAAAGAAAGCCGTGCATATTAAGATTAAAAAAGTGATACTTTGATTGTTTGATTTTTTTTCCGTAGGTCGGCCCTTAGGGAAGGTAACACGTTAGGTGTTTTGGGCGCTCGGGAAAGACGCTTAACACGATGTTTTAAGTGAATTATGTCACGCGTAATCCACGGGCTTTGGCGGTTACTCTTTCTTTGTTTTTGTGGGACATACTTGTTAATACAAGTATTCACGGCCGTCTTGAAGTGCAACCATAGTTCGTTTACGTCGAGATACCAGTTATTGGATTGGCTCTTAAAGGTGTCCAAATATAGTTCGAGAAAGTCCAAAATACTTTCATTATCAGCACTGTTAAAATCTCTAAATGACCTAATGATTGCCCGCAAAGTCGAAGGCAACGTATCACTTTTAAACTGTACCATTTCGTGATCTTGAATCCCGGGCAGAACATTGACATCAAAACCGAGCCGCTGAACGGATTCAAAAAGGAAGAGAAAATCAAGTAGTGACTTTGAGTTTGTGAAAACACGGTAGGTTCATGCACAATTTGGCCTAAGTTACATGAAAAAACAATATCGAGCAGTAGTTCGGAGTGATCACAGGTAGGGACGGCACACATCGAATGATCTATTGATATGTGGGGTTTAACGTCCCAAAATTACATTATGATTATGAGACACGCCGTAGTGGAGGGCTTCGAAAATTTCGACCACCTGGGGTTCTTTAACGTGCACCCAAATCTGAGCACACGGGCCTACAACATTTCCACCTCCATAGGGAATGCAGCCGCCGCAGCTGGGATTCGAACCTGCGACCAGCGGGTCAGCAGCCGAGTACCTTAGCCACTATAGACCACCGCGGCATGCCTGGCACACATTGAATCCCAATCAATTCGGGGCAGATTAAAATCACCGCAGAGTACCATATGCGTGTAGCGCTTGGCATACACGCCTACATAATCTGCAAATGCTTCAAGTACTGTAATGTTGGATTTAGGTGGCCTGTAAAATACACCGATAAAGATAATTTTGCTCTCTCCCATTCTCACCATGAATTCCCTTTTACACAACTTTCCGTAGTACTTCACTATTCAAGGCTCTACGGCGAAGAAAGTTTGCCAATGTGTTCTTTTGGACTAGTTGTTTATATATGCTTAGAAATGCACGTGGCATAGCGCTAATACACGACAGGCGCTAGACAAGTGAAAGATCCCCCACTCTAGAATCGCTCTCCACTGCACCACTAATATGTTCATAAATTATTCATTACTTCATATAGACGTAGTGTTGTCATGTGTACGTCTTCGTGTTTTGTTCAAATAAAATTTTTGTGAATAAGAACAATGTTTCTTAAGGTTCATATGATATTGCTAATAAGGAAAGAAACAGCATGAGGTAACCATATTAAGCGGCTGCCTTTACAACCAATTAAGGCAGTGGGACTAAATCCTCACAGCATATAAGTGGATATTTATTAGGAGAAGAAAGAGAGAGCTTTCTTGTTTCTGCCTTCCTTATCAGGGACACGGCTAAGTGCCTAATTATAGTAGCTGCGGTAAGGTGACCCGCATTATTGTATTTCATTAAAAGAAAGCACCCTACGTTTGTTCAACACACACAAAAAGCGCTCCAAGCATCGTTACAATAGAAGGACAATTTTCCCTTAAACTGCGTTGAACTAGCTGGCGCAATTTGACACTCGATGACGCCTTTCTATTTTAAGCTTTGCACGAAAGCGCAAAGCTCTCAGTAAGCATATTGCCACGTTCCATTTCTCAAGTTTTGTTATCGCCCCAAAACAGTACACAATTCTCAGTGCAAAACGCGCGTGCGGTTTTCGAGAAGCTTCCGGACTTTAGTAGATCACTTCGATAAGATCGCGCCAACTCTGCTAACTGTACAGATTATTCTGGAACCTACGCCACCACCAGCGATATCGCTCGAACATTCGATGGCAAGAGTACAAATGCCGATGCACTTCGCCGCTTGTGAGTAGTTGACCGACGGCCGACACTCTCTTCGCCACCTACCTGGTGCCGGGATTCCCACGACCAGGCACGCTGCCAGTTGTCGACCCCATCTCATTTGAGCATCAAGCGAACCCCTAAACAACCCCCCGTCTCTGTCCAGGCCTTCATCGTGAGCCAACGCGGGGGCAACAGAGCGCAAACCGTGGGAGCCAGGGCCAGGACGGAAGTGTGATGGCTTTCGCAGCGCCACCGCCGAAAGCTAATTGCTTTAACTTCAGAGCTCCAGAGGGGAGCACCGTCGATGACATCATAGATGCCCTTGAAGCAGTCCCTTCAGCACAAGGGAGGTGCAAAGTTCGGCGCCGCAGCCGCAAACGTCCATGCAGCCACCAAGCTGAAGAGCCGGGGTGCCATTCTCTTGAACGGCGAATCAGTTCCACTAGTCAGCGTCGGTCCTGAAATAGTTCATGTCACAGTCTTCCGGGTACCGCTGTAGGTAGGCGACGCAGCCCTAGCAACTGCTCTCTCCGCCTACGGCAACGTGCAACATATCCACGAGCCAGTGTTCAAGGGCTGCCCTGGGGTTGGCACAGGTGTCCGTGTGGCGCGAGTGGGAATGAAAAGCCAAATACCGAACTCTCTGACAGTTCAAGGCTACAATGTCATGTGTGAATACCGGGGTGTCAAGAAAGTGTGCTCTAAATGCCGGAATGCTGGTCACATCGCCGAAGATTGTGCCACGCGCCGTTGCACGCGCTGAAACGTGTTTGGACATACCACAGAGGGATGCGCAGAACCGTGCCGCAAGTGCTCGGGCAGCCATGCAACAGCTGACTGCATAGGTCCGAAGTCCTTCGCAGCAGCTGCAGCAGCGGCAACCGAAGAACAAGCGTGCACCAACCCCACGCCCACATTGCAAGATGATTATCCGGCGCTCGAGCCTGCGAGCGACACTGACACAAGCCACACTGACGCCCATGCTGAACCGCAAGACGCAGTAGACCTGCCTCCCCTGTCTGAGAAAGCCTCGTCAACCCTTCACGCCCCGTCCGAGACCAGCGACTTCTCGCCGTACGCCTATGAAGAACACAGCTCATCCAAAGCCGAAGCCCGTGTGCCCGTACTTAGCAAAGACCACGAGAGCTACAGCTCTGACAGAGTTGGCACCACCAGTAGCTCCGAGGCACCGAGAGCTTCGATGGGGCGCATCACCCGAACAACGGGATGTGCAGACGCTCCGCTTATCGGCCCAGACAAGACCACAACTGTGAATATGCCACTGACAACAACGAGCGCCCGCGCCAGCAAGTACTCGGCTCAGACCCGCAAACTGAGCCTGTCAAACCCCATTTACAAGATTACAGGTGCGGCGGCCACCGGTGCGAGTGTCGGTGCCAGCGCCCTGAAAATAGACCGTCCAGCCGCCAAACGAGCCCACCCACCGACCACAGACTCTCAGGGCTCCACGAACAGTACTAAGGCCAAAAAATTCTTTAATGCTCTGACGACGTCAGAGCATTTCCCTCTTTAGTCATGTCCGCTCGTTGAGCGCTCGCCCCAGCCTCTGCAAGGGGTTGTTCTGAAGTTTGCGCACACTGTCCCTTCTTCAAAATGGCTACGGTGCATTTTCTCTCCTTAAATGTAAGGGGTTTCAGACGCCAAGCTAAGCAGAGAGAAGTCATGCACTTCGCAAGATCACGTCATGTCGACATCCTCTTCATACAGGAATGTAATTTTAGAACCCCTTTTGATGTGCAATCCTTTTGTTCACATTTTGGAGTCGAAGCCTTTCTTTCGCTGACTGATTCAAACATGTGCGGTGTCGGAGTTGTTTTCTTGACACCAGCGTTACGTCGAAGAGTACA
This sequence comes from Rhipicephalus annulatus, assembly GCA_013436015.1. Lineage (NCBI taxonomy): Eukaryota > Metazoa > Arthropoda > Arachnida > Ixodida > Ixodidae > Rhipicephalus > Rhipicephalus annulatus. Next base: position 412,615 of record WOVY01010058.1, read on the forward strand.
CTGTGTTCATGGTTTTGACAGCCACACACTAGTAGTAGACTTTGATCTCCACGGCAGACGAGTAAGGGCGCTCCTAATATATGTCCCAGGTCAACGTAGGGGCACGGTCGATTTTTTCAATTCACTCGACTCATTTATGTTTGACAGCTACCCTACTTTCTAAGTAGGGAATTTTAACTGTGTTGAGGACACCGACAGATATGCGCGCGGACGCAGAGAAAGCAGACAATATAGCGGAGTTAGCGCATTGTGATAGCTCATCCGCTATTTCAAGCTCAGGGATGCCTGGGTCGACACTCACGGAAATGACTTCGTTGCAACATGGCAACGGGGCCCCGAAATGACCCGGCTAGGCCGCTTCTATTTCACAGAAGTGCTAGCCACACATGTCCTTAGTTGCGAGGTCCTACATTTCCCACCGGACTTTCCATACATTAAAGACTACTTTCCAGTGTCTGTAAAACTTTTCTTTGATCAATCCACTACATTTAGAAATCATTAGAAAATGGACACCACACTCGTGCACGACCCAGAGAGCGTAGCACTACTGCGCAATACACTAGAGCAAGTATGCAAAGGGCCGCCTGAACCCCGTAACTGAGACGCATTGAAACAAACTTGGCGTGCCGAGCTTATCAAAGCGGGGCGCGAAAGAAAAGCGCGCCTGACGACAGAGATAAACGACACACTACGAAAACCGCGCATTGTAGGCATAGGCAAGAGGCTGACGTTCGCAATGCACCACTATCTCTATCAGTTAAAAGCGCGGTACGAACTTTTGCTACGTCTTAGTTCGCGCATGGCTGTGCAGTCTTTTAACAATGGACGACCGGTTTCAGATCCAGCTGTTCTTCGAAGTGTTCGCCACGGCTCCTTGGGTGAACAAATGCATGCTCCTTTCGTTCAGTTGCTGAACGGCGAACAGTCTACACGTGCAAAAGACATAATGAGGGCCTTTGAAACGCAATTTTTGAATCTTTTCAGGGTGTAGAACGCAAACGACGTGAACTATATCACAATAGTTAATGAGTTTTGCGAGGGAATATCCCGCGTACCGGAGAAGCTTCGCGATGGTCTGTGCAGCCCAGTGACGCTGGTTGAATTACGCATCGTGCTTCAGCGCATGAACACAACCGCCGCCGCCGGCCCTCACAGGATACCTTTGAAATTCTACAAAACCTTCCTTGAAACAATACAAGACCACCTTTTGACAATGCTAAATGGGCTTCTTGCTGACGGAATCAGACCGGATACGTTCCGTGAGAGCAGAGTTATACTCCTGCTTAAAAGCGAGGGAGAGCCGTCCGATCCAAGAGCGTGGAGGTCCATTTCCCTACTTAACTCGGATTATAAGATATTGACAGCCATCCTTGCAAACCGCATAACTACCGTATTACCGGAAACAGTAAGCGACATGCTAACATGATGTAACCCAGGTCGTACGATCTATTCCTCACTTGCACTGACCCGAGACTTATTCACGTATGCTACAAGAACACAAACATCTGGTATTTTGGTTTTTTTGGATCAGGAAGAAGCTTTTGATCGCGTGGAATGGAACTATCTCTTCGCTGTGCTTGAGTGCTATGGTTTCCCAGCACATTCAACCGACGTCCTCCGCTTATTTTACACAGACTTAGAAACGTCATTAGTACTGAATGGATATACATATGAGCCTATCAAAGTAAGTAGGGGCATTCGGCAAGGGTTTCCCCTCTCTGCAATTCTCTTTGTATTATGCATAGATCCATTATTGAAACAAATTCAGAAATGCACTTTAATACACGATTTTTCTCTCCCAGGCTTGAGCGAAGTGAAAGTAGCGGCATATGCCGATGACATGTCGTTGTTTATTCGGAACATAAACAGCTACAGAGCCTTTTTTCGAATATTTCACACGTATGTGTTACCTGTTGGGAGCACGTGGAAAAAGCAAAGCATCGCGGAAAAAGCAAAGCATTGTGCTTTAGGATGCACATTGAAGAGTTTCCTGACGGCGTACAGATCGTCCAAGGCGTTGAAGTCTTAGGTGTAATTTTCCTTTCGACTGGTAAGGTAGCCCGTACCACATAGAAAAAATCCAACACAAAGTGGACAGACGCATTGAAGTCGCCAGAACGTTTCAACAACCTTTTAGTGAAAGAGCTTATCTATTTAAATCCAGCATAACAGCGCCACTGCTTTATGTAGCCAGAATTGCCCGACCACCTCGACGGGTTTTGCTGAGAGTGGCTACTGCGTGCGGCTTCTTTTTTTGGGATGGCCACGCCGAAGCTGCTGCCAGAGCCTTGGTCTGCCTACCAGTAAAGTGGATAGGGCTCAGTGTACCCAACATTGATGTAATGTGCCGCATGTTGGCTCTCAAAGACACCTGGGCACTCTTGGAGAACTCACCGTATCGAGGCAGACAACTTGTAGTGTATCTGCTAGGAACCTCTAGAAGACTTTTTGGTTTAGTAAACGACACGGAACCAGCTTCTGAGCAGCCACCACCGTATAACACACATGTTATAAAATCTTTGCAACAATGGCGAAATGATCTTCCAGTTAAAGAACTTATGAAAATGTACCCCGCCGATATGAGCGAATTAATAGCATTTAAAAGCCTATCCGAAGAACAACGCCGGGAATGCCGGGTGAAAAGACGCTAGACTCTTACAAATGCGTCTTTCCCCTCCGAGCTCCATGGCCTAAACTGGCTCAGGGAATGTGGGGCTTTACCAACGGCCGACCGCCTTGCGGCGTTGGGCATGGCGCCCTCCGCCACATGTCCGCAATGCGGTCGCGTCGAAACACTGAACCATGTCTTCCGTGAATGTATAGTAGCGCGCACCTTGTGGTGCATAGTTCTTCAAAGTACCAAACAAGTATGCAGTGGAAGTCTAGCCACAGGGATAACTTTGTCGTACTCCTAATGGCTAACGGAGCCTTCGTCTTATGGAAACGAAGGGGACTGGCCTGCCTGAGGGGACGCCCCTAGAGAGCCATGTTTCCCCTACTACATCGGCTAAGAAACATAATGCTTATGCATCTTAACGCAGAACTAGTCATGCTGTGAGAGGAGGCTTTCTTCCGACGGTGGTCTACGCGATTTATTATCGTAAAAAAAACAACAGAGTGTCCATGCCTTTCCTCCCCTATTGAGGAGAAGGGCTAGAGCTTGTACCACTGTGACATTACAGTGTGTATTTTTTTTCTTTAGAAACTTGTTCTTTTGTGCAATATTGTTCTTGAGCGCGAAAGCAAATTGTTCTCACAGGTGAAAGCAAAATGTCACGCTTCACTGTGAATGACCTCCCGTTGTTTGTTCATATAGCCTTACTGTTTATTTAAGTTTAATCATCTCGATGTCATGAATGTCCTATCTTTGTTGTACAATTTTTCCATTGTACGTGACTGCATACGCCATAAGTTCTTTCGCTGTATATAACAGCTTGCATTGTACATACGCATTGTTCACCATTGTCCATTTTTATGTGTGCACATAAGCTGTGTAAGATATATCTGGAAATAAAATTCTCCCTAACACTATCTGTGCAAGACTGCTACTGTAATCAGACTTTCCATTTGCCGGGCACAGGTTTGCCCAAATAAACTGTTAAATCCCAACACAAATATCCTGTCTTTGGACACGTAACGACCCCGTGACATCTGGTGAGGGTGCTGCTTCGTTCATGTATTGGACGCCCCCGTCAAGCCGTGAACCCAGCTCACGTCGCGGAGAAAACACCGACGCCAACCAAGAGCAGCGAACAAGCCTCCGACAGCAAGGTCTCCCACCAGAGTACGGGCTTCACAAGACAAGGCCCGGAAGACCAAGGCCATGACCTCGACTGCAGTGACAATGACAACCGCAGCGTTTCAGCCCGCGATCGTCATTCACCAACCCAGGGAACCAACAATGTTCCATGGGTCATCGTTTGAAGACCCGGAAACCTGGCTAGAAACGTACGACCGTGTGGCCACCCTCAACCACTGGGACAACGAAGAAAAACTCCGTCGTGTGCACTTCTACCTGGAATAAAACCGCAAGTACCTGGCTCGAGAATCGGGAGTCCACGCTTCAAACGTGGGATGTCTTCTGCGGCGCATTCCTGCAAACGTTGGCGAGCGTCGCTCGAAAAGAGAATACTGCTGCTCTACTAGAGACCGGGGTTAAGCTACCGAATAAAAAGGTTTCAATTTTCACAGAGAAGATGACCCGCCTATTCCTACACGCTGACCCAGACATGTCTGAGGAGAAGAAAGTTCGTTTCCTCATGCGAGGGGTCAAACAGGAGCGTTTCGCGGGACTAATGAGGAATCCACCGAGCACCGTCCAAGAATTTGTATCCGAGGTGACCACTATCGAAAAAACCCAGGAAATGCGCACCAGGCAGTATAATCGTCGACTGACTGCAGAATGCGCTGCTGCTAAAGCCAGTGACTCCGAAGGCCTGCGTGAAACAATCCGAGCGATCATGTGGGAAGAGCTGCGCAAGCTGTTGCATTCGGCGCAGCCTAAAGTGGATTCGATCGCCGACATTGTGCGAGAAGAAGTTTGTCGATCCCTTCAAATTCCCCAAGCACCGCTGCCCGAGCCGGAAACTATGAGCTACGCCGCTGCATTGCGCCACAACACTCCTCCCCGTCCACGCCGAAACGCCGCCCCGTCACATTTCCGTTGCCAGACGCCACAGCCGCCGCCACTCACACCCACATCCTACCGTTCGCCAGCGGGCCAGCGCCGTGCGCCAAAGAAAACGGATGTTTTGAGTGCACCCGACAACCACCCGCTCTGCTACCACTGCGGCGAGGCCGGGCACACGTACCACCGATGCCAGTACCGACAGATGGGACTGCGTGGCTTCGCCGTCAATGCACCGCGTCCGCAGACAGGAGAACGGCCACGCGACATCGCCGACTACCTGACAGGAACTCAATGAACACCACGAAGTTCTTCCCGTTCGCTGTCGCCCAGCCGCCGCATGTCACCGCACCCCCGGCACTACTCTGGCCAAACGTGGGGCCGGTCTTTCAGCCCGTATCCGGGAAACTAAGGGCAGCAACCGATGGAGGTGCGGTTGCTGTGCGACGAACTACTGAAGATCCTCCGACGACGACGACGCCGCGACGAAGCTTTCCGAACACAACACCAACCAGGCAAAGCCCTGACGGCGAAAGCTCACTTACCGAAAGTGGCCTGACGAAGCAACATGGAAGCAGCGGAACAAGCCGACGCAGCCGTGACCCGATGCCAAGCCCTAACTGTAATGCGAGACGGCGAACTAGCGACCTCGACGCTCTTATTGACGGCCACAGTGTGACCGCTCTCGTCGATACTGGAACCGACTATTCCGTCATCAGCGGGTCGTTCGCCGCGAAGTTAAAGAAAGTTAGGACAGCTTGGAAAGGCCCTGAAATCCGCACAGCCGGAGGTCATCTCGTAACGCCTGCAGGAATGTGCACAACGAGAGTCGCCATTAACGGCCGTATATATCCTACAGACTTCGTAGTCCTACAGCGTCGCTCGAGAGATGTTATCCTTGGTATGCACTTCTTATGCCTCCATGGTGCTGTTATCAACCTAATAACAAAGTCGATAACGTTTTCCACAGAAGAAGCACTACCGCCGCGCAAACCGTCAGGAAACCATGCCTTGAATGTGCTGGAAGAACAAGTTACCATTCCGCCTCGCTCCGGCGTCATTATTTTAGTCGGCGCTCTCAAATCACCTGACTTTGAAGGCGTCGTGGAAGGCAGTCAGCATCTGTTGGTCACCCGAAATATATGCGTCGCAAAAATAATTGCAGAGCTGCGGGGAGGCAAAACAACGGTTATGCTCACGAATTTCAGCAATGAGTACAAACATGTGAACAAAGGAACAACGGTCGCATACATCGAAGAAAATGGGGACGCCACCAGTGCTTTCGCCCTCGCCGATTCTGTGGAATCTGCTCAAAGGAACTAAGCCCCTCCCACAGCTTTCGACGTCAATGCCAGACTTCCGAACTATAAGCAAGAACAGCTCAAGGTCCTGCTCCTGATATACGAAGATTGCTTTTCGTCGTCATCACAAATTCGGCAGACCCTAATCACGAAACATCGCATCATAACCGAAGAAAATGCCAAACCACTCCGTCAGAGTCCATACAGGGTTTCGACGCGAGAACGTGAGGCCATGAAGAGACAAGTTGATGAAATGCTGCGGGATGACATCATCCAGCCGTCCAAGAGTCCATGGGCGTCCCCCGTGATGTTAGTGAAGAAAACGAATGGGACCCTACGTTTCTGCGTCGATTATCGCCGCCTGAACAAAATCACAAGAAAAAACGTGTATCCTCTCTCACGAAAAGACGACGCACTTGATCATCTCCATAACGCCAAGTACTTTTGGACAATGGACTTCAAGACTGGCTATTGGCAAATCGAAGTCAACGAAACAGACCGAGAGAAGACGGCGTTTATAACACCGGACGGCCTCTTCGAGTTTAAGGTGATGTCCTTCGGCCTTTGCTCAGCGCCTGCAACTTTAACGCGTTATGGATACAGTACTGGCAGGATTGAAGTGGCAGACTTGCCTTGTGTACTTGGACGACGTCATCGTGTTTCCCTCGTTTTCGACGAGCATCTTCAGTGCCTTGAAGCTGCACTTCAAGCCATTAAGACGTCCGGACTCGCACTGAAGCCAGAAAAGTGCAGATTTGCGTACGAAGAGCTCTTGTTTCTGGGGCACGTGATTACCAATTATGGAGTTCGTCCCGATCCACAAAAAAAGCCGCCATCGCCGTCTTCCCGCCGTCCACTGACAAGAAGGTGGCGCACCGATTTCTGGGCCTGTGCGCCTATTATAGGCGGTTCGCGAAAAACTTTGCCCGCATCGCCGATCCACTCACTAACATTACCAAGGCCGACGTGGAGTTCAAGTGGGAAACGCCACAGGAACACGCTTCAGGAGCTTAAACATCGCCTCCAGACGCCCCCGTTATTTGCTCATTTCGACAAATTCGCCGAGACAGAAATACACACTGACGCAAGTAACCTAGGTCTTGGCCCTGTTCTTGTGAAGAGGGCTGACGGATTTAAAAGGGTTATTTGTTACGCCAGTCAATCGCTATCTAAAGCAGAACCTATTTATTCCACAACAGAAAAAGAGTGCCTCGCCATCATCTGGGCTACGTCAAAATTTCGCCCCTACCTTTACGGCAGGCCCTTCAAAGTTGTAAGCGACCACCACGCCTTGTATTGGCTAGCAACCTTGAAGGACCCTTCAGGTCGCCTCGCACGATGGAGCCTGAGACTTCAAGAAGATGACATTACCGTCGTTTACAAGTCCGGCAAGAAACACTCCGACGCCGACTGTCTCTCTCGTGTGCCTGTCGACCAACCACCAACCGACGACCCGGATGACGACTACTTCTTGGGAACGATAACTACCGACGACTTCGCTGAACGACAGCGGGCCGACCCAGAACTTAAGGCCCTAATAGAATACCTCGAAGGCAGGACCGCCGAAATCCCGAAGGTATTTAAGCGCGCACTTGCGTCGTTCTTCCTGCAAAACGGTCTTCTCCAAAAGAAAATCTTTTCACCGCTTCGAGCGAAGTACCTCCTTCTGGTGCTTTCAGCCCTGCGACCAGAACTTCTGCAGGCCCTGCACGACAATCTGACAGCAGGGCACCTCGGTGTTTCTCGCACGCTCGCGAGCATACAAGAAAGGTACTATTGGCCACATCTTACCATCGACGTCACTCGTTATGTGAGGACATGCCGGGACTAACAACGACGTAAGACACCACCGACAAGGCCGGCGAGACTTCTGCAGCCAATTGAACCACCTCGCCGACCTTTCCAGCAGATTGGTATGGACCTACGCGGGCCGTTCCTGACGTCGCATTTCGAACACAAATGGATCGTGGTAGCTACCGACTACCTCACCCGCTATGCCGAGACAAAAGCCCTGCCAGAAGGCAGTGCATCCGAGGTAGCTAAGTTCTTCGTCGAAGATATCGTCCTACGTCACGGTGCCCCGGAGGTCCTTATCACCGACAGAAGAGCGGCATTTACTGCTGACCTAACTCAAGCGATCTTGACATACAGCCAGACAAACCACAGCCGAACGACAGCGTACCACCCACAGACCAACGGCCTCACCGAGCGGCTAAACAGGACGATCGCCGATATTTATTTTTGGTTTATTTATTTCCACCAATACACAGTTGATGGAGGGGGTGAGAATAAAAGCGACTATCCGCTTGACTAAGTTCTCACCCCCCTATGTACATAAGGCAGTGGCGGTGGCGGCAACAGAACACCACAGCTGACAAAAATACACAACATTAACAAAATTAGAATTGATAAAGCCTTCATGCTGGCAATGTACGTCGATGTCGAACACAAGACGTGGGACGCCATTCTGTACGTGACCTTCGTATACAACACGGCGGTGCAGGAGACGACGCAGATATCTCCATACAAATTGGTCTACGGAAGGAGCCCGGCAAGACGTTCGATGCCATGTTTCCCAACGTCACCGACGAAGAAAACCTCTATGTGAGTGAGTACCTTCCACGCGCCGATGAAGCCCGACAACTCGCGCGTCTCCGTATAAAAAATCAGCAGACGACCGACAGCCGCCATTACAATCTTCGACGACGCTGCGTTGAATACCAGCCCAGTGAACGTGTTTGGGAAGGGACGCCGATACGCCGACATGGACCAAATTGAAAGCTTCTGCGACGGTACTTCGGACCATACAGGGTCGTTCGACGTCTCAGCCCACTTTATTACGAGGTTGTCCCCGACGGCATCACGAACTCTCAACGACGCCGATAGCGACCTGAAGTCGTCCACGTCACGCGCCTCAAGCCGTTTCATGCGTGTTAACTAACTGAAACAGCGTTTTTTTGTATTATTATTGCATTGTAATTTATTCATTGTACTTTCTTGCAGTATTGTTGTACCTTCATCTTCAGTTAAAGCATCGGGACGATGCCTGTTCCAGAGAGGGGTAATGCCACGTTCCTTTCCTCAAGTTTTGTTATCGCCCCAAAACACTACACAATTCTCAGCGCAAAACGCGCGTGTAATTGCTGAGAAGTTTCCGGACTTTAGTAGATCATTTCGATAAGATCACGCCCACTCTGCGAACTGTACAGATTATTCTGGAACCTACGCCAACGCCAGCGATAACGCTAGAACATTCGATGGCAAGAGCACGAAGGACGCGAAGGACGCGGCTTGGCCATGACGGTGGGCACGAAGGACGCGGCTTGGCCATGACGCTAACCAGATCTCTGTTCTGCGTTCTGCAGGGCTTTTTCCAGTTTAGCGCATCTTCAGCTGTGAGCGGCCACACGTGCTGGGAAAACGACGGCATCATCGACAAGTATCAACTTCCTCCAGATATCACCGCCGGACAAATTCCGCTGTGGTTCCACCCTGGCAATTTGACTCCGCTGGCGACACCAATCGGCAGTCGCTGCGTGACGTCATTCGAAGAAAATGCTATAAAAGAAACGCCTCACCGATTTGCCTTTTGTGGGCACGAAGGACGCGGCTTGGCCATGACGCTAACCAGATCTCTGTTCTGCGTTCTGCAGGTCAGTTGTAACAATTATTCTCTTCGTAGTGATTGTCGTGGTATTATTGTCCTGCCGTGCCCACGGAAGTGCCTTAACCTTGCCTATGAATGTCTTTTCGTCTGCAAGTTGCTTCTCTGCGGGGACATTGAAACTAACCCAGGTCCCACGCAGAAAGAATTGTTTGAGCAGTTGCTTGAAGGTCAAACTGTAATCCGCAATGACATTGCAGAAATGAAAGCGCAATTACTTAATGTCGAAGGGCAGATCAGTAGCCTTCAGCAGATGGTCAGTCATATTGAAAAAAGGCTGTCTGAACTACCTTCATCACCGGAAGACGGAGTTCAAAATACGCTTAAATCCATAGAACACGTTATCACATTCCAGTCAAAGAAACTAACTGATCTTGAGGACAGAAACAGGCGATCAAACATAATAATTCATGGCGTTTCTGAATGCCCCGAGGAAACGGAAGCGCTTCTTAAAGAAAAAGTTCTAACGACGATAATGCGGGATAAGATGAACGTACAATGTGAATCTATCGGCCGCATCCACAGGCTTGGACGCCTTGGCAGCAAACGCCCGGTCATTGTCTATCTCCAAAATTTCAATGAAAAGAAACTGATACTCGATAGCTGTCGCAAACTTAGAGGATCAGGCATATCTATTCAAAATGACTATTCGCAAGCGACTTTGAAGAAACGGAAGTTTCTGTGGGAAAGCGCGAAAGCAGAAAAACTACAAGGTAAAAAAGTGCACTTGCTTCATGACAAGCTAAAGGTCGATAAAGAGCTATACTTTTGGGATGAGACAAAAAACATGCGTGTCAAAATAACGAACCAGCGATCTCAGCAGTCTGACACATGACCCGTTTTCAATGAGTTTGACAAGAGTTTACGTATAATCAACCTAAACGCTCGTAGTGTAATAAATAAAACAGTACCTTTGGAAGTCTCCTTACTAGAACAAGACCCCCACATTGCCGTCATAACTGAAACGTGGCTACGGACTGAAATATGTGACGAGGACGTTTTCCCACCTTGTTATCAAATATTTCGTAAGGATAGGGCTTCTAGAGGAGGCGGCGTGGCTGTCCTCATTAAAAACCCGTTAGATGCTGTTCTTTTGCAAGACATCCCCGGCCTAGAATGTTTATGCGTAAAAATCACATGCTGGGGCCATAACTTTTTGCTGTGTGCCATTTATAGGCCTCCTGATGCCACCCCTGAGTATCTGGACAAACTAGAAAAACACCTGTCTCAATTCCACAATCATAAAATACTCTTAATAGGGGACCTTAACTTACCAGGCGTTAATTGGGAGCGCTTTCAATCACTTTCTGAAAACAACAATCATTTCAATAGTATGCTGAGCATAATGTTAACTCATGACCTAGTGCAGATAGTGCGGGAACCAACACGTGTTCAAGGTACTTCGAAATCAGTACTGGATTTGGTTTTTTTACCCAGACAATTATCAGAGTGCACAGTTCAAGTTGTAGAAGGTATTTCTGATCATCTTCTTGTCAGTGTTTGCTTACACATTGTTGCTCCTATGAAATCAAATAATTCTGTGAAGCGTTCTTTCAAAGACTACTCACGTGCAGACGATGCATCCATAATAGAACATTTGGAAACATGTCTAACTGATTTCACCGACACTGATGTCAACTCACTTTGGTGCCGTTTCAAAGATATATGTAATTTCTGTACAGATACGTTTGTACCAACCAAACAAAAACTAGTTAATAGGCAGACACCATGGATGACGCGTGAAATCATCCACCTGAAGCGAAAAATAAAGAGATTAAAAAAACAATGCATATCTATTGGCAATCTAAAAGAACTAAAAGAAAACCTTGCACGTGCGGTAAGCTCTTCGAAAGATCACTATTTTAAGACGGTGCTACCAAACTTTATTTCAGAAGATCCTAAAAAGTTTTGGAATTATATAAGCGAAAAAAAGAAGCCAGTGTCTCAAATTTCTATTAATGGCTCAATTGTTAATGATCCTGGTGACATCGCATGTCATTTGAATGAGTACTTCCAGAGTGTTTTTAGTAAGTCTGGTGTTTGTCCAGCCAATCACACAACATTTCATCCCTCTGATGTCAGTTTCATCTCTTACCCTGGCGTGGTTTCTATGCTATTGAACTTGAAAACGAAATCTTCATGTGGTCCTGACAACCTTCCTAACATGTTTCTGAAGCGATATGCTGAGTCTATTGCAAAGTTTCTTGTTATAATTTACCGTAATTCTTTACTTCATGGTAAACTACCGGATGACTGGAGGGTAGCTAGAGTCGTACCCATACACAAGAAAGGTGATCGATCTTTATTAGAAAATTATCGACCGATTTCACTTACATCATCCTGTTGTAAACTTATTGAGCACATTATCGCCAATCAAATTAATGAATTCTTAGATGAACATTCAGTTCTCTCTAATTACCAACATGGGTTTAGAAAAGGCTACTCGACAGTTACACAATTAGTTACCGTTATTCATTCACTCGCTTCATGTTTTGATAAAAATGGTCAAATCGATGCAATATTTCTAGATTTCAGCAAAGCCTTTGATAGGGTTCCGCATGACAAACTGATCTTAAAACTCAGAAAAATTAAACTTCCGGAAATTTTAATCACATGGATTAGGAGTTATTTGACTAATCGATCCCAGTGTGTGGAAGTTAATGAGCGGCGGTCTGGCTATCTTCCGGTTGGTTCCGGGGTTCCTCAAGGGAGTGTATTAGGACCATTGTTGTTCTTGATATACATTAATGATATCGTTACAGTCATTGATCCTAGCATTGAAATTAGATTGTTTGCAGATGACTGCGTGTTGTTCCATGAAATCACTTCACCTAACGATCAGCACCACCTTAACACTGCTCTTGCTAACATTTCCGAATGGTGTAACACATGGGACATGAAACTTAATATTGGTAAGACAGTATATCTTCGTTTCTCTCGCAGAAAAGCTCCACTTTCCTTTGAATACAGGCTAGGCTCATTACCATTGCATGAGGAAACGGCATACAAGTACTTAGGTGTAACTCTTACTAATACTTTGTCGTGGAATACACATATAAATAGCATTTGTTCTTCTGCATACCGCAAGTTATATTTTTTAAGACATAAGCTCAAACAGTCTCCTCCAGCTGTTAAATTACTTGCTTATAACACACTAATTAGGCCAAAACTCGAATATGCATGTGTAGTATGGGACCCCTTTACTAAAACCAACATTAATCACCTAGAAAATGTGCAAAGAAAAGCAGTCAGGTTTATTTATTCCAAATTTTCACCGTATGACTCACCCTCTGAACTGATGCAGGCTAACAACATTCCATACCTTGCACTGAGACGGAAAGCTGCACGTTTGGAATTTCTTTACCTCCTTTGGAATCATAAACTAGCGATTAACCCCTCACCATATCTTTCATCTTCTACATCAAGACTTACTCGCCACCATCATCCTAATTCTTTGACACCTTATTTTTCGAGAACAGATTTATTCAAATTTTCTTTTTTTCCCCGCACCGTAACAGACTGGAATGATTCATTGTAGCATTTAATCGCATTGGGATCATTGCTCATTGCTAATTGCATTGACTATACTTGTTTGCTTCGTTTTGTTGTTGTTTTATTCTTCCCCCACCCTGCTTGGATCTGTACAAGGTCTGCAGTATTGAATAAAGAAAGAAAGAAAGAGTATAAATGCTGACGCACTTCGCCCCTTGTGAGTATTTGATCGACGACCGACGCTCCGTTCACTGCTATATGTGCAAGACTGCTACTGTAATCGGACTTTCTCTTTGCCGGGCACAGGTTCACCCAAATAAACTGTTAAATCCCAACACAAAGTATCCTGCCTTCGGCCACGTCACGACCCCGTGACAAATTTTTAATAAAAACAAACCCTTAAACCACTAGTCACTAGTTAACATGAAAACAAAACAACTACTGCGGTTTATTAAAAACAAAGCCTTCAACGGCCCTCTCGCCAATGCTGTGGAAACTCGAGGGGGGGGGGGGGCTCGACAAGCGGACGGCACAGCGGCACCCATCCGCCCTGGCCCTGCAGCGCTACACGCGGCATCCGCCGGCATTATTGCGTTCTGGTGCCACCTACAATGACGCGGACGGCACACTAGCCATTATATTCAACGCACTATAGTTGCACCAAATGATATCATAAATACAATGCGGTCTCTGCCTTGACTCAGTCTTGATAAGGCTACTATGAAATACCACCCCCACAGCACTTCATCAACCCAATGAAAAGAAACATTTTAACGTTGCTATCTCATAAGAATATGCTTAAGAATTCTTTTCAACTTTCTTCAATTTCGCTTCGAAATGTGAAAAAAATATCCGGGAAATATTCAATGATGATGATATATCGTATATATTGGCGCAAGGGCCACGTTATGGCCAAGGAGCGCCAGTACAGGCGACAAAAGATTTGGGCTATGGGTATGATGAGTGGCTGTAGAGGGCCTAATATTCCTCACTCTAAAGGTGGGCAAACATATAGGGAATAAAATTATGAGAGTGTCATGAAATGTGTAAAGTGAGAACTAGTGGTCAATGGTTCTGATGACAAAGCTAGGAAGATATATAGAGCACGAAGGTGTTTCTGGCATCCTTGTCTCCAAGGACCGCGAAACATGTGCTTTGTAATGTATGTACTACAGCAACAACTTCTTGTGATAGGTTGTTCTACAGATTACCAGGACAGATCTCGTGGAAGTTGCGAACATCTTTTAAAAATGTGAATAATGAATGATGTTTGAAAAGTGGATCTTTACCGATGAAAATTGCTGGGTGAAGAGGCATTTGTTCTCGGTGGGATGTTGTAAAATGCTTTTTTAATAAGATCTAATTCACCGAACTGTATCAAAATATGTATGGCACTAAGGGGTTCGCCAAATTTTTCACACATTGGTGGGTCACCACCGGTCAGAAGGCGTGAGTGTGTACCATATATGTTTCTGATACGTATCTGACAGAGTGCTACTTCTGTACGGCGTGTTTGGAATGTTCGTGGCTACTGAATAATGTAAGGCTTAATTAAATGTAATTTATTATGCACTTGTTCATCCCGTGTACGCTGCCACTAATCCCTGAGCTTTTTTCTCGGAAAGGGTTTCAAGTCCAATACGGGGACAGCTACAGATGACTGCGGAGTGTTCGCATGGACTGATGTTGCGAGCTTATCCGCTAGTAGGTTTCCCTCAATTTCACTGTGCTCTGGCACCCAGCATACTACTGCATGTTGTTTCAATGCGTAAATGGCACAGAGGAGAGAGTATAGCGAAACAATAACAGCATTTTCCTACTTTTCGATGGTTTTATAGTTTTGTAGCGTTAGCTACACTGGCCTCGCTGAGCCAATTTCTCGTGGCACTGGTCTGCGCATGCGCAATGATAGTCCGCCGCTACCGCGCGCGGCTCGCCACCGGTGTGCGCGCAATTTGTTGCGCTGCACAGACGATCAGTGGTGTCCCGCTCCGGAGCCGGCACCGCCCTCGCACTCGGCTGCGGCCGCGCGCGACTCACCGCCGCCGGTGTGCGCTTTCCAGAGGAGTGCCATCATAGCCTTGGTAGACATATGGACGCTAACGCGCGCGGCTTCCCTGTTCAGTCGCCATCTGACACTGCGCTGGAGCCGCTTGATAGCGCCTCTTACTGGCGTTTGCCACTATGGTATAGCCATGGAGAAGGAGAGTGCAAATGCTGCTCAACGGTGCAGTAGAGCAGAGAAGCTTAACAAATCGGATCCCGAAGTAGTTGCCCGGGAAAATAAATATACATGTGCCACATAATACGGATACCGTGTGTGTGTCATTGGAACAGCTGTAAGCATGATATCTGAAAAGCTAGGAATAATCAGCTGAACTTTGCTAACGTAACGTATATCCTGGCATAGCTGAGCTAAGCCACTGCCATTTTTTTACAAAGCCTAATGAATTCGTGTATATGACTGCATTACTTAGTTCTAATTCTTTGATGTGTTTTGCTGCCGTAAGTATTGTGTAAGTTTCTGCTATAAAAATGCTTGTGTGAAGGTGAATAATACCGACATCTGAAAAAGATGGGCCCGCGGCTGCGTACGACACGCCTGCGCGAGTCTTTGATGCATCAGTGAAAAATTCAGGATTGATATAATTGTGTGCCGATTCGCAGAAGTACATTTGAATGTGTAGGGGTGGGGCATGCTTTATTACAATTGTGAAGAGGTTTATTAGCCGTTAGGGACAGCGACAAGACACCGTAAAGAACCGTCGGAAAAGCCGAGAGATCCTGACGTTGGAGATGCTGCTCGCTGCAGGCACATCTTCACACAGCCCCACCGGACCAGTGGTCAAGGGGACTTCTTTAGTTTGTGTGCTGCCCTGGCTGCTGCCAGGATTCACAGGGGCCTTTGGTAAGGCCGTGTTCAAAGAGGGTGGAGCAGCCAGGGCTGCTTCTCCAGAAGGTTGCCTCAGCACGCCAGGCGTCGTCCGGGGCTTCGCCGAAAACCGTAGTGGTGCTGACCCCCCTTGCACCACTTCGGTGAATGACTTCTGTAGAAAAGTGTGCGTAGCGCACTGTCGGGCTTCCCTGAAACTGATATTTTCTTGGAATTTATTTGTGAGAATTTTTTTTCTCTTTTCCAGGCTTGTCATGAGCGAGAATGAGCGGGATGGTCATCATCAGCCTCAGACTTGCAGTCATCAGCAGAGTGCCCTGTGGTGGCGCACCTTCCGCGCATGAGCTGCCCTCGGCAGCTTTTGGAAGCGTATCCAAATCGTTGGCACTTAAAACAACGTCTCGGGTTTGGTATATATGGTCGAACACGGAGCATGAGGTAGCCTGTAGCGACTAATTCTGTGGGTGTGTTTGCTTTAAAAGTCAGTATGTTGTGTTTTGTGGGGAGGTCAGCATTATTTCGCCTGTTTTAAGCGCTGGACAAGACAGGACATATTCGTCTCCACACCCATCCAAAAGTTCTTCATCGGTAAGGTCTACAAGAGTTTCATCTGATACGACACCTTTCACTGTGTTCAATGTCCGGTGAGCGGTAACGGTGAGAGATTTGTCCCTAAATGCAACAAGGTAGCTTGGTTTCTCTTACTTGATTATGTCTTTGACTTCTATTAGCAGGTCCCCACTGGCCATCTTGGTAGCTTTGTAGCCAGCGCCGATGGTATCTTTAAGGCATCTTGAAACTAGAAACGGTGATGTGTTTGTTGCTTTTTTCCTGTGGTTTCACATTGTATGACATGGTATTTTGGGAACAAGTCTTCGTCCTTCATCACACATGGTGGTGATGATGATGAGCGGTGTCTTGTAGCGTAATAATCAAATGAAAACTGTGAGGCTGCTTTGGTGCGCCCCCTTTTCTGGGGGTGATCACTTGGGAAGAGGTTTGGTGATCCCACAAAAGAAAGTGTTTGTTCTGAAACGGCGCCTACCACCCACCACGAAGCACAATAAGGGGACATGGCAGAGCGTGTGAACACGTCTGCGCAATGCCAGCAGTACGCCGTCACTATAACCTAATATGGTTTATCCTAGGTTGGACAAGCACACAAGGTTAACCCTCGCCGCCAGGAAAAGTAGAAGCAACTAGAAGAGAGGAGACAGGACAGGTAAAATGTGTGAGAGAAAATTGAAGACGAAGATGAGAGGAGGTAGCGACAGGAAAAGGCGACTGTCGGTTCCGACTAGGTGGGTGAGCCCACGGGTGCCGTCTAAGAGAAGCCGGGGCCAAAGGGGTGTGTTGCCCCTACCGGAGGCCTTAAAGGTCTAATCACCCAGCGTAAGCTCAACCCCCAGGATCCCTTTTTCCCCGGACATGGCAAAGCCACGCAAGGCTGGGCATGGAAGAGAGTCAAACCCCCCCTCCTCCCCGTTAGCTCAGGTTCATGGTGTCGCTACACACCAAACGCCTGCATGCACAGGCGCCCCTCCCCGCTGGGAAGGAAATATTCAAGAAATATTTTAAAAATATTTCATTTCATTCGCACTCGCACTTGCATATCGAATTCGCTTTGTACCCAAAATTTTGCTCTTTGCACAGCTCTAGTTAAGAGCCATTATATATTATGAAAAAAGTTTATGCAATGTAATTTTCTTCTGGAATATAAATAGTTTCTTGTTTTGTTCAAGAGTGCACTTAGGAAATACGTTTTCTTATTCTAAATACAAATAAATGTAGTGGCTTTGTACTGATACCTTTCAGGCTGGTCGGTGTATTTTAAACTATGTAGAACCAAATGTGTGAGGTATATTATCTTGATTTCACATATGTTCAAAGCGAGCAAGCACACCTAAGGAGGAGCACAATGTAGCCTTCTACGTAAGAAACATATTTCTATGTTCCTGTATTAATGTATATTTCTATGTCTTGTTTGTCCTATTTAGTTCACGTAAATTCGTCAGTAAAAGTGACCCTCAGGTACTTGCAACTCTCAACAGTTTTAATCGGAATGTTGCTGAAGTGGTACTCAAATATCCTGGACATGGGCTTTTTTGTGATTCAACTGTTTTCTGCACATTTAGGCACATCTAACTGCATATCTGCAAAATGACCCCAAAAACTTGTGATTTCAATTGTTTGTTGGAGTTGAATTTAGAAGACGTAATCTGCAACAACACGTGACTGAAAATGAAGCAGGACGGACGAACGAAGACCTAACCGAAACGTGGGAGGCGAAGCTCGCCCTCGAGGACCTGGAAGACCAACAACAACTCGTCGCCAGGGTCAAGAGGGCAGTAGAAGCCAGAAGGTTCCTGGGCTAAGCCCCTCAAGCCCTCCCAACTAAGGGTGACACAAGGCGTTGCTCGGAGCACTGTTTCAAAAATAAACGTTTATTACTTCTCTCTCTCTCTCTCTCGTAGAAGTTACTTCTTTAAAGCTGATGCACTTATCTGTGAACAGATTTTGTGATACTGATGAAGAAATAAGTTTAATCATTACCATAAATGAAAACAACAAACACCATGATATATCGCCCTGCAGCACACGATAGCTTACTGGGAGCACTCGAGAATGGCAAGGACTAATATTTGAAAATTGTTCATTTTTTACCAGGCATGGCAGAAGTCACCTAATCGGGTTATACAATAGACCAATTAGTTCAGGTGGTGGCAACTGTATAGAACGACACACTGGATTGAAAGCCTTACAGAAGTCGAGAAACATTCTATCAACCTGGTCACCTTTATAAAAGAAATATAAATACTTCGTATACACTTGTTACTAACTGCATCACCGTCAAAATACCTTCCCGGAACCTATGATGATGAGGTTACGAAATTTCTCCCTCAGGTAAACAAAAACGGCAGTTGAAGTCGCAAGACTCTTTGAAGTGTGGCCATATCTGTTTTGCAGCCATCACTGCAACTGAGGGGAAAAAGAATCAATGTGATATTTAAAAGAACATGATTTAAACATGTGCCACATTTAGCCGTCAGACACCGAGAATGCTGCAATAGCAGGTAAGAGTAACACACTTGATCTTCTAGCAGTGTTTAAAAAACACATGGTTTACCTTGAAACATGCCCCGCCGTGGTGCTCTATAGTGGCTAAGGTACTCGGCTGCTGACCCGTTGGTCGCGTGATCAGATCCCGGCTGCGGCGGCTGCATTTTCGATGGAGGCGGAAATGGTTTATGCCCGTGTGCTCAGATTTGGGTGCACGTTAAAGAACCCCAGGAGTCAAAATTTCTGGAGCCCTTCAATACGGCGTCTCACATAATCCTTTGGGCGTTTTCGGACGTTAAACCCAACATATCAATCAATTACCTTGAAACATTTATTTTTCAGCCCCAAGTTTCTGAGCGGAACTCTGTGAGCTACATCGTATTCACTTTTTACTAACTGCATCATTGTCAAAATACCTTCCCGGAACCTATGATGATGAGGTTACGAAATTTCTCCCTCAGGTAAACAAAAACGGCAGTTGAAGTCGCAAGACTCTTCGAAGTGTGGCCTTATCGGTTTTGCAGCCATCACTGCAACTGAGAGAAAAAGAATCAATGTGATATTTAAAAGAACATGATTTAAACATGTGCCACATTTAGCCGTCAGACACCGAGAATGCTGCAATTGCAGGTAAGAGTAACACACTTGATCTTCTAACAGTGTAAAAAACACATGGTTTACCTTGAAACATGCCCCGCCGTGGTGCTCTAGTGGCTAAGGTACTCGGCTTCTGACCCGCAGGTCGCGTGATCAAATCCCGGCTACGGCGGCTGCATTTCCGATGAAGGCGGAAACGGTTTAGGCCCGTGTGCTCAGATTTGGGTGCATGTTAAAGAACCCCAGGAGTCAAAATTTCTGGAGCCCTCCAATACGGCGTCTCACATAATTATATGGGCGTTTTCGGACGTTAAACCCCACATATCAATCAATTACCTTGAAACATTTATTTTTTAGCCCCAAGTTTCTGAGCGGAACCCTGTGAGCTACATCGTATACACTTGTTACTAACTGCATCACCGTCAAAATACCTTCCCGGAACCTATGATGATGAGGTCACGAAATTTCTCCCTCAGGTAAACAAAAACTTCACACGTGCTAGCAATTTCATCATGTACTGTACACAGCAAAAGTTTGCAGGATGTGCAGCCTGTGGCAGACGGTCGGAAAACTGCATTGCAGCGCCGCCTGCTATGACGTCCACCATGGTGTTGAGGTCATCGTCCAAGAGTTTTGAGATTAGATCTAGCAGTGGCACGTTGTCTGGAAGTTCCGTTGCTAATAACTGAGGCCGCGTATGGTAGCCTTCACACCACGCCGTGGCACAGCAGTGCATTTATTGTCGCTCCGCCCCGCTCAGCACATCCCACAAACTTCTGTTGAGAGCACAGTAACCATGGATTCAAACGCGACATAAAAACTTTCTAGCATGACGACTGGTATGCGCCATTCCATGAGAACACCACGTCATGTCATGGCAAATCCAGTTTATAAAAATAATGTTAGCTCTTATTTACGTGTTTGAGTTGCAATTATGACATTATGATTTCAACTCAGGCGCAAATGAAAGTGTGTGCTACATACCCCTAAACTGTCGTGTTTGAATTAGTGAGTACTTATATTACTTCACAAAAAATGCACGAATAAATTATGTGCCGCCTACACTAATCTGCGAAACCAAAATGCTGAGATTTTAATTTCCGAGTCTGACACAAATATTTTCTTTTTATAACCTTCAGCTGAGCTCTGGGAAGATGTGACGCTAAATGCGTGCTTGATGGTATAGGAAAGAGCATGGATGGAATAAGACAGCGCATCCACATCACCACCAACCAAGACCTTTAGAACATGCTAAGAGACTATAGGATTAAAAACATTCAGCGACTGCGCTCACATGGCGACACAAGTCTGCTGCTTTGGGTGGAGCTAGTGAAAAATGTGCTGGAAAATGCTGTCCTGTTCTCCAAGCATCAAAGGTAGCTAAACAGGCCGGATATCCTGTCAAGAAATGAAAGTTATGTTCTTGACAATAATAATTTCATGTTTGTAATAATGACTAAAACCCAACGTGAACTACAAGCAAGCTTGGGTACCGATTGGATCTGCATAGATGAAGCACATGGAACAACTGTGTATCACATTGACTAGTCTGCCTGGACAGTTTTAGGTGTATTCATATCGCAATAAATAAATGAGTGAATAAATAAATAGAAACAATAATAACACGAGAAATACAAGTGGTGGCAAGAAAAGTAAAACAGTTCAGCAGGCATCTGTGAGGTGCACGAAAGCTTAATGCTACATATACGAGGAGGAAGATGTCAAGTGGGGCATAAGACCAGAAGACTGGGAAAAATAAAACAAAGATATAAAAATAGAGAATGATGACGGCATAGAGCCCTGGGATTGTGAACTAGGCACGAGTGCAGCCAGCTTATGTTCTGGCTGCTTGGGCTCTCTGTCTGCGGAATAGCACGATGAACGCCAGCTATTGAAGAACAAGTACAGGGCACCAGATTGCTATCACGGGAACCCGCAGCGGCCGGGAAGCGTCAGTGGTTCGTGCACCGAATGCACCATTTTACGCCACCGCACCATAGGCCTTGTCTCAGTCTGTTCCTGGAAGACGTTGCCCAGTACAGGTACCTGTGACGCACAGGTCACTTTCAGCTTCAACGAAAACGCCCACTCATGTTCCACGACACAGAAACACGGCAGCACCGCTTCTGATGCCAAAACTAACACCAATGCCTTCGTAAAACCTCGCCTCAAAAGACATCCACACCAAACGATTGGTACTTTCTAGTTGCTTATTTCCTGTCACAAGAATGTTGTTCATAAAAACATACGTGACCTCCTGCTTCCATCACAAAGCTTTCAGGAATTATGTTTGTTGCCCCCGACAGGCAGCAACAGCTCGTGCCAGAAAACGAGAAACTTTGTCGTATAATTCCATCATTTCGGTCCTTAAAATTTTGGTGCATAAAACCGTGTTGATACAAAAACAAACAAAAACAGCTCTACACGGCGCATGCTCCCTGCAACACAAGCCATTGTGTGTGAATGGATGCTATTGTTCAAGCTAAAAGTCATAGGCCTGTATTCTGAAAAGCTCTAACCTACTTAGAAGAAAAATGATAATACTAAATGGATAACGAAGAAAGACGTGTGCAGCCCACGTAGGAGAGATTTAGAGCCTTAATTCAACCACAGTGCTTTGACTGCCTTGTCTCCCTTAGCCCCAACAGTTCTGTGGAATATAAAACTACGACTTACAAACTGGAAAGCGCTTTGGCTGCTTCCGCGGTAACAGAAACAGGCCCTTCATCGACTTTCTGTATTTGCAGACTAACGCTTGAAATCGGCCAAGCGCTGGAATGGTATGCACATTAGAAGCTGTCTGCGCATGCTCAACTGCGACATCAAGAAGAATATGCGCAGACAGGGACGGCCCACTACTTTGACTACATGGTTTTCATATCGCTCCCATGCTTCGAAGGATTCCCTAGAATATGAAACCTTGCCTTGCCCACTGGCAAGCGCTTTGGCGGTGGCGGCGGTAGTGGAAACAGGCCCTTCATTGAATTGTGTATTTGCGGATTAACGCGTGAACTTCGCCAAGCGCTGGAAGGGTATGCATATTAGCAGCTGTTTGTGCATGCTCCGCTTCATCAGCAAAAAGAATCAGCGCCGGCAGGGCATGGCCCACCAATGCGACTGCTTAGTTTCCGTGTTGTTCCCGTGGTCCCAATCGTTCTCTCGGATATAAAATTACGTCTTGCAAACTGTAAAGCGCTTTGGCGGTGGCGGTGGTTGTGAAAACACGCCCTTCATTGACGTTCTGTAACTGCAGAATAACACCCGAAATAGGGCAAGCGCTGAATCAGAGTCCACATTAGCAGCTGTCTGCGCATGCTCCACTACGACTGCAAGAATAAGCAGCGTCAACAAGGTATGGCCTGCCACTTCCACACCCTGCTTTTCGAATCGTTCCCGTGGTTCCAACAGTTTCTTGAGATATAAAACTGAGCGTTGCTCACTGGAAAATACATTGGCGGAGGCAGTGGTAGCGGAAACATGTCCTAATTGACTTTTTGTATTTGCCGATTAACGCCCGAATTAGGCCGCGTGGTCACTTGGCGTAGTGTTTACTGCTACGATGTCGTGGAATGCCCACGTAAGCAAACTTTGTGTCGCACTTTCGAGGTTTAATGGGATATTTTGGCGCATCAAAGGTCTTTTACCTGCATAAACAAAATTGGATCTCTATTATGCATTTTTTTTTTGTTCCCATGTCAGAGACTGTTTCTTAATATGGAGGAACACCACGATATCAAGTATAAAAAAACTTGTAAGCCTACAGAAGAAACTACTTTGGGCGGTTGCAAACATGTCGTATGATTTCCCAACTTTTCCTCTGTGCCAGCACTATAAAATGATGAAAATTGACCGCATGTTTGACTACAAATTTTCTGCATTCTATAAGAAAGCATTCAGACGAAATTACCCCTTCTTTTCGAGTTTTGTAACGCTCACACAAGATCACAATTGGTACCCCACTCGCAAAACAAATAAATTTGTCTTACCAAGGTGTAGAACAAATTATGGCTACAGTATGCTAGCGCACGTTCTTCCAACTTATCTCAACAGGCCTTTGTATGAAGCCGTGACACGCATGTCATTTACTGCACTTCGCAATACCTTTGTAATATAGAGTGTGAATACATTTTTGTATAAAACTGACTGTCATTGCTTCCTAAGGAAAGTGCCTTACATTGTATGAAGCCGGAAGCCTGTCTGTAAACGAAGTTTTGGTAGTGAAGCCGAAGCGTCTTTTTGTTTTTAATGCTTTTATACTTTTTACTTGCGACATTAGCCAGTGTATCTGTTTTTACTTCGCCTTGTATTTGGGGATATGCTTGTAAAAACAACTTTTTCTGATGTGTACATATTGGTTATCAACAAATTTTTCGAATGGCCGCATTTAGGAGTAAGAGTTAGCGAGAAGAGTTAGCAAGAACGTCAAATTTTCAGTTTACGCCGATGACACAAGCTTGTTCCCCCAATCAGACGACGTATTTATTTTAGTATACTCGCTCACGAGCGCTAGAAAAGCT
This sequence comes from Rhipicephalus annulatus, assembly GCA_013436015.1. Classification (NCBI taxonomy): domain Eukaryota; kingdom Metazoa; phylum Arthropoda; class Arachnida; order Ixodida; family Ixodidae; genus Rhipicephalus; species Rhipicephalus annulatus. The sequence goes on from WOVY01010058.1 coordinate 436,766, forward strand.
ACAAAAATGGAGTGAAGTGAATTCTCTTGTTATCAATGCTGCTAAAACAAAGGTTGTTCTATTCAAACCAACTAATAAAAATATATTTTAGCTTAAACTTACACCTCGGGGACAAAGAGATTGGGATTGTACAAGACGTTAAAATATTGGGGGTCACTTTCAGTGAAGACATAAACTGAGATTCGCATGTGTATGATATTGCCAAGAAGCTTGCCAAGGCATGTGAAGTGCTTTCGAAATTCCGAGATATAGTTTCTCCAAAAGTTAAACTCCTCATTTTTAATGCTTATTTCACTCGCACATCAATTACTATACCCTCGTCTGGGGAAACACTACGCATAAGAACAAATTAAAATTGATCAGGCTACAGAAGAAAGCAATAAGATATACTGCAGGTGTTCCATACGATGCTCATACATCAACAATATTTACAACACATAACGTGCTTCGAAAAGAACAACTGTACTATTTCAATCTCTTTACCAATTACAAACATGGCTTGAAAAGTAAAACCAATTTTTCTAACACTGTGTCAGCTCAAAGAATCACCCGCAGCACCTTACAACTTAAGGAAAAGAGCCACATGGCAAATACCGTTTTCGTGAACGAATTACGGTTTTAAAAGTCTTAAGTATATCATGCCAAACTTTTTATACTCCTAAACAACAAAGGAATTACGCGCGCAGGATACGCTGACAAACAAGCAGTGGAAACAGTATTTAATTAGCAACCCCAGAGAGTCTGGCAATTCGATGAATTATTCTTGAGCTCATTTTCACTATGTAGTATCATTTTGTAGTATCATATTCATTTTGATAATTCGTTTGAATAGAAGTGTATTTGTGCCTTTTCACATGCACATATACAACATGAACTGTTTCATGTATTTGCGTTTTCCTTATGCATACTGTTTCAAGGTACTGTTTCTTATATATATAAATTATGTTCTTTTGTATTCCTTCTGACTATGTTCTCCTATATTATGCCGAATTCTTTCAGTGTTTGTGATTTTACATTATGTCTGCAGTTGAAGTTTGCTGCTAAATTTGTTGATATTTTACTTGCTTGCGTTATGCGTTCTTGTACTTTTTCTGTTTTACTTGCTTGTATTTTATTTCTTTTTTACATCACCACGAGTCGGCGGCCAATCTGCTCAGGGTCAGGAATCTCGTCAAGCTGCTTTTAGCAGCTTTTCATTCCTGTCCCTGCATCTTTTCACTTTTCAATCTGATTGACATTTTGTTTTGTGTTGACCATTGCCATCGTATGAAAACATTGAATCACTGTATTTTAACATGATTGCTGAGAAAGATTGCTAAATAAACTGAAACTGAAACTGATTTATTCGTGCTGTTTTTGTTTCCTCTAAATAGTGACAATTGTTTTTCTTAAAATTGCACAGTGTTGTTGCGTTGTTGAAAATTTGACGTTGAAAAGTGCGTTGTTGAAACAGTGTAGATTGTTGTTGCGTACGCTGACATGTAGGGGTGGCGAGGCTCGTCAAGCAGTCGTTAATGACTGCTTTTTTCTTGCCATCGTCAGTTTTTTTGCCTGTAAAAAAACTGGAATATACTGACTGACTGATAAACGGACTGATTGATTGATTCATACTTTCATAATCGCCTTTGTTGTATAGTGTTATTCTATTCCTAATTTTTAGGGGGGTCGGAAAGTTGTTTTGAAAACTGGCATGAATGACTGAGTGATCGCTTAGGCTGGTTAGAGTAAAAACGGACGAAATTTCATCAAGTTCGGACGTTAGGAGTAAATCTAGCAGGCTTGTTGAATTAAGGGTTGTTCGTGTAGGAATGTTATCACTTGGGAGAAATTGAACGTTAGGCAAATATCTACAAAGTCACTTTCAATATTATTTTTTGAAGGCGTTAATGCTAAGTTGAGCCAAGTTATTGAGGGGAAATTGAAGTCTCCGAGTAGTGGGAGAGGGGAACCATCCGATTCTGAAGGCGCCAGTTGGAGAGCATCATAAAAAGTTCCAATAAATGAGGGATTGGAGTCAAGGGGTGGTAGCAAACGTCAACTGTAATGGGTGGAGCGGCAAATTTGCAGCGGATGAAGATTATTTCAAGGCAATAAGGAATGTTTACTGCGCAGCATTGCAAACTATGGTGAGCAGCGATTAACACCTTCCCCCCCCCCCCCCGTTTTTTATGGCGATCGCAGTGGAAAATATCAAAATCAGCAAATATAGGAAGCAACTCTTAGTCGAAGATAGATGAATTCAGCCTTGTGTCGGTTAGTACTACAAATTTACACTCGGTAGCCTGGATGAAACTGTGCAGGGAATCGCGTTTAGGCAATAGGCTCCTAATGTTAGTATAAATAACTGAAAGTTTTCCGATTGAACATGGGCTTTAGTGGGTAGCTATGGTGCACGTGGGAGTGCCTTTTGTGTAGTTGGGCCTAAAAGGTAAGTCGCCTCGTGAATGGCTAATTTGCGGTATGTGAGCTTATAAGGTCAGGACTGGGCTTTGCCAAATTTGATCAGTCATTTGTGTATCAGGCTGGTGTGTGGCGAGTAATCTTGTGAAATGCTGTGCGTGGTATTTTTTAGTTTTTTCTGTTCGATAGAGTATGGTCTTTATCTTTGAAATGTGTCAATTTTACAATAATGGGCCTATCTTTGCTAGGATGGAATGTTCCCAGCCGGTGTGCGCGTTCAATATCGCGTTGGTCGAGCGTCAGGTTGAGGGCAGCCTCACCATTATTTATGATTAAAGCCTTTGATTGGACCTACGTTTCGAGTCCGGAATATTGGTGTCCATAAAAGATAAGGTTATTTCGCCGGGCTCTATAGTTGAAATTGTCTATACTGCAAGCTAGTTCAGTGATTTGTTCGGCATTGCTTACAGCGACGGAGCGAATTTCGTCGACGTTTGCTTTAAAAGTGGCTACGTTCGCACAGTCTGCTTCAATTTTAGCAAGCATTTGGTTCATGTTCTTAAACGTTTTATCATACTGGGACAGTGTAGATTGAATGTTTTTCATTTCTTTAAGGAGAGATAATCGAACTTCATCAAGGGCAGTCAAGACGTCACCAGCTGCTTGGGTGGAGAATGAAAGGGTAATTGGGCCTGGGTTTTCTGTGGAGGATGAACGGGTAGTAGGGCCTGGTTTTCTTCTATGTCTCCGGAGAGCAGCAAAAGGTTTACTAAGTAGTAGCAGTAATGATAAAGGGCACCATAGCAATACCGTGGGCTCGGCAACACTATCAACGTAGGATGCCGAGTAGGCTTGGCAAATATGGAGTAGCGGTTCGATACCTGCATGAAAAACAGGCGTCGCAGGTGAGCGTTCGCCATCAATACGTTGTTGCCGAGCCCACTGGAGGGGCCACGAGTGAAGCTGGTGCTTTTATAGTAGCGGTGTGGCACCAGTGTAGGGCCAGTGACGTGTGAACCACGTGACTTCTGAGAGTGCAAAAAGACGGGGTAGAACAGGCGGCAGTTTGGCGATGCAGCGGTCTTGAAAGGGGATGTCAGTGAAGGGTGGTAGTGGCGAGTCGATTGGGCGCTGTGGTGTCCGGTGCAGTGAGACCAAGCTTCCGTCGGTACCGTGAGGCTCCATGCGGAAGACTGTTGGAGCACAGGCCCAGGCGACAACCTGGATAAAAAACAGGCGTCGCAGGTGGGCGTTCGCCATCAATACGTTGTTCCCGAGCCAACTCATATTCGGATTTTATATCTAGTGCTTTTAGTGTGCTTGGCTCACATTCGGATTTTATATCTAATGCTTTTAGTGTGCTTAGTGAGTCGCATTATATGATTGCTTTCTTGTATTTTTCAGCAATAATTTTTCAATCTGCTTCACTCAAGGCATAAGCTTCAGCTCAAAAAATGAAAAAAAAAACTACGAGGTACTTTCACAGAAATGGCACTTTTTGCCGTCGCGATCCCAATACCCACATGGTTTTCTGTTTTTGAGCCATCTGTGTAAAATTTTTTGTAGTCCTTATACTCGTGATGGAGTGTATAAAATTTGTAGAATATGTGTTCTGGTGAGGTGCTTATTTGTTAAAACGGCTTAGTGAAAACTTGCCTAGCTGCGACAGGTCGAACGATGGCGGCAGTCTTGGTGGCTTAATAGCAACATCTTGTGATCTAATAGGGATGGTATAAAAACGGGAGTATTGCACGAAGCATAGAACAAGTGGTTTGATTCGGTTTGGTTTGTTGAGGTAGTGTAAGTGTGTGTCACCCTTTGCGGCAATCTCGCAGCAGATGTGTTAAGGTGACGACCTTATAACTTATGACAATGTTAGTAATGCTCTTTGATCACATAGAGGAGGCTCATTGCATACTATGTATAGACTTTGCACAGGTTATGTTCTGTAAGCACCGCTAGGCAGACGGAGATTGAGGTTGTGTATAGGGTAAAGACGGTAGATGTATGAGTTTCACGCTGAGTCGTTGACTACGTATCTGTAGTCTAAAATGCTGTGTACAAAAGCAAATATGTATAAGGCAGAGTCGATCGGAACCCCAGTACTGATGAGAGAGTACTTTGAGCCCGTTGAGTGCTCTGTTTGCCTTAGTTTTCAGTGCCTTTATGTGTGCCAGAAAGTTTTTGATCGAATGTGATTCTTAGAAATTTGTGTTCTTGTTTTACCGGTATGTCGATGTTGTTTAGTTTGAGCGTGGGTTCAGGGAACAATCCTCTTTTTTTGCGTAAAGAGAACAGTGGTGGTTTTTTGGGTTGAAAAGCAGAATTCATTTTGGTCGGCCTATTTGGTAAGCTGATTTATGGTAATTTGCATTTGCTTTTCGCAGGATGATAGGCTGGAGGCACGGCAGGCGATTTGCAGATCGTCAACGTAGATGGAGTGCATGACTATACGGGATATAGCCTTGTTGATGGAATTTATTTTAACTATAAACATGGAGGTGCTCAAAACGCAGTCCTGTGGTACACCGTTTTCTTGGACAAATATGCGTTATAGTACCGTACCCAAACGTACTTTAGAAGATTTATTCGATAGGAAATCGTTTAAGCATTCTTCCGCGAATCCCTAATTTAGCTAAGTCTCTGAGAATCCCATATCTCCAAGTTATGTCATACACTTCCTCTAAGTCAAAGAAGACCGCGATGCAGAACTGTTTGTGTATAAATGCTTGTCGTATTTCTTGTTCCAGCCTAACAATATGATCAGTAGTGAAACAGCCCTTGTTGTATCCACGCTGGTGTACGTCTATAAAGTCCTCTGATTCAAGAGTGAAGGTAAGTCTAATATTTATGATGCTTTCATAAGTTTTCGCTGGGCAGCTTGTTAATGCGATGGGCCTGTAGCTACTTGGGGATGTTGAGGGTTTACAAGGTGTGATGAGTGAAGAAAACGACAACGACGGAAGTGCGGGGCAAGGCGCGTGTAATGTGCGCGTGAGTGTCAGCGAATCAGCTGATGACCTGTGGTGGCCCATAGAGGTGGCGTGCCACGATTGGGCCACGTGTGACCATTACGTGGCAGTAAACTTTGTGGCTGGGGACGAGCCGGAGCAACAGCGGGCCGAAGCGTCGGACGCAGGCGATCCAGGTTCCGGCCAGGGAACGCAGCCGTCCACGCTGCTGCCGTCCAACCACCAGCTGGGGCGGCATTGCCGGCACGAGTACTGCATCTCGGGGCGCGGCCTGGCCTCTTGTTCTCTTCATTTGCCGAGGGCGTCGCGGATCTCGGCGAGGCGTCTCCACGGTCAGCCGTTCGGCACAGCGATGAACGTGGCCTGGCTAATGGTCACGGTTGCGCCGAGCATCGCGTCTCGACGCAAGCTGTTCGCTGGACGGGCTGGCCATTCCCCGCATGGAGCAACGCGTCTCCGATGCGGGTTGACTGCTCCGTAGCCGCACCCATGCCATCAAGCGCCGGTGTCACCAGAGCGTCGCACATCGGCAAGGGAGGAGCAAGACGTTCTGTCGGGTGAGACGCGGGCGTGTGTACGGAGGACCACGGAGCCGGGCGAGGTTCGGGGTGGCCGAGGATCCAGGTGCCAGGGGAGTTCTGGCTGAATCGAGGATCGCCGAGCGGTGCCGATCCGTACCGAGCGACACGCCAGACTCAGACGTGGGCTGCGAGCTCATGAGCTGCAGTGTACACCCGAGGGTACCTGGCGGTGCCCTGACCAAGAAGAAGGAACGTGGGAAAAAAAGCTCGAGGGTTGAGGCCGCGAAGGCAGACGAAGCGGTGCGCCGCTCGAGAGGACGAGTTCCTGGCAGCATTCCTGAGCCGGACGTGGGACCCGTACGTGTCCGTTCGAGGTCGAGTCCGTCGGCCTCTACAAGGTCCAAGGACGGGGCTTGCTGAACGGCTCCTGCCTGGGTGCAGTGGCCGGGAGCAGGTTCATGGGCGAGACCTACCGGGTGTGGTCCTCGTGAGCCGTGGCCTGATCCTGGACCTTCGGAGTTGCGACCCTGACTGATGGGTTGGCCGCGACGTCCGACTCAACGGCGCTGCACACGGTAGCGTATCCGTGTGCCGTCAGCCGTTCCACCTGTGCCATCAAATAAATTGTTCATGTCATTCGTTTATCGTCCGCTATAGGCAAACATAGTGACGAACGTCCTTAACCATCACACCAGGTTTGGGAAACGGTATAACTATGGCTTTTTTCCAATCTTCAGGCATTACGCCCGAGTCCCATATTTTGTTGAAGAATCGGAGAAGTGCCTCCGTGGATGCTTGGGATAGATGTGCCAGCATTGCGTAGTCTACCTTGTCAGACCCTATGAAGCGTGGAAGCTTGGGCAAGTTGGTAGGACATAACTGAATGCAGGAATACATAACTGCATTCAGTTAAGTCTTACCTACTTGCCCAGGTTGAATGTCAGTGCTCTTTTCTGTCCTTGTTTTTTTCGCTTCAGTAGTTACGAAGTAACCACTTCTAGGTTGCGCTGTTCGTGGGTTCTGAATTCTGCCAGACCCTGTTCCCGCTTTTTTACCGACGGAAAGTACCCTGTTTAATTCGTGCAGCGTAAGCGGAAAGTTAAAACATTCGATCGATTGATTGATATGTGGGGGTTAACGTCCCAAAACCACCATATGATTATGAGAGACGCCGTAGTGGAGGGCTCCAGAAATTTTGAATACCTGGGGTTCTTTAACGTGCACCCAAATCTGAGGACACGGAAGTTATAACATTCATTTGAGGTACTGGTAAAAGGCAGTCGTTGTCTTTCTGCATTTTCTTTATGTTTCAACAATGCAGTGGTGTAATTTGCTGAACATATTACCTTGTAAAAGTGTTCTCCTAATAGCATGGCCTGGTCTTCTAGTGTTGTGTGTCTGGTTTCGTGAGCAGTGGTACTGTGTAGGAGGAGTACTCTTCAATAAACGTCTTCATCTGGTCCTAGATGTGTTTGATTGATTGATATGTGGGGCTTGACGTGCCAAAACAACCAAATAATTATGAGAGACGAGATGTGTTTAGGTGTAACAGAACTGTTAATTGATGATATGTATTTTTGCTATGAATCCTTTTCAGTCTGTCTTCGAATAAATCAGGCTCTGGCTTTTGCCTGTTTCAAGTTGATGAGTTTGGTGTAGGTGGGGTATCTTCATAGAATTCCCCAGGCCTCATTTTGTTGTTTTTGGCATCAGTGCACTCGTTTGTTCACCAAGGGTTGAGTTTCTTCCGTACGATGCCGGATGATTGCGGTATTGCCTTTTCTGCTGCTAAGATTAAAACTTTGACGAACTTTTTGCTCAGTTCTTCAACATGGAGCTCCGATGAGGAACTTCTTCGAGCTTAGCATTTTCTTTAAAAACTGGCCGATTCGCGAGCTGCATTTTTCACCGGTGTGGCTTGTTTGTTGAAGTTGGGTTGGATGGTATGAGTTTTATGATGCCGGGTTGATGATCACTACCATAAGGCATGTTGATGACGTCTCATATAGGATCCTTAAATATACACGGTGAACACAGAGCGAGATCTAAACAACTAAATGTGCGTAAGGTTGGTGAAAAGTAGGTAAAATTCCTGGAGTTAAGAAGGCGGATGTCGTTTGATAAAATGAAATCTTCTTCGGCTGCCCTCGTGCCTCATTTTTGTCGCTACCCTAAAGTGTTGAATGAGCATTGAAATCCCCAACTAATATAAATGGTTTTGGCAACTGTTTCACTGAATTTCCTGGGTTTTTGGCGGTGATAAGGGTGTGAGGTGGATTATACAGCGAGCAGATGGTGATTGTTTTGTACTTAGAAGATTGACGGCTACGGCCTTGAAAGATGTGTTTAGCCCCGCCGCGGTGGTTTAGTGGCTAAGGTACTCGGCTGATGACCCGCAAGTCGCGGGCTCAAATTCCGGCTGCGGCGGCTGTATTTTCGATGGAGGCGGAAATGGTGTATGCCCATGTGCTCAGATTTGGGTGCACGTTAAAGAACCCCAGGTGGTCAAAACTTCCGGAGCCCTCCACTACGGCGTCTCTCATGTTCATATGGTGGCTTTGGGACGTAAAGCCCACTTATCAATCAAAGATGTGTTTATTTGAATATCTCGCGCCGGTATGCTGCCCTGCACAACTACACCTACTCCTCCTGAAAGACGGTTGCAAGGTTCGTGGTCCTTTCGGGCAGTTTAGAAGCCCTTTATGAAATGGTCGTGTGTAGCACCAAAATTTGTTTCTTGGAGGCAAAAAGCTACTGGTGAGAACTTGTTGATGATGTCCTTTAGGTCACCCAAATTATGAATTAAGACTACAGTTCCAATGTACGACAAAAGCCTTGGCGGAATAATTGATTTGATTGTTATGTTTGGTTTAACATCCCAAAACCACCATATGATTACCCGAGACACTGTAGGGGAGGGCTCTGGCAATTTCGACCCCCAGGGGTTCTTTAATGTGCACCCAAATCTGAACACACGGGCCTACGACATTTCCGCCTCCATCGGAAATGCAGCCGCCACAGCCGGGATTCAATCCCGCGACCTGTGGGCCAGTAGCCGAGTACCTTAGCCACCATGGCAGAATAAAACAAAGTACATATCCTTCTGGATGTTGATCGGTTTGAGTAAAAGATAATGGGTGGCAATACTAAGAAATGAAAATTGAGTGAAATGCGATAACCATTACGGTTATCGGTTACTTATTATGGTTACTGGGACTTTGTCCTTGTTCTGCTTGGCGCGCTCGCAGGAGCGCTTGGCCTTCGGTGTCGATGACACCAGAGTTTTGTGGTCGATCTCCATTGCCTTGTCTGAGGCGCTGGCAGATCGAGAGTGAGGCGCTGAAAAACGGATCTTAGGCCTTGGCACTCGATTGATTTTAGGGCCCAGGGAGACTGGAGTCTAAGGGCCCTTTGATGCGGATGGAGTAGCTGGCGCTGCTTCCTTTAAGGGGGCAGTTTGAGTCACCACGCGACCACTGGGTGTGGTAGCGGTGGACTCCTGAGGCCTTTGTGACGCTGACCCCGACTGCGTCACATTGGCGTCACTTCAGTGAAAAAGGCACGACAACCGTTTTCGCGCTTCGCTGAATGATATTTTTTCTATGATGGTCAGAGTGATCACTTCTTTTTCTAACATAAGCATGACTGGGAATACGCTGGGTGTTCCCCGTCACAGTTAACACAGTGGGGTGAGGATGAGCAGTTTTCCAATTTGTGGTCATTTGTGCTGCATTTTGCGCATGTTTCTTTGCCTCTCCATGAGTGCGAGGCGTGTCTGAATTTTTGGCATTTTAAACAGCGTCTGGGGTTGGGGATGTGGGGTCTGACATTTATTGTTATGTACCCAGCCTTAAGACAGGTGGAAATTTCACTTGTTCCAAAGGTGAGTATTACGTGTTTTGTGGGCACTCCATGATTGTTGCGACGGATTACTACTCTTTGAATTTTTATGACGTTTTGGTCTTGGAATCCTTCGAATCTTCGTCGCTAAGGACTAAGAAGTCTTCCTCAGAGATTACTCCCGTGTTGGTGTTTAGAGAGCAATGGACCGAAACGGTGACAGCTGTTTCTCCAATGCTGGTTAGTTGGGATAGCTTAGGCACTTGATCTTTTTCGGTTAGCATCAAAAGAAGGTCACCGCTTGACATTTTGTATGCTTTGTATGTGGGTCCGACTTTTTTAGGCACCTAACCACCAAAAAATGAGGATAGTTTTCTTACAGGTGTGCTTTCACTATGGATAATGTGGTACTTCTCGAAAGTAACTTTAGTTTCTGCCGAGAAGTGAAAACTTGCTTCGATGTGGCCTCTCTTACGAAACCAATCAAGGGCGGCTGATGCCTGTGAAGCCATAGAAGTATGAATGTGTTCAGTAACAGCGGCGACCACCCACCACGCAGCCCAACAAGGGGACGCGGCTGGACTTGTTAAACAAGTCCTCCCCACGGCAGCCGTATGCTGTCACTATAACCCAATGTAATTATCCAAGATGGGATAACTACACAAGGTTGACCCTTGCCGCCATGAAAATCGGAAGTAAACAGAATGAAGAAAGAACAGGAAAGATAAAAGTTGTCAGAGAAAGACTAAGATGTGGTCGGAGAGAGACAGAAAAAGAAGACTGCTCATTTCCCCTGGGTGGGTCAGCTCAGCGGTCCCGTCTACGTGAAGCTGGGGCCAAAGGGGTGTGTTGCCTCTGCTGGGGGGCCTTAAAGGCGCAATCACCCGGCGTGTGCTCAACCCTCAGGATCCCCTTTTCCCCGGACACGGCTCAGCCACGCACGGTTAGACGTGAAAGAGGCCAAGACTCCCGTTAGCTTGGGTCCGTGGGGTCGCTACACATCAAACGCCTGCTTGTGCAGACGCCCCTGCGGGGACTAATATCAAGTTCACATTAATGCATTGTTTGGAGTGGCAGGAAGAAACAGTAATATCAATTCATTTTTTAGCTTGCACATCGTTGGAGAACATTGCTGATTATTCGAAGGTTTTATAGGCTATATGCTCCCTTCATTTAACGAGATTCCAGTTAATCTTGTTTATCCCATCTGTGATTGCTTTCAACGACCCTTTTCCGTAATATCTTGCGCAGTGCGATGTTTCAGGGAGTATCTTCGAAAAAATAGAACTTATGCGAATGCAACTCTCAGGCATTTATATGCTTAAATTCATGATGTAGGTTGTACTAATTTATTGCAAAAATGCATCTTGCGCTTCCTTTGGGTACGTTAACGTTCATGGCTGTGCAGATAGTAAATGTATCGTAAAATTTGTGAGTGCACTAGGGAACAATATATTTGGTGTAACGTTAGCAAGTGTCAAATAAATCTCACGTCATACGCACTTAACGAGCAGACGTCAAGAAAGGTGCAACTGAGTCACACATGATACACATTTAGTGCGCCATGTATTGAAATTCTGATGCTTTATTGCAACGTTTAATGTAGGCTGCCAAATTTGAGGTCGAGGTCACACGCGCCGTTGTCAGAATCAGCCTAAACATTACTTTGCGAATAGAAATATTATGACTCATTTTTGTGATTAAAGGCTAGCATGATGCCTAAGCCACACTCTACATTTTGTAAACAGCCCTGCGTGGTTCTTGTGAACATATATCTTCAACAATAACATTGTGGTGCATGTACTTATAAAATGTGTATTCCGGTACGTGTACCCACCAAAATGTGCAATCCCACACTCGCGTATAGAGGTTGATAGACACCACCAGAACCTAAGCATTTGCTTCAAAGTGGCCAGATATTTTAGGTTATGTAAGAATGATATGAGTCGGTTGTTGTTGTTGTTGTTGTTGTTGTGTATCGCAAAACGTCCTAAGTGTCGGTTTCATGCTCTGCCAATACTGTTTTGTTATGTAAGACTTATGAGATCAGTAAACTTGGTGTCCTTTTTAATAGCATGCTAAATTTTTTCTACTCGCAATAAATGTGCTACCATGCGAGACCTTCGTTCCCTCTGTGTTGACAGAATATCTCTTGAGAATCCTGTTCTCCTATAACCTTCTATAAGTTGCACACTACGGTATGTTTTTCCCAACTTGAGTACATATGCATACATGATCTAGAATGGCCTTGCTAATTCCAGAAGTAGCGCCACTGAGCGATTTCTGACAAAAATTCATAAGCATTTAAACCCATCGTTTTATTAGACTCTTTTCAACACTGCTGGAGTATTGTCTTTGCCATCCGCTAAGGGCTGACAAAATCGCGCTGAGCTGTTGTTTCTTTACAAGCTAGTTCAAGGTAAGATATTCTGCTCTTCTCGATTGTAGTAATTTTCCGGTTCCGCGTAAGGTATCCAAAGAGAATCGACCAGTGCATGTAACTGCCAGCTTCTTCTAACACTCTATCCTTCACAGAACACCGAGTCTCTCTAACGTCCAATTTCTTGATTCGTTATGTTTGTCATAGTCCATAGGCGTTTTTTTGTCGGCGAGGGTTTCCCTGTCCTAACGTGGATTTGCACATGTACAGATTCTTGCTTTTACGTCTTTGAGGAAGGCTTCCGCACAGTTGTGTATATTCCTCATTATTTTTCAGTCCCATTCCATGAATATCTTCCATTTTATTTATTGTTTCCATTGTGCGTTGATTACGCTTTGTCCGCGCGCTTTTGCTCTTTTTATTGATTTGCTGTTTTTTATTCAATTAACGGTCTGTAATGTATTGTTTCTTATTGTTGTTTTATTTTTGCGTGCGCCAGCACGAAAGACCCTAAGGCTGTTCCTGGATACGTTAAATAAATGATTGTTTGATGATTGGTTGAATAAAAAGTATCATTATTATTAGAAATGATTGAAAAGTAAAATGAAAATCTGGCTGAAACGCGTCTTGGTTGCCAGCGTACACGGAGCAGTGACTACAGCTTTACCAAATGGCTGTCTCAAAGGTCATACACCTGCAGCTTTCTGGGCTCGCGAGGGGAAGCTAAGCTCGATAATCCCAAAAAAACTCGCCTGACTGCACCGCAGGTTGCAAGTTTGCAAGGAATGCATGTGATAAGGAACGTGTAAGAGAGCCAATCAGAGGGGTGAAAAATTCGGGGAGCGTTTTCTGCACACAGCCGTCGGTCGACACAGCAGCCAAGCAAGTGCTGCGGCCCATTTCCAGTAACGATGAAGAAAATAGTTTGCGCAAACATTCAGTCGTACGGTAATAATATTGCGTCACAAATGAAAGTTAATTCACCAATAAGCTTATGAGAATTTAGTTCCAGTGAAAAGCGCGTAAATCATAGATCTTAAGGGTAATGTAGTTTACACTGAAAAGCCTGCGGTGTATCTATTCATGCCATTGTTCCTTCTTCGCTCGCCGGAGTCATGGGTGCAGTGCGGATCGTGTCACTTTTCATTTCTCTTGCTCTTATTTTGTGTTCAACTACTGCTGCAATTTACAGAAAAATGATACGCGGCTCTCAGAAATCTATATCGCTGTACGTGAGGCAATTGTGGACGCCCGTGGAAGTGTTTTCGTGTGCGTGTGCAGGCCGATGAATTGGGATCGTCAGTGTTTGGTTCGAAAAAAAAATGGACACCTTTGCTTGCGGGCAAGTTTTCCTTAACAACTTCTTCCAAAAGGGGCACGAATCGATGTGGTGGCCTTGAGGTGTGAATTGGGTATCTGGATTAACAGGCTCGGTGAAAGAAAAGTATCAGTTAAATGTTAAGGTAAGTTCATCATTTCCATTACCATTGCACGTTGTTCGCAAATATTATAATAACTCAGAAAACATAGCTCATTGCATGCTTCTTGAGTAAATAACTTCATAGTTATCCTGGTTATGCGATTAAGCTTTTGTTTAAGTGATACGACATCCATTTTTTCTCTTTCTTCCAGACAGGGCTGTATTTATTTGGAAAGTACACCAGCGGAATAGGCGCTTTTTATATTGCACGTTTCGTAAAATACTGATGTGAATACATTTGTTCGGTATTTTCCTCGTTTGAACGCTTAAAAAAGTACCAAAAAAAACTACAACTTGCGCAATTACAAATGAAAAACAGTTGGATATCTCCACCTCATGAAGACTTAGCAGCCCGCGTTTTAATGTGTCTTTCTTCGCCTACTTTCTCTTGTTTTTATAAATACACAAGTTTTGGTAAGGACACTCAGTGAAAATATTTTGCTTCCTTGCTTCTTCAAAGCAGGGTGCAGTGCTCACGGATTCAAATGGGACAGCTTAGGGAATAGCACATAAATTCGTTTCCACCATTTACAGCTCAGGTAACATAACTGTAATTTCGAGTGGGATGCGTACATCACAGACAACTGTATTGTTACAGATCTCGCAACATCGCGTGGTTATCTTGAGGAACTGCACATACCCGTATACGCAAGTACACAAAATAAAATGATGTCACGTTTAAATCCAACAGCACTGTACATAACTTTACGCAATCTGGCAAATAAACTCGTCTGATGCATTAGGGCTGGCTACTGTAAAAAAAACTGAAGGACAATTAAGCTCTGTTTAAGCTAAGCTTTGTCATACATATTTATAATATTGAATTCAAAACAATACTTCCCACACGACAGCGGAGTGCCATACACCACACGATGTCCACATGGTGAAAAAAAATGATTAGATGTCTGTTCATCTAATATTTTTTCTCACCTCACGTGTTTTTGTGACCGCATATATATCTGTTTTTTTCTAATAAAGTTTCAGTTAGTGTGCGCTGCGTCCAGGTGTCTTCCTTTTGTACTTAAGTTTTTTTCGCGCAACTCAGTTAAGATGAATTACTAACTCATCCAGCAGACCATGCTTCTCAATATTATGTGCGTAAAATATTTTAGAACTTGCTAGGCGCCCACTAAGTATAGTCTTGAGGGAATACGCGTAGTAACGTGTGTGCCTTTCATAGTGGTTGGCTGTTTTTAAACCAAAAAGTCGTTTTAGTAATAACGTGTTGTGATGCCGGATGGCAATGCACTCTTTTACCATGCAATATTGCTGTGATATTACATGTTGTGCCATGAAACCTGTATACACAATGCATGTGTTCGTTAAATTTGAGTTCTTTTTCCTGAATTTTCAACCAGAGGAAGTTTTTCATACTTTATTTCCAAGCACACGCAAAGCTGTGTGGTAAAGATTTTGCTTGTTAGGCAAATGTTCTGCGTGGTTTCAATTGTCACTCAGACCCAAAATTTATTATTATTTGTTTAATTTGCATTTTCGGAAGTTTTGGGTCACGGAAAAGCTTAGTTTCGACTTATAACCACAAAAGCCTACACCAAAATTTCTGCCGAACGAGCTCTTTACCGCTGTTGCATTAATGCTGCATTATTGGTAGACCAGAAATTAAGTTACGTGTACAAAAGATATTTTTAGTGACCCGTTGGCAAGAAATATCTAATAGCCTCCGTTTTCACTCGCACAGAGACCTCTAGACACCAGGTTTAGCAGTCACGCTGTAAGCCATTCTTAGCCACAATACTTGTTCAGACAAGCTTGCATGCTTACCATTTGCTTTTGACTGAACTCGATAAAGGTTGATTATCAAATCCTTTGTGTTATTTAATGCACACGCAGTTCATACAGTCAACAGAAAGCCAATATTTCTTTTTGGCTCACTACCGACGCTCAATTGACATGCCAGAAAAGTTTTAAATAAAAACACTGAAAAATTTCTTCACGAAACTGAAATTGCGATTGAAGTTTTTTCATGCTATTTATAAATTTCAAGTCAGAATCGATAAAGCGAAAGATCTAGTTGCACCGAACTATGTCTGAGAACACGTTGACCATAGGTTCAAAATAAGAGAAATTGCATGCAAAACTCATGTATTTCAAAATGATTTTTTTTTTACCAAAACAGTAAGAGAATGCAACCAAGCAGCATGGCCTCTACAATCTCAAAGTATTTAATTTATTTTATGTTAGAATGAGTGTTGCATTTTTTATTGATATATGTATTTGTGTTGCAAATTGTGATTGAGGCGACATTGATTATTTCTTTAGCTGACTATGTATCTTTTTTGTATTATAGTTTTTGTGAACGCTCCCCCACTGTAATTTGGATTGGCGCTGTTAATAATGAAATAAATAAATAAGGTGTCAATAGATAAGCAATATATCTAAACACAATCAATTTATCTCTTCTAGAAAAATGAACAAACAATGATATGTGCCCACCAGAATTTTTAAATAAGTTGCCCGGTTAAAATTTTGCAATTATTTCTCGAGAATAACTTGACATATAAGAGAATATTTTGAACTAGAATGTTGAGAGGGTACATACAACCTTTGTTTTGAAGACGATGGTGACTGCATGCATACCTTTCAACAAACAGCAATATTTCTAGGTGTAGAATGTTTTGTAGGGCTATAATTTCTGCCGGCGACACAAGCTGAATTCATCTAGGTCAATCATCTGAATATTCTAAATAAAGATATCGATATAGAGCATGTTTAACGTCTTATGAATGCTTCTAAATAGCCATGTATCAATATTCGTCATATTTGGCCGTATACAGAAACGTTCATATTGTTACGGGGTGGGCGACTTCTCTACAAAACGCTATTACAGAAGAACAGCCACAGGCAAGAGTCACAATGGCTGATTGGCACAGCCACGCGCCTGCTAGCTGATCCTGTAATTCCTCTTCCTTTTTTATCGTTTTCGGAACAGGACCGCCGCGCGTTGGAGCACCGTCTCGGCGCGAGTTCGATGATGTGCGACAGAAGTATGGTTTTATGCGCGAAACATGGACAATATCAACAAGTGACGCACTTGGTGACGTATTGAAGTGCAATGGCGCTATCTCGTAGTTGACGTCGCTAACTTGACGTAAGACAAGGTAGGGTCCCCCGTATCGAAACAAAAGTTTTTCGGAGAGACCTAAACGGCGACACGGTGACCAAAGGAGCACGTGGTCACCCGGGGCAAACATTATATTACGATGCCGGAGGTAGTAGCGGGCTTTTGCATATTCCGTGACGTGGTGAGACGAGACTGGACAACTTGACGAGCCATGTGAGCCCGATCAATGGCTTCGCGAGCGTACTCAGAAGCAGATGGATTGGGAGGTAAGGTGGTTTCAAATGGCAATATAAGGTTGCGACCATACAAAAGATAAAAAGGTGAGAATCCCGTGAGTCATGTCGAGAGGAATTATATGCGAAAGTCACATAGGCCAACGTGGTATCCTAGTCAAGATGGTCTTCAAAGACGTACATCGAAAGCATCTCTGTGAGCGTGTGATTGAGACGTTCAGTTAGGCCATTAGTTTGTGGGTGGTAGGCGGTAGATAGCTTATGCGCTGTAGCACACGATCAAAGGAGGTCGTCGACAACTTTGGACAAGAAAGAGCGGCCGCGGTCCGTAAGCAGCTGTTGAAGTTCACCGTGGTGAAAGATGACGTCATGAAGAAGAATTCCGCGACGTCAGTGGCACAGCTGGTTAGCATAGCCTTCGTTATGGGATAATCTGTGGTGACGGCGATCCATTTATTTCCCAGTGTCGTCGTCAGAAAAGGGCTAAGAACGTCAAATCTCGCGCGATGAAATGGTTCAGAGAGGACTTCAATTGGGTGAAGATATGTAGCTGGTAGCGAAGAAGGTCTTTTCCGGTGCTGGCAGAGGTTGCAAGTGGCGACATATCGACGCACGCTGTGGTACAGTGCTGGCCTGAAGAACCGACGTCGCGCGCGGTCGTATGTGTGGGAAACACCATGGTGTCCTACTGTCGGTGCGTCGTGAAGTTGTTCAAGTATGGCCGGCCGTAGATGACGGGAAATGATACGCAGAAGCTCAGGGCCGTCAGTGCTTACGTTGCGGCGGAAGAGGATTTCGTCAGGCAGCACGAACATAGGGATTCAGCGTCATGGCTGTCGGACTAGATGGCGTCAATGATAGTGCGCACTGACTCATCCTGTCGCTGTTCAATGCGCACATTGCTGATGTCAATAAACGCCATTATGCTGCTCTCTAGGTTAGTCGCAACGGCATCAGAAGGGTCCACCGGATGACGAGAAAGACAGTCTGCGTCCTTGTCCAAACGGCCAGATTTATGGCTGACGCTAAACGAAAATTCCTGAAGCCTCAGAACTGAGCGACCCAGACGTCCAGTCGTGTCCTTCAGAGAAGTCAGCCGCAGAGGGCGTGGTGGTCTGTAACGACGGAGAACATGCGACCATACATATATGTCTGGAACTTTTTGACGGCCTAAACTAAAGCTAAACACTCTCTCTAGGTGACGGAATAATTTCTCTCAGGGGGAGAAAGCAGGTGACTGGCCTGAGCTATCTTGCACAGTCTCCCGTGGTGCCGCTGAGCAAGAACTGCGCCGATACCGCAGCCATCGCCGTCGGTGCGAACTTCTGTGGGTGAGCAGAAAGTATAAAATTGGCAAGTATGGGGGGCGTAGTTAAGCAGCCGATGAGAGCGGTGAACGCTTGGGCTTGCTCAGAGCCTTATGAGAATGTGGTATTCTTCTTCATCAAATCTGTGAGTGGCCTGGCAACGTCGGCGAAGTTTTTCTCAAAACAACGAAAGTAAGAGCATAAGCAGATGAAGCTCCACACGTCGGATGTAGAACAGGGCACCGGAAAGCTATGGACGGCACGGATCTTTTCGGGATCTGGTTGGACGCCATCGGCGTTTACAAGATAACCCAGAGTGGTAATCTGACGGCGGCGAATTGACATTTCTTGGGTATATGGGTATATAAAAAATTAGAAATATCAGGATGTATAAGGCCCATATTTTGCTATATCAGCATTTGGGCATACAGGGTTACATAGGGCCAATACACCGGATATTATATAAAGCCTGTTATGCTTAATTCGGAAATGTAGGCTTATATGGTGAATTTATATAGGTTCATTTACAGGTTTTTCGTAAGGGTATGCACAATAGCAGCTGTTAGCGCATGTTCCACTATGACCGCAAGGAGAATCAGCGCCGACAGGTCATAGCCCACCACTTCGACTGCCTGATTTCCTTGTGGTTCTCAAGATCCCAATGGTTCCATCGTATATGAAACTACGCCTCTCCCACTTGCATGCACTTAGGCGTTGGTGGCCGTAGCAGAAACAGACCCTTTGTGGGCTTTATGTATTTGCAAAATAACGTCCGCAATGGAGCAAGTAATAGGAGGGTATCCACATTAGGAGCTGTCAGCGCATGCTCCACTGCGACAGCAAGAATAATCAGCACGAACCGAGCACTACCCATCAATTTGACTGTCTGGTCTCCGTGTCGTTCCCGTGGCCTGAACACTTGCCTGGAATATACAACTGAGCCTTGCCCACAGGAAACCACATTGGTGGAGGTCGCACCAACGGAAACAGGCCCTTAATTGACGTCCTGTATTTGCAGAATAATGCCAGAAATCGGGCAAGCGCTTGAAGGCTGTCCAGATTAGCAGCTGTCTGTGCATTCTCTGCTACGGCAGCAAAAAGAATCGGTGCGACTGAGCATGGCCCATCACTTCAACTGCCTGGTTTTCATGTCATTCTTGTTGCTGTAACTTTTGCCTGGGGTATGAATATACGCCTTGCCCACTTGATAGCACTTTGTGGGTAGAGTCGGTAGCAGAAACAGCCCCTTCATTGAAATTATGCATTTGTAGAATAAAGCACGAAAGCGGCCAAGCACTGGAATGGTGTCCACCTTAGGAGCTCTCACCGTATGCTCCACTACGACAGCAAGAAGAATCAGTACACGCCCCCCACTTCAACTGCCTGGCTTTCGTGTACTTTCCACTGCCATAACTGTTGCCTGGAATATCCATAATGTTGCCTGGATGTGGTACTTTAGAGGCAAGGCACACAGCTTTCTTTTGCGAAATGGTAAGTTTGCTAACGTTTACAGTTGTCGTTGTGAACCATAAAACAAAAGCATAATTCAATAATGAAGAAAACAATGACTTTTATATAAGCATGTTTATAGTAACAGGAAAGTAGTAGCAATTGCAGTGCATAAGACCGATTATCCGATATACTTTAGTAAAAATACGGTCCAGGTAATCATCCCGTGGCATGTTTTGTGAAAAATACACTCCTAATAATTTAAAACTTTTGACCACTTCAATTTCTGTGTTATCTACCTAAAGGTGGGAAACTGTGCTTGTGTGTTGCTGGGGTGAAATAAAACAGCTTTTGTTTTATTTATATTTAGTTTTAAGGAGTTTTCTTCGGCCAATAAGCCACTTTTAGACAATGCGTTATGCGCTCGACTACCTAGATCACTGCTACATCTGTTTGAAAAATAAAACTCGTATCGTCCCAATATATATAATTGAGTGGGCACGTCGGCTGGTCATCTTGTAGCACCATGTTCAAGCCGCTTCTTTTCTACGTGCAGATATTCCTGTGCGGTGCAACAGCAATGGCCATCGCACATCAAGATGCGACCAACTTTGTCATCGAAGCACGTAATTCTACTTCTGCGCAAGCGTCAGCCTTCATCGACGAGGTTTGGGCGACACCGCTTCTAGCGCCAGCAACGTCAATTCAAGTGGATAAAAGACGCTCCCATCCCCGGATTCCTTCAGTTGGCACGTAATGTAATACGTTTATTTCATCATCATTGTGTACATGATGACAGGGGCCCGCAGTAAAAGCTGCGAAATCTGAGGATCGTTTCAATGAAAACTCCAACCAAAAAAAAGAAAACAGCTTGACTGAGCTGCTGACCCCTAACTTGGCGAACAGCAAGGATTAAAAAAAACACAACCAAATGTACATAACATAACAGAAAAAGAAAAAAAATGAAAGACACAATACAAGGAAGTACACTTTTAAGGCACAGAAATCGCGAGCAAACAGATAACAGGAATTATGAAAGAAAAAAATGATAACAACTCTTTATTTGTCAATGTTTCAAGGGGTGCGTTTTAGCTGCGAAGCCATTAAGCAGTCGCGGAAGCTGGTTTTCCAGGGTTTGCGTGCCGTAAGTTGTTCTGTATGTTTGAACGTGCCATATATCTGTATTTCTTGTTCTGCATATATGTTTTCGCGGCCCTAGTAGAGCAATCTTACGAAGTAGAAATGTACTATACTTGATTTCACGCTTGAAGGAATGACAAAGACGATACTCATATAATTTAGTTACTCGCACAATTTTGTGTTTGGTAAAAAGTTCTGTTGTTGTGTGCCAGCGAGGAAGGTTTTCCATTACGCGTAAGAAGCTCTTTTGTAGGGCGTGTAATTTGTTTAGGTTTTCTTGTGTCGTGGTACCCCAGACTAAGTGACAGTAGTTTAGATGAGAATAAAATAAAGACTGATAGATTAGGATCATCACGTTCAGCGGCAGCATCTCACGTTTTCTGTAAACAATGCCTATTATCTGTGACAGCTTGCTACAAAGATAGGTTACATGGTCGTCCCAGGACAGTTTTTGATTTATCACAACTCCTAACGTTTTAATCGATGGCACTATTTCTAGGGGAATACGCTGAAAACATATATCGCTTGTTAATGCGACTTTTTTTTTCCTCTAAAGATGACGACTTTAGTTTTTGAGCTGTTCATCTGTAATGCATTCTTTCGTGTCCAGTTATCAAGTTTGTCTAGTCTAGTAGTCGGCTGGTCACCTTGTAGCACCATGTTCAAGCCGCTTCTTTTGTACGTGCAGATATTCCTGTGCGGTGCAACAGCAATGGCCAGCGCACATCACAATGCGACCAACTTTGTCATCGAAGAACGTCATTCTACTTCCGCGCAAGCGTCAGCCATCATCGACGAGGGTTGAGCCACGCTGCTTCCAGCGCCATCAATGTCAATTCAAGTGGATAAAAGACGCCCCCATCCCTGGATTCCTTCAGTGGGCACGTCGGCTGGTTCAAGCCGCTTCTTTTCTACGTGCAGGTTAGTAACGAAGTATCATGTGTTAAAACTAGCAATCGTTATTTCGTCCAGCTGACTTGCCCACGTAGCTTGTATACGTTGTATTGTAACATTAAGCAAATGTTTTGGTCCCTACTGATGCTATGCGGGGACGTTGAATCCAATCCAGAAAACTCCATTGCGGAATTGTTGTCACAGTTGATTGAAGGTCAAAACAACATTAAAAAAGCTTGATGATATCGAGCTGAAATTAAAACTGTGGAGGAAACTTCTGAGATACTTAAAGGATTCAGCGATAAACTTCACAGCCTGAAAATTATGGTTCAAGACTTAAAACGTAAGCTCTTTGATTTAGAGGACAGAAGCAGGCGTAACAACCTTGTTGTGTTCGGCATACCGGAAAAGAATGATGACGCCTCTGACGACCTCATGGATAGCGTAGTCTGCAATGTGTTCAGGCATGCTTTAGACGTAAACGTAAACTCAGTCGAGCGAATTCATGGGCTAGGGCGAAGGCAGCATGATGAAAATAGGTCAGTGATCGTGGAGGTTTTTGACCACAGGGAAAAAGTTCACGTTTTCTAAAGTGGCTTCAAATTAAAAGGGAAGGGAATCTCAGTCTCGGAGGATTTCTCTGCAAGCACTCGGCACGTCAGGAAGTTTCTATGGAACAGCACTTCAGATATTAGAAAATCGGGCACAAAGGTTAAACTTGTACATGACAAAATTAAGATTGACAATCAATTGCTAACATTAGATGAAGTTCAGCATGGAATGGTCTCTGCGATCAGACCGCTTACCAGAGCAACTCGCAACAACTGAAACGACAAGAATGGGGGACTTTTCCGATGCCTAAATATTAACGCCCGTAGTGTTCTAGCAAAATGCGATGATTTAGACAGTGTTGTAATAACGTATCACCGTCATCTTTTGATAATTACTGAAACCTGGCTTCACACCGAGGTTAGTGACGATGAGATCACGCCCCAGGGTTACCGCATCTATCGCAAAGATGGGAGCAGTAGAGGCGGCCGAGTTGCAATCATATTCAAGGAAACCTTACAAGTTGAAAGATTAGGCGATATACCAGATCTTGAATGCGTAATTGTGAAAGTAGACATAGGCAATCTTAAGTTCGTAGTCAGGCCTTTTTACCGCCCCCCAGGCACAGATGAAGCATTCTTTGATAAGCCTAATGAATTTCTTTGCATGGTCCACAGTTACTCTAGTATTATAATCGTTGGCGGTGATTTCAATGTTCCTTCAGTTACATGGGATACTGATTTTCTTGTACCGTTTCAAATACAGCGAAACATTTAGTCGATATAGTCCTTTTTCATGATTTAACTTAACTAGTTAGGCAACCAACCCGCGTACAGAATGCTACTACTACAACTCTGGATCTTTTTTTTGTTAGCAACAGCATGCTGTGTCGTGTGGCAGACACCAATGTGCTGGATCAAATTTCCGATCACAAATTGGTTTACATGTGCATTATTCTTAATGACGTTCCAAAAGGCAAGAGGGAAGAAAGCGTGGTGTCTGTCTTCTCGCGCGCAAAAGACGTAGAAATACTGGACACATTAGACTTACATTTTTCTAGATTCAATTTACTTTCTGAATGTAGTACTTGTACTGTTAACAATCTTTGGTGTTTCTTTGAAAACCTTGTGTTGCAGTGCGTTCATGACTTTGTGCCAGAAAAAGTGAAAATAATAATAAATGTTAGCCCATGGATTACTATGCCAGTTGTTCGTTTGGGGCTAAAGGAAAACAGGATAAGAAAACAGCATCTTCAGAACCCCACTCAGTCGAACATGCTTAAACTCAGTAACGTGCGTAAAGAATTAAAAGACAGTATCAAGGAAGCAAAAGATCAGTACTATAACGTCACTTTAGAAAACTTCTTGCTCTCATCCCCAGCGAAATTCTGGAAGCATTTCGCCCCAAACAAGAAGCGTTTTCATAATATATGTGTAAATGGGACTACCGTAACTAATAAAGAAACTATTGCACAATCATTTAAACCGTTTTTTTTGTTCAGTGTTTACTGATGACGATGGGAGAAGGCCATGTTCAAAAACGCTTCATGATGTCCCACCAATAAGTTACCTGGCAATATCTGAGCAAGGAATCTTGTCTCTGCTTGTTAACATAGATTCCGAAAAGACGCCATAGCATACCTAACGCGTTCCTTTTGAGGTATGCTGTATGGTGCTCGAAGTTTTTGTGCATCATTTTTCAGAAGTAGCTGTCACAGCGCGTGCTTCCAGATGACTGGAAATTCGGAAAAATTATCCCTATACCCAAATCACCTAACACTTCTCTCGTCTGCGCCTATAGACCAATTTCACTGCTATGCTCATGTGCGAATGTATTAGAACATATTATATTCAAGCATGTCTCAGTTTTTCTCGACGAAAATAATCTAATCAATGACTGACAACACGGCTTTTGAAAAGGATTCTCAACCATCACACAACTGTTAAAAACCATTCATGACATTGCAGCTATTCTAGATAGGCAAGGCCAGATTGACATGATTTTCCTAGACTTCGAAAAAGCATTTGATCGCGTGTCGCATCCAAAACTTCTCGCGAAACTTAAACCTTTACTAAAGAACCGTACATTAACTTCATGAATTGAGGCCTACCTTTCTTATCGAAATCAAATAGTTTCTACAGATAACGTCCAGTGAGTGTTTCCTGATTTCACGACCAGTGAAATCAGGAAACACTCAGGGCTCTGTGCTTGGGCCACTTCATTTTTTAAATTTTTATAGACGACATTGCCAATGATATTCCGGTTTCTGTTAAGTTATTTGCAGATGATTGCATTCTTTATCAGGAAATACGTAGTGCAGACGACCAGGTTCTTTTAAACGCAGCGCTAACAAAAATATCTTCTTGTTGCGCAGTGGGGCAAATGAAGAATAATGAAAAGAAAACGGTAGCTATGACCGTTACGCGCAATCAGCTTCCTTTGAAACACTCATATTCCACCAATGGTCAACAACTATCGTTTGTTAAAACTTATAAATATTTGGGGTTTGTATTAGGTGCACATTTTAAATGGAGTGAGCATGTTGCCTACATTGAAAAGAAAGCTTTACAGAAACTAGCATTTCTAAGACGTTCTTTGCGCAAATCTACCGCGATATTAAAATTAATTGCGTATAAAACTTTTATCCGTCCGATCCTCGAGTACTCATAAGTGGTTTGGGACCCTCATAGCCAAGTAAATATTAACACACTTGAAATGATTCAAAGAAAAGCAATCCGATTTGTATATAGTCGCTACAGTGCTCTTACGTCACCCAGTGAACTGTTAAAGAAACCTGACTTGGATACATTGCTGGCAAGACGGCAACACGAACGATTGAAGTACATGTTTCTCCTTCACCACGAAAAGCTACGCATAGACAAGCACGCGTACATAAAAACGGTTCACCGCCGATCAACTCGTTCCGAGCATCCAACTAAACTGAAGGAATATTGCTGTCAAACAAAAGCCTTTAAAAACTCATTTATCCGCGCACTGTCACTAATTGAAATGCTCTTTCTGCCGATCTGGTCAACTGCGAAACCGTTCAGTCGTTCATGGAAAAACTCAAACATCAGCAACCCACTAGACTTTGATCTTTCTTTGCGCTTCTCTCTTTATTATTCCACCGCGCATCCTGAACAGGCTTTCATTTGTGTTCCACTTCTATCACTTTTTTCATATCAATGCGTTGTAATTTTGAAATGTTGCCGATTTTCGAACGGTTATATGATGTTTGTTTCTTAGGTGTATATGAGCAGATGTTTGTCATCATAGTTTCTTTGTACGTGTATGCGTAAACCACTACAATTGTGTAAGCACTGGCGTCTTACTTTGATGCACTAGTTCTTGATGGTGTAGCTCTACGTGACGAGTTTCCTTTCCTGTTGTATCTTCATATTTGTTTCCTTTTTTTAGCACCCGCCTTTGCCTAAGGCCTCATGTGTGAGGCTGGCAGTACTTCTGAAATAAATATTGTATAGGGCTGATTAATCAATACAAACTATCTCATTAGCCTAACGTGTAAAAATAAATTGTTGCAAGATGCTTCCCTGCAGGACACCTGTTTTAATGAATTTTTTGAAGAATGATTGCCTTTAAATACGAATATTGGAGTACGGTGTTGCAAGTATGAAGTGATCAATTTGTGGGCAACGTCTCTTACACCATAATGATCCAACTTTTGTCGGAGAACTTTACGATTAATGAGGTCGAAGGCCTTAGAAAAATCAAGAAAAAGACCGAGTACCATACTACGGGATTCAAAATTTTCTAGAATGTATTCTTTTTGTGGCAGTAGCGCGAGCTCAGTAGATTTATTTTTTTCCAGGAGCCACACTGTGCTGAAGCAATCAATTTGAACTTCTTAATAAAAGAGGACAAACGTTTCAAAACGATTTTATCCGATCTTTTCGAGAACTCAGGTACAATCGATATAGGACAGTAGTTGGATATGTCCTTTCTGGGACTCTTTTTATAGATAACTGTGACTTTTACTATCTGTATGTTTCGCGGGAAATGCCCTGTGGACAAACAAGACTTGAAAATGTAGGTAAGCCAGGGTGCTAGTATCTCAATAAGATACTTAACAAGTGTCATTTGAATATTGTCCGTGTCAGTGGCTTTGCTGTTACTGAGTGTCAAAAATGTCCCTACTAATTCACTCTCTGAAATTGTCTCTAGAAACATAGTTGTAGTGTTTCAATTATTCATATATTTTGCAGCAGTACTACTGGATGTTGTGCTACAAAATGACAAGGAGCAGTCGTTTAGCGCATCAGCTCATTATTGCAGTTAAATTTATGTACCATGTTTTACGATTTTTGTTTATGGCTCCGGTGGAATACTAAGCGTACTATTAAGTGCCTTCGAAACGTTTCCTGTACGCCCTTAGGATGAGTTAAATAGGTTCTAAAAACATAGTTTCTTTTCATCCCGAAGGTGTTTGGTAACAAAGTTTCGGTGTTTTTTAAAAGCTTTCAGGGCATTAGGCGGCTTACTCACTCTAAATGCCTTAAACAATTAGTCCTGCTAGTTTTCAAGCTTAAGACATTGTATATTTACCCAAGGTTTGCCACCTTTTTAGATGAGTTTAATTACTTTAAAGAAAAACATTCAAAATATACTTCGGTGAACCTATTCATAAATAAATTGTATGCTAAATTGGGGGCGCTCGCTGCGAACGCATTGTTCCCGTAGGTTCTGCGTAAGCGTTCTTTAAAGAAGATCAGTGTTTCGGGATTTATAAGTCTATAGGAAAATTCTGCACGCACTTGTTTGGGTACGTTAGTGACTTGCTTTACAAACATAATTATATGCCTGTGGTCACTTACATCGAGAATCAAGGTACCAGCCGTAAAAATGGAAGTATCAAGCTTTGATGTAAAAACATCCAGCAGTTTTGATGATTATGACGTGGTTCACGTAGAAGCTGATTCCGAGATTAAAGCCTGAAATTGGACAAGCGCTGGAAGCGCTGGAAAGCAACAGCCTACTCAACAAACCACATTCTAGCACGGCTCTGATTTCCTACGTACACGAAGATCCCCATAAGCTAAAGAAGGTCGCTGGCAAAATAGATTTACGAGTTGTGTTTTGTGCACTCGCCAAGCTTGCTGGGATATGGCGCAGGGTTAATAGTGAAGGACCTAAGAAAGAAGCATTTGATAATAAACACGCTACGCGCTATGGTAAATATGTTTTAGCGATTGTGTACAAGATAATGTTTACATGCGGGCTCTGTTACATTGGCCAAGCAAGCCAATGCTATAATGATCGCTTGAGTGAGCACGCTTACTCTCTGAAAAGCTTCATTTCTAGCCACTTAGCTGTCAGCCACTCTTTACAATGGTCCACCAAGTTTTGACAAGTGTGTGATTATGGGGAGATATAAAAATCGGCGCAACCGCGATATTAGCGAAACCTTCCACATTCAATAATTTGGTGTTAACTGTGCTAGAGTACCTTCGATGTTTCTTCCCGGCTGTGAAATTAGTTATCTAGGGTCCACTGATATGACAGGCTCTCGATAAGGTATACAATTTGGCACATGTTTGTGCGATTTTGCTGATGTTCCGTGGTTATGCATAGATTCCGTTTCCCTATATAATGCAGTCGACTTGCAATAAACATTGGTATTTAGTTCAGCGCTCTGTTCTCGTCTCTTCAATCCCCTCGTGTCCTTTGTGCTGTTAAGCACTTACTTCGTCTACAAGGCAGCACCAACCAGCCCAATCAAGCATTTTGTTAAAGTTCATTTCTAGTTCATCGGGCTCTTCTCGGTGCTTTACTGACTTCTTACAGTCATCTGCGTTATGTGTTAGCTTGATCACCACTGTGTCTTGTCGGGAAAGACAGTTCACATTTTCTTTGAAGAATTCCTATTTGCCTCCCGAGGTCCTGCGTTTCTTTCGATGACTAGCTCCATCTACTGGACATGTTGAACATGCGAAAAGCCTTTGCCGTATCCATAACTCCGAAACTTGGTGACAGGTCCACTTCTACACAGAATGCCTTCACAGTGCAAATTTGAAGCAGGTACCAAAAGATTCGGGGAAACGTTTTTTCCTCAAGATCTTCACTTAGCACACCATTCAGCTTAGTTTTTATGGGACCAGCTTCTACCTTGGCTGCTAAAAAAAGAGAAGTTGACGTACCCCACCAGGACAAGGATTCGTCGCCCTTGCAGAGGTTGCTTTTCCTGCAGGTGTAAGAAAGGTGTTGCAAAATAGACTGAAATTCTGCGAGCATCCAAAAATTGATCAGGTGGAGCTGCTTAGCCTCGTAACAAGCACCGTTGGACGAGCGAAAGATGACGAAATTGGTCGACTCGCTAAGGAGGAAGTCGAGTTTCTTCCGCGACGTCAAGAGGCTCGACAACGGCCTAGTGCCGTCGACGCCACCCTACGAAGGGACGATTCAGAGCTTTTCTAATCTGATGACGAAGGAGGGTTTGTGCTTATGCCGAAGCATTTGTGCGACAACAAGGCTGAAAAAACCATGCGGAAGAACTTCAAGGTGCTCCCAGTCACCAAACGAACTAGAGTGAGGACGCAAGCGGCAAAAATGTGTGACAAAGTGGGGCTAACCACTCTGGCAAAGTTCGTAAAAACGGAAAAAGGCCTGAGCCTCTCAGTCTTTTTTTCAGTAAAAACACAAGGAAGGCAATCTCCTCAGCCATCGTCTCCGAGCGTGGTACTTGGCAGCATTCTGTTGCATTGTATCTTCAGAGGTCTCTAGCAATCCTGCCCATTCATGCACCAAGTTGAATTCAGAGCCAATCACCGTCAGTGATTACCTCCGGACTGATTGCCCGAAACTAGTAAGTGCCTTCACTGTTGATTTCAACGACTTGTTTTCTTCTCTACCTCATCACCCTGCGTGCGATAGTTAGCCAGTGCATTGAACGTTATGGCTACACCAAATTTCACAATGCATGTGAAATTTATGTTCAAAGGTTTTTAGAACTACTGCACTTTTATCTACTTTCCACCTTTGTACTTCATAAGCACACCTTCTACACTCAGCGGGAATAGTGCATTGGCTCGTGTTTAGCTCCGGTTCTTAGGGACCTTTTACTCGCACGGTATGACAGAAGTCTCACGGCTCACTTTCATCTGGCAAGCTCAGTTAATAGTGTTCGGCTACGTTGACAATTTTTCGGTGTTTTACCGCATCGAGCAACTTGAGCCTCGGCGAACCACCGGTGAGATATTTGACGTATTTCGTCATAAAATGAAGTAACTTGAACTACCGTCAGGGATTATTTCTGATGACAAGCTACGATTTCTAGACTTAGACATGCTTTTTTTTTGTTGACCATGTATGTTAGTGGTACGTGCCACGCTAAAAGAAAAGTCTTCTTCCTTTTTATGTCCGCCCTTTTGGAGCTAGTCAAGCGTACCATCGCTTTTTTTTCTGCATAAAGGCAGCTCTAACTCGCTGTTGTCACCACAGGGTAGAATGTAGCTTTTTACACCAAGTTAATCGTCTTTAACAAGCAGGTTTTCCTAATAACCTGCTAACTTCTATCGCCGACGCTCTCCTTACGTCACTAAGAGTGCATGATAAGGGACAAAGCAACAGCCTACTCAAGAAGTGGCATTCTAGCACGGCTGTTATTCTATACGCACACGAGATTTCCCATAGGCTAAAGAAGGTTGCTGGCAAAATAGGTGTACGAGTTGTGTTCTGCGCACGCGACAAGCTCGCTGGGCTATGTCGCAGGGTTAACAGTGAAGGACCTAAGAAAGACGCATGCACTAAGAAACACGCTATGCTATATGGTGAATGTGTTTTAGCGATTTTATACGAGATATTCTTTACATGCGGGCTCTGTTACGTTGGCCAAACAAGCCGATGCATTATTGATTGCTTTAGGGAGCACGCTTACACTCTAAAAGGCTCCGTTCCCAGCCATTTGGCGGATAACTGTAAAAAATGTGACTGTCAGCAAATTTTTGGCAAGTGTGTGATTATAGGGCGATATAAAAATAGGTGTGAGTGCGAGATTTGCGAAGCCTTCCACAGTCAACAATTTGGTGCTTACTGTGTTAGCGTACCTTCGATTTTTCTTCACGGCTGTGAAATTACTTATCTAGGGTCCACTGATATGACTGGCTCTTGATCAGGTAGGCCGTTTGGCAAATGTATCTGCAATTTTGCTGATGTTGCGTGGTTATGCGCACGTTCTGTTGCTATATATTGCAGTTGGTTTGCAATCAACTTTGGTTGTTAGTTTAGCACTCTGTTCTCGTCTCTTGTATCCCCTCCCGTCGTTCGCGCTGTTAAGCACTTCCTTCGTCTATCATACCTTCGCCGCCGCGGACATGTCCTTTGTTTGTTTTATCAATGAAAATATTGTAGCGGCAAAAAGAATGAGGAAGTTCTCTCAGTTTGGAAGACAATGACGGGACTTATCTCCACCTGGGAAACCTTTGCGATTACTGTGAATACATCAACTCTGCAATCGTGGTTCTGGTTTCTTCTCGTAACATCTGGTGGAAGTGCTGGGGTACCAGAATGGAACTTTGCAGCGGACGTCATCTGCCTGACGCCAGAAGGGCAAACCAACAGCCAAGGTCTGAGCCAGCATCGATGGCAAACCAAGCGCGCCAACGGTCATGCCAGCTGTCTTCCTGACTCATCAACAGGACCCTGGGCGCGCAATGGTACGCGCGGCAATGGTACAAGACACATGAAGCGGATCTCACGAACTGAAGCGTCCGTAAACGGTTATTGCGAGATTCGTTTGGCAGACTGGTCGGTCGTCAGCTGGCCGCAAAGAACTGGCAGGCCGTGCTAAGAGTTCAAAAGAGTCGTATGTCGTCTACATACAAGATGTACCATCTTTCTGACGTAAAGCTGATGACAGCATGACCAAGGCTGACAAGATTGGGCGCATTTTAAAAGTGTCGCCGATGATGCCTTCAACCTCCTTATGTGCAGAAATTGTAGTACGGTGGATGAAATCATTTTTATTTATTTATTTTTATTTAATAATACTGTCAACCCTCGCTTGAGGGTCATAACTGGGAGGGAGTACAATATGAGTACAAACAGAACACCTAAAAAAACCACTAAGCAATAAACACAGGAAGACAGAATGGGCAGTACTTCAACCATTACCAAAATAAGCATAAATTTCTCTGTCAAAAGTTTGTACATCCGTACTATTATTAACATGTTGGGGTAAAGAATTCCATTGTTCTATAGCATCCGGGAAAAATGACCACCGAAAGATGTCAGTGCGAGCGCTGAAAGGTTCAATGGGGGTATCATGATTCAATTTAGTGCTACGTTTTCCGGGAAGGCGCATGTGCTCGTCTTTATGTATTTTGAATATCCCTTGGATAATACGCAAAAATGTTTTAAGTTTTTGTTTCCGTCTTCAAATTTCCAGTGATTCTAAATTGCATGAATTTAGCATATCAGTTACTGAATCCCGCCTTCTATATCTAGGAGGAGGAGGAGGAGGAAGGGAAGAAATGAAAGGCAGGGAGGTCAACCAGACGCACGTCCGGTTTGCTACCCTGCACTGGGGGAAGGGGTGAGGGGATAAAAGGAGAAGAGAGAGAGAAGTGAAGGGCAACGTGTATGTTGGTGGGACCTTGTCCATTGCACGCTTATAAGCGGTCGCGTAGTCCGGTCGTCTTCAGAAAACTTAGCAGTGCCCGCGTCGCTTTGCTGGCCAGCGACGCGTAGAGCCATGAGCCAAGTATCTTCTCTTCGGAAAGAGGTCTACTGTCTAGTGTCTCCAACGTTTCGCGTAGCAAATTGCGTTCGCTCGCAAAACGTTCACATGAACACAGTAGATGTTCTATTGTCTCGTCAGTGTCGCACGAATCACATCGGGAGCTATCCGCCATTCCTATGCGAAAGGAGTACGCCTTTGTAAAAGCTACTCCTAACCACAGGCGGCTTCTATATCTAGAGCACGCAAATCGACCTGCACGCCTCTGAATACGTTCTAACTTGGTGACTAAGGGTTTCTGTTGAGGGCTCCAAACCACAGAGGCGTATTCCAGTCTAGGTCTAATATATGTGTGGTATGCAATCAGCTTTACGTGTTTCGGTGTTTTATGCATCTTTGCTCGTAGAAAACACACATTTTAAATGACTCAGAACAAACCGATTCAATGTGACTGTGCCAAGTTAGGTTGTTCGTAATTGTCACCCCTAAGGAGTGTCGGTGCTTCGAATAGGCAAAAGGCCGCCGAGTTGCACAAGCGTACGACAGATTGTTAAATACCGCCGTGAACTCGTCATCTGAACATATACCACGGCCTATCCAACCCGCGGTAACTGAATACATCACGCGCCTTATGCGCCTTGAGCTTGAGGCCATGTCTCCAGCTCCGATTATTCATTCTGCAATGTCCGTTACACAGTTCCCGCAATGTCTTTTAAAACACTGCAAAAAGTTCGTGGACTGCGCATTGGGCGTTCTTTACATGAGTCCTTTCTAGCCGTGGTAAAGTGTACATAGGTCAGTCGGAAAGTTGCTTCAAAGTTCGTCGTAGAGAGCACGATTCTTGTTTTTTGAAATTTTCATCGGCATCGCATCTTGCAGTTCACTGCACAGAGTGCGGCCGCTATTCTTTTTTTTTGAAGTGCTTTTTCGATCCAACAATCAATAACCTCGTGAGTTAACGAAAACTTTTCACATAAGAAAAAGAAGAGAACAATGCGTCAGCCAGCCTTCGGTTTTGCTGCGTGATACAGAGTTTGTTTTTATATTATGTTTCTGGATAATCTTGCCGCTTTTATTCTGTGTTCTCGAGTTGCCTTGGTTGTACTTTATGCCTGGACACGCATGCGTTGTTTTTGATAGCCTTCTTATATAATCTTCTCTTTCCAATAAATGTTTAATTGCGAGACAGCTCTTGTCCTCTTTGCCTTCTTGTTTGTCCTTGCGCTTGAACGACAGTTATACCATGCTCATTCAACTAACCCAACTATCGATTCAGTCTCATGATTATCATGTTTGCACCTTTCATATACCTTCATCATTTATTCACGTCCCGTAATACCGAATTTGGTACATGCGTAGCTACCGAAACGACCTCGAGTGCATATTCTTCGTTCAGCGAACTGGGAGCGCAGAGAAAAACACAAAGGACGAAGCGAGGAACCACACAACACGAGCGCTCAACTATCAACTGATTTATTTTCCACATCGGAAGGACATATATAAACACAAAATGCGCATGTCAAAACAGATTATGACGAAATCAAGGGCAGCATGCGAAGCGTGTAATCAAGGCACTTGTCTAAGGGTTATCTAGGAAGCTGATTTCACAGTCAAGTAGTGAGAAGGAAGGATGACTTATACATTGGTCCGTATTCCTGGAAATGTGATAGGCTTCCGAAATTTCGCGCGTAGTTTGATGAGGATGCCGGAACAGAATAATTGTATTCTCAAACAGGGGTTGGCACTTGCACGAAACGCAATGTGACGCTAAATGGGAGTAAGGTGTATTTTTCAACGAGCTTCTGTGTTCCCTGAGACGCACGTTCACACATCGGCCGGTCTGGCCAATGTACATACGTCCACAAGAAAGGGGTATCTTATATGCTACTCCGGTGATGCACTTAACAAACTTAACAAACTTACGTCCCTTTCTTGTGGACGTATGTACATTGGCCAGACCGGCCGATGTGTGAACGTGCGTCTCAGGGAACACAGAAGCTCGTTGAAAAATACACCTTACTCCCATTTAGCGTCACATTGCGTTTCGTGCAAGTGCCAACCCCTGTTTGAGAATACAATTATTCTGTTCCGGCATCCTCATCAAACTACGCGCGAAATTTCGGAAGCCTATCACATTTCCAGGAATACGGACCAATGTATAAGTCATCCTTCCTTCTCACTACTTGACTGTGAAATCAGCTTCCTAGATAACCCTTAGACAAGTGCCTTGATTACACGCTTCGCATGCTGCCCTTGATTTCGTCATAATCTGTTTTGACATGCGCATTTTGTGTTTATATATGTCCTTCCGATGTGGAAAATAAATCAGTTGATAGTTGAGCGCTCGTGTTGTGTGGTTCCTCGCTTCGTCCTTTGTGTTTTTCTCTGCGCTCCCAGTTCGCTGAACGAAGAAAATGAATTACCAACTGGCCCACATTTTGATCCTTCTCGAGTGCATAGTCAGCGTGGCGTGTAATCACGGCGCACATGGGATGAAACTCGTGATTTACACGTTTGGGTCTGTCACTTGAGCTCGCAATGCAGTCATGTGATACCATACCAGTTTTGCAACATCTCATGAGCACGAAACTAGCGCAATAGCAGCAAGACGATAAAATGTTATTGATTACATTCATGACTGGGATGGTGTGAATAGTGGTGCATGGCCGTGATGGTTCGAGGAGGCAGCTGGTGACGTTAATTACCGTGTGGTCACAAGCGAAGAGCAGATGATGACTGAGGCGGAGAAGGAGCATACACTGGGAGGAAAGAAGAAGAGCGGAAGCAGACTGTACGGAACAGAATTTCAAGAAAATAGAACATTTTGCTGTTCTCAAGATGGTGTTTCGTCAATTGCCTATAAACAGGAAAAAGCAATACCACAAAGCGCTGTTCTGCCTCCATTACTATTCAATATTTTAATAAGCTC
The DNA here is from genome assembly GCA_013436015.1 of Rhipicephalus annulatus. Taxonomy (NCBI): domain Eukaryota; kingdom Metazoa; phylum Arthropoda; class Arachnida; order Ixodida; family Ixodidae; genus Rhipicephalus; species Rhipicephalus annulatus. Next base: position 471,633 of record WOVY01010058.1, read on the forward strand.
GATACCATGCAATGAGAATGTTCAGACGTATGTAAAAGCTGATGATATCGCGTTCTTTTCGTCAGCTCATGACATTCACGCTCTCTATCAAAACCTCCAAGTGTACTTATCTAAAATAGAGCACTGGCTACGCATTATTCATCTATATCTAAACGTGAACAAGTCTGCATTATTCGTATTTCCGATAAAAGACCAAGTACACATATCTTTCTCATACAAAATGATACCACTTCACAAGTGCAAAGCATCAAATATCTAGGACTGATATACGACAGCTCTCTAGTATGGCGAAACCACATCGAATACATTGCTGCAAAGGGTGTTCGGGCTTACTACGGAGGATAAGCAAGAAGAGATCGAGAATGCACAGAGCCCCATTATTATCAATATACCGCGTGTATGTAAGGCCGATTCTAGAATTTGAATTGTCTTATACTCCGGGGCATCTGCCTATAAGCGACGTCGCCTTGTTCGTCTGAAGAAGCACATACTGCGCATGTGCTTAGGGGTACCTAAATGTGTAGCGATTAACGTTTTATAAATAGAAGCTAGAATTATCTCACTCCTCACCAGATTCAGAATATTGACTGTGCAAACGTACTTAAGGCCATTTGAATATCCTTTGAGGCGTAAAGATACAGTTTTTATTGCACAAGGTGGTTTATTTTTTTAGTGACTTTGGCCTATATTTCACACACCTCAAGTAAACTTTGTACAGTCTTTTTTAGATCCACTGTCTGTGCAAATTAGGGAGGTCCTGCGAATTACTAGCTCGACAAGTTCTTTCCAAATATACTTTGATGACATTTTCTCTAATAGTGCTAAACACTTGCCGAGTAATGTGTTACTGCAAGCACATTTCATTGCGACAGACGCTTCACAGCGAGACAAAGAGAGCGGCATTGGTATATTCTGCCCTGTTCTAGATTGGTCCTTTTGCCTCCGAATTCTAGATTCCACAACTACCTTTATTGCAGAATATTTACCCATAGTATTGGTCCTTTGAAAACTGCCAACATCGACGGATTCCGCCGTAATAATAACAGAATCCTTGTCAGTCTGTAGTGCGCTCACGACATCCGGTGATTCGAAAGCATTAGGTCAATTCAACTCCCTAGTACCGAATCACTTTACCCAGATGCGATTAGTATGAGTGCAGAGCGTAGAGGCACTTCTCAAAATGAAACAGCTTATGCACTAGCGAAAGCGCTGTTATACGGACCAGTTATCAGTGTTATCCTCACAACAGCCTTTATAGTGGCTTCTAGATTTCAGAAGCAAATGAATGCGAGAATTCTCTACACCATCTTTAAAAATGATCTGAATTCATCTATCTAATGACACCCTGAAAAACTCCCTCATGTCATAACCAATGCCTGGAAGTTTTATTCAGTAGATTAGCTGTCGTATTCCTCCAATAAATGTTTATTTGTTTAGAGCAGGCTGGACTCCATCTCCACTTTGTTCTTTTTGTGGAGAATAGGAAACTGTGAAGCACATTTCGATTTCTTGTAGAAAGTTTTCAACATTAAGAGAGGTATTACTAGAAATGCCCTGACGAATCCTTGGCTTAGCTTTGAGAACGTCAATTTTACTATCTCTGGGCGCTCATACCCCAGGGCACAGCAACGGGCAAGTGTGCGCAGCCATGCAAGACATTATTTTACAGTTTAAGAGATTTTCTTATTAACCTCTGTTTCAGAAGGACCAGAGAGACCGCAGAACCGATACGTCTTCGGTTTATTGTTGACAGAACAAAAAAAATGTGTAGAGCGTGACCCTGGCTGCTTCTTCTTCCTCGCCTCCGAGCTCCATCTTCAATCTGTTTTCTACATCTTCCCGCCGGCCAGATTCAACCGAAGCAACCTTCGAGCGAATACAACAGTTGAATCGGCCTCTTGACTAATTTTCCTTCAGGTGTACGAAACAAGCATGTTCTCACTAGTCCATCCTTGCCTGGAAAATCTTTTCGATCTTGCAGAGTTTCCACCGAGTTCTTTTTCGCGCTTCTCCAAGCAGAAGTACATCTCCTTCTTGTACATTTGCGTGACGCTCTGTTTTTCTGCTGGCACACTTAAGCTCCCTTAGGTACTCCTTTTTCCATCTGGTCCACCATGTTATCATAGCCTGTTTTCTTGCACTCCAGTAATTCAGCAAACTGTATTCTCCGAGTCTGTTTTCTTCCTGCTTGTTCATTGCTTGCCTGCCTCCTATAACGTCCGCCGGTGTGATGGGTTGTGGCTCGTTAGGATCGTCATACACATAAGTGAGAGGCCGGTTGTTAAGTACTCCTTCTGCTTCAACAACCACAGTCCGTAGTTCTTCTTCATCCAAAAGTCGATCTTCTATAGTTTTTGCCATGGATGTCTTAAAGCTTCTGATCAGTCTTTCATAAAATCCTCCCCACCATGGAGCTAACTCTACAATAAACTTCCATTTTATTTTGAGGTTACTGGTATACTGTTGAACCCTTTCATCTTCCATCTTTAATAACTTGTTCATCTCTTTCTCAGATTTTTTGAATGCTCTTGCATTATCACTGTAAATAGTTGTACACAATCCTCTTCTAGCTACGAATCTTCGTAATGCTTGTATAAACGCTTCTGATGACATCTTCTTGACCAACTCCAGTTGTATGGCTCTTGTTACTGCACACGCAAATATCACAATGTAAAACTTTGTAACTTTTCCGCCTTTCTCCTCTCGAGCATTTAGCGGTCCAGCAAAGTCTATACCAACAGTGTCGAATGGCCTCGTCTGTGTAATCCTGTCAGCTGGTAGAGGTGGAATTTCTTGTGCCATTGGTCTAGAATTGAATCTCCTACATGTGATGCATTTCTTTATCACATATTTCACCATCTGTCGGGCACGCAGAATCCAAAACTTCGTTCTTAGATGTGTCAATGTTGCCGCAACGCCACCGTGCATTGTTACTTGATGCGCGTTTAGAACTAGGAGTTCTGAAAAGTGACTTTCTCTTGGTAAAATAATAGGATGCGTCTCATCAAAACTCAAATCACTCCACTGAAGCCTCCCTTTTACTCTCAGGACACCTTGATCATCTTCGAAGATGTTCGTGCCGTACAGATTCATGTTGTCATATATTGGTGTCACTGCATTTTGTAGCGTTTTCTGCTCCTGCTTTATCAGCACAAACTCTGCCTTGTCCAATTCTTCTCCTGTCAGCGAACCTGTTTTCCTTTCTTTTCGTCGGTTTCCTATATAACGCATCACCCACGCGGTAACTCGTAACGCTTTCTTGTATGATCCAAATCTGCTCACATCAATTATCTTTTCTTCACTCGTGGTAGTAGTTAAGCATGCCACTGTCTTTTCTTCGTCTTTGTTGTCATCACTGTCCGATTCATGCGTGATGTCATAATCAGGGCTTTGTTTTTCATTCTTGATCCACGTGGGGCCTTTCCACCATAATTCACTGTCCAGCAAACGTTTCATCTTCATCCCCCTTGTCATAAAATCTGCAGGATTTTCATCACTTTTAACATAACCCCATTGACTCTGATTGGACTTGCTCTTAATTTCTGCTGCGCGGTTGCGAACAAACAGATCTTTCGTCTTGTTTGACTTTATCCAGCATAACACAATTTGAGAGTCAGTCCAGAATTTCACATTCCTCAGTTTCCTGATAAAATTCTCGGTTATAGGACTGGCCAATCTGACTGATATTGTGGCCGCCAACAACTCCAATCTTGCTAGTGTGATCTTTTTGATTGGAGCGACTCTACCCTTTGCAATGATTAAATTTGCTTCATTGCTTCCATCGGAGTATTCTGTTACAATGTATGCTACTGCTCCATATGCCATTGGACTCGCATCGGAGAACACGTGCAGAGTCGATGCTTTCACTTCAGCTTGTCTGTTGTCATAGCATCAGTTAACGGTGAAGTCATCTAAGTGCTGAAGCTCCTCCGACCAGTCCTTCCAAGTTGATCTATGCTGGCTTGGTAACGGGTCATCCCATTTCAGTTTATCCATCCAAATTTTTTGCAGCAATATTTTTGCTCTGACTGAAAATGGTGTCAAAAAACCTAAAGGGTCATATTGCTTTGCCGTGTCCTGCAAAACCTGTCTTTTTGAGAGTTGTCTCGTGTCCTTGTCATTTCGCCATGTAGTGTCGGGAAAGCTCAACACGTCGTCTACGAAATTCCATTTCAGTCCCAAAATTTTGATTTGTCCCTCTTTTCTTATCCCTCGATCCAGATCCTCTCCTTCTTCATCAAAGTGTTTTCTTAGCTCGGCGTCATTTGAAATCCATTTTCTTAAATTCATTCCCGCATAGCGAAAAATATCTCGTGCTTTTTTGTATATCTTTGTCGATGTCGAGTATTCGTCGGCTCCTAGTAAAACGTCATCGACGTAGATTCCTTTCCGGAGTTGCGCCACAACTGCAGGATATTTTTCTTCGAATTTATCCAAATGTCGATGAATCGTGGCCGCTAGAAGGAAGCTACTTGGTGTAGTTCCGAAAGTAACCCTCGTCATCCTCCACGTTTTTATCTTCGGGGTTGACATATCTTCGCTGGGTATTCTTTCCCACCATATGAATCGCAGTGCGTCTCGGTCATTTTCATGTATCTTGATCTGCAAGAATGCTTTTTCCACGTCGGCTGACATAGCGATCTTGTGATGTCGAAAGTTCATCAGCAAGCTTGTGATGTCGGGGTTTAGGTTTGGCCCCTTTTCCAAGTTGTCATTTAAGGATTCACCTGGATTCTGCCTTGACGATGCGTCGAAGACGATCCGTATTTTTGTCGTTGTTCGGTCCTTCTTGATTACTGCTTGATGCGGCATGTAGTATACAAATTTGTTCTGTATATCTGATCCAGCATCTTCTTCGACGTTTTCTGCTATTTCTTGCTCAAAGTACTCTCGAATAGCTTTGTCATAGGCTAGGAGTTCATCTTTATCCTTGCATAATTTTTTGGTCACCTGGATAAGCCTCTTCTCTGCAATGGTGGTGTTGTCGTCCAATGTCACGTTTTCCTTCCATGGTAGCCGCACTTGGTATCTTCCTGCCTTGAACTCCATTGTTTGTCGGACGTAGTCTAGCACATGTTCATCGTTCATCTTTGTTGCTGGGTTCTCCTTGATGCCCATGTTTTCCATGTCCCAGAATCTCTGCAGTTGGTCCGCAGTCGTGTCCGACTTGGCACTGACCTTGAGTACCATAACCGTCGATGATTTCAGCGGCACACAATGAAGTCCTACAGGACCTTGGACCGTCCATCCCAATATTGTTTCTATTGCCATTACTTTTAGATGAATCTCGCAAATGCGACCAGTGACGACAGTCCAGTAATAATCTGCTCCAATTAATATAGAAGTTTCCATATTTTTTCTTTCTTTGTCCTTCTTCTGGTTGTCATCAGCCAAACGAATTCCCATCGATCTTGCTCTTTCGTGTATTGTCAATGGTGGCGATGGTAGCACGTCACAGGATATAACTTCTATCTCCAGTGCCTCAATCGTGACTGGCTCCGAGATGGGATCCTTCCTCACGCTGACCTCGACGACTTTCATGTCTATTTCCATCTCTCCTCCTCCAAATGATCCTACAGTAATCCTTTCGGATCTTTTTACCTTGCACGCTAGTTTTCTTGACAAGCTTTTGAGGATGAATGTCCTCTGACTCCCGTTGTCCAGCAGAATCCGTGCGTAGCACCCGCTGCCTTCTCCCTCCGTCCACGAAAAGGCTGTCTGCAGTAGTATGCACTTCTGTTCATCAGACTGCTGTGCGTGCATGTTGCAGGACTTGCTGGTGTCTAACCGGTCAGGTTGCGCGCTTTTAAGCACTTGCTCAACATCCCCGCTTTGCTGCTGTGCTGACTTTCCTGCAGGCGTACGTGGTCGACACATGGATGTCGCGTGCCTTCCCTTGCATGTTTTGCAGCGTACGTTAGCACGGCATATCTTCGCCGTGTGGTGAGGTCTGGTGCATCTGAAGCACCTTCGTTCCCGTTGTAAGGCTTCTTTCTTCTGTTGCATAGTAATGCTTCTTCTGCAATCTTCCGTATAGTGTCCAGTCATCTCACAGAAGATGCATTTCTTAATCGATATGCTTTGAAGCGTAGATGTTCTAGTCCGCCTCATACTGTGCGGTGAATGGGTCATGTCGTATTTTTCCTCTCGAGTTTCTTCTCTGCTGCGTATATATATGTTTAAAAACTCCATAATTTCTTTCAAACTGCTCGTGCTGTTTCTTGACGCTGAGTTCGATTCCGTAGTTGCTGGTCTGTTGTCACCTTTCTTTAACTCCTTCATCTTCATCTCAATCCTCATATCCACCGGTAGCGCAGATTTTACAACAGGAGCTATCACTGTGGCGTAACTATCCATTTCCACTCCTAACGACTGCAGTGCTCGTGTGTTCACTTGCAACTTTTGGAAGAGTTTCTTCGACCCATCTACATCTTTAGGACTCTTCACTGCTTCCAAATTTGCAAGCTCTTTTATGTAGTTTTCTTTTAAATTATCTTCTCGTTCGAAGGTTTCTTTCAAAAGAGCGACTGCATGCTCGTAATTCTGATCAGAAAACTGTAAGCCTTCTATGAGGGAAGCAGCCTCCCCACTCAGAGACGCCAGAAGAGAATTAAATTTTTGATTCTTCGGCATATTCACTCTGTTATGCACCGATGTCTCGAACTGATGCCAAAACCTTGGCCATGCTGTTTTTTCCCCATCAAACTTGATCATTTCAAGGCGTGGCAACTTAACAAGCTCTTGCGTCTCCGAGATTTGGTCAGTACCTTGCACTGAACTCGCCTGTTCTGTGACTATTCTCGTAGTCAGTTGCGTCGCTTGTTCTAACTCGCGTAATCGCTCCTCAATTTTTGTCGTTGCAGCGACGATCTTCATCTCATAATGCAAAACTCTTTCAAATTCTGCCTCCGCGCTGTCTTCTTCAATGAACGGTTCTATCTGTTCGTTAACTTGTCTTAGCGTCTGTCACACGCTCTTCATCTGGTTTAGAAGCGTCATAAGTTGCGCTCGATCGGCGTCTTCTTCTATCTTCTTATCGATTTCGCTCGTAAGCGTCGTCACATTTGCTTGAAGCGTCTTCCGCTTCTTCGATAGGACCTCTTTATTCATGCCTAAAACGTGGTGAAAGAGCTCTTGCCTTTTTATGTGTGTCGCCAACAGTCGTCGGTCGTGGTCCTTCTCTTGACGGTTCGTCCTTGAGCCAGACGCCACTGCTTCTTTCTTCAACCCGTTGTTGCGAATGGGGTTGAAGTCTCTGCGTCTGTCTTCAGATCAATCCTGGTCACGGCACCATGTTTCAGAAGGACCAGAGAGACCGCAGAACCGATACGTCTTCGGTTTATTGTTGACAGAACAAAAAAAATGTGTAGAGCGTGACCCTGGCTGCTTCTTCTTCCTCGCCTCCGAGCTCCATCTTCAATGTGTTTTCTACAACCTCATTACCAAAAAGTTCTCAGTTAACCCATGCAGGCTATTGAAAAATTTTCTTTGATGTCAAATATTTGTTGCTCATTCATTAGGAACTAATTGATCAAAAATTTTCTCAAAAATAATTTACAAAAAAAGTTCATATTTTTGTTAATGTTCTTTTCGGCAGTGTTTAAATATACACAATCGCGTCTTTTCTTAGGCTAACCGATTCTTAGCCGATTCCCCAGGGTGGGTGTGAGCCACAAGTTTAGGATCTACATCTGTATTTGTTACGGTATTTTATCGAGTTCCTCGCTGCACCAGCGTCCTGCTGTTCGAGTGACCTGGTGTGACTGCTGCGCCGGCGCTGAGATCTCGTGCTTGGTTTCTGCGTGCACCAGAAGCCTGCTGGTCGAGAGACCTGGTGTGACTCTGCAACAGCGCCATGATCCCGTCCTTGGCTCTTTGGTGCGCCAGCGGCCTGCTGCCTTTGCGGCCTCGTGCGGGTGTTCCAGATCGACGAAGGGTGATGCCACGTCTAGTGGCGGCTGGCTAACCGCCAGTCAGACACGGCACTAACCTGCGATCAACCGGCCGTAACGACTCCTTGCCGACCTGCCAAAACTGGGCCGCACGTGTTGACGAGCCATCGCGACCTTCACTGGGCCAACCAGTGATGCCACCGTGACGGCGACAACCATGGTGACTGGGACGACATCATGAGGAGGTGAATGTAGGAGTACGCGCCACGTCACGAGGGTAGACGGGGGGTTAAATGCGTAAGAGTACTCAGACTGTAAATAATTTGTCTGGTTTCTAGTAATGTCTATAAAGTCGTGTGTGTTTCATGTTTGAAGGCCCTGAATGCTAAGTCATTTCAATGAACGGATCCTGGGCCCGCAATCATGTTTCCATCAGAATGACAGATATGGCATTGTGATGTTGTGACTAATCATATATCTTCATAGATGATGTTATGACTAGTCACTAATGGTCGTCATACAGTCAAGTTATGCCATACGAATTTTGGTATTGATACCATTATCGAAATGACCAGGAGAGTGAATAGTCAAAGGCGGCTAGACAGACAGACAGACAGACAGACAGAGAGACACAGACACAGAGAGACAGACACAGGCACAGAGAAACAGAGGGACACAGGCACAGAGAAAAAGAGAGACACAGACACAGAGAGACAGAGAGACAGAGAGACACAGACACAGACAGACAGAGATACAGAGACACAGACAGACAGAGAGACAGAGAGACACAGACAGACAGAGACACAGACAGACAGAGAGACAGAGAGACACAGACACAGACAGACAGAGAGACACAGAGACACAGACAGAGACAGACAGAGAGACAGACACACACAGACAGAGAGACAGAGAGACAGACAGACACAGACAGACGCTCAAGGTTGCCGACGTTCGCTATAAAATGCTTCGGACCTAATGAAGTCTTTTAAAACAGAAAGTGAACAACCAGACGCCACAGACTGCAAAAAGAGTAACAAGTGGGGGTTTCAATGCTCCAACCCGTTACAAAAGGTAGTTTTTCATCGTTTATTAACAGTGGCACACTCTTCCGGCATCATTCTTCATTGTGACTATCCACTGCATGAACAATATGCACAAAATTTCTTGGAAGTGTTGAGCGGATGTGACGCTTTTCAGAAGAATGACAAACGATAGCCTAGCGAATGCCGGCCTGCTACCCAGAGGTTATTGTTACTATTACCGCAGTGGGTACCCAGCAAGTGTGCTTGCAGCGGTTACCTAATCAGTGGTAAGAAAAAGATCTGAAGGGCCACTCTTCTAGCTTTCCCTGTGACTGTGCTGCACCTTCCGCGCAGGCCTGGCGTTTTTGGTAAAAAAGCACCCATACTATTTCACTATAAAACCACTGTGCCTTAGAAGAGCCGCTGTCTATCGAATCAATGAGAGAGTATCAACAGAACAACAAAACCCGCAATGCTTGGGTTGAAAAGCACATTTTTATTTGCTTCTAGACTCAGCCGTGCACTGTGCAATGAAGCTAGTACGCTATAAATGATTCAGAAAAAAAACACACTGAAAGCGAGAATAGTCTACAGCATGTACGTGCTTTGTCGTTATCGACCTCTGTCGACGTTACAACTCTTTTCACAAAAGTGTTGCAAAGGTTAGCAGTGATGGCGTAGTGGTTAAAACATCAGCCTTGCATGCAAGAGGCCCGTGGTTCGAATCCCGCTACCACACAAACCCCAACCGGAATAAAAAGAGTATGGGTGGTGATGGAGCTGCATTGAGAGGCCTGGAGTACGGCCTCACCAGTGACCACCGCCGGTGACCACCATAGGAAGTTTGGCCACCCTGGTGCAGTATCTAGCCAATACCTCGCACATGCATGCCTCAATAAACTCACGGCTCTCAGTCCCCAGCGGCTGCGAAGCAACTAATCATGGTGGCGGTCAGATCTGCAACGCACCAGACGGCACTAAGAATCTATAAATCCGGACAGGCCGCCGTTGGAACCTTAACAACAGCTTGCTTAACAATCGACCGCAGTCATACTATCAATCAGGTAATAGAGAAATGCTCAGAATATAGCCAACCACTATACATAGCCTTCATTGATTACGACAAGGCGTTTGACTCAGTAAAAATATCAGCAGCCATGCAGACACTGTGGAATCAGGGCGTCGACAAAGCATATATAAACATCCTGGAAGTAATGAACAGGGGATCAACTGATACCACAGTGCTTCATAAAGAAAGTAACAGAACACCAACCATGAAGGGTGTAAGGCAGGGGGATACAATCACCCGAACACTATTTCCCGCGTGCTTACAGGGGGTCCTCAGAGGTCTAGATTGGGAACAGTTAGGCATAAGAGATAATGGAGAGTACCTTAGTGACCTGCACTTCGCCGATGTTATTGCATTGCTGAGTATCTCAGGGCACGAATTGCAACTCATGATTATCGAGTTAGATCAGGAGAACAGAAAAGTAGGTCTTCAAATTATTATGCACAAAACGAAAGTAATGTACAACAACATCGGAAGAAAACAGCGCTTTGAGATATCTGATAGTGCACTTGAAGTTGTAAAAGACTATGTCGACTTAGGGCAGGTAATAACCATGGAGCCGAACCATGAGACTTAAGTAACTAGAAGAATAAGATTGCGGTGGAGCACATTTGGCAAGCACTCTCAAATTATGACAGATACATTGCCACTATCCTTCAAGAGGAAGGTATATAACAGCTACATCTTGCCGATACTTAGCTGCAGAGCAGAAACCTGGAGACTTACAATGAGGGCGCAGCTTAAATAGAGGACGACGCATCGAGTAATGGAAAGGAAAATGGTAGGTGTAACCTTAAGAGACAAGAAGATAGCAGAGTGGATTAGGAAACAAACTGGGTTTAAAGATAATATAGTGGAAATCAAGAAGAAGAAATGGACATTGGTCAGGCATGTAGCCCGTAGATAGAATAACCGCTGGTCATTAAGGGTAACTAACTGGATTCTTAGACAAGGCAAGTAGGTTAGGGGGAGACAGAAGGTTAGGGGGGCAGATGAGATTAAGAAGTATGCGGGTATAAATTGGCAGCAGCAAGCACAAGACCAAGTTGACTGGCGGAACATGGGAGAGGCCTTTGTGATACAGTGGACGTAGTCAGGCTGATGATGATGGTGATGATGATGAAGATGATGATGTTGGTGGTGATGATGGAAAGGTGAACAGATCTAGATGTTTTGTTTGCCACAAATTTCAAAAGCGTAAAAAAGAATACTCTTTTGGTTATTGCAACTCCTTCATCGAGTTACGCTCTCTGTTTTCCCATCCTTTCATGGGCCACTCACCAGGCGCCATACCAAATTTTAGTTAGTCCATGGAAGTTGTTGGGTGTCTGATGAAGAACATTTAGTCACAAGAACTTTTTAATTGGTTCATTGCGAGGTGTGAAAACTGTTTTCTCTGTATTTTCTTTAAAATTTTTTGAAGCGACGCGAAACGAGCGCAGCTTTCGCAAGCCGAATCTCTTCCCTACCCTCTTCGTCTTACGACCAATAAATCACGTGAGCATGACGTGCCTGAAGAAGCCCAACCCCGTGCACGCAAACGGCGTTTATTTATTTATTTATTTATTTATTTATTTGCACCAGCGCTTTTTTTGAGGTGTACTACCTGTTTCTGCGGAATGGTTTGGAAACGCTTGCTTCATCGCAGTAGAATAGATCAGCACAATGAGTGCGCGAATGCGTAGGAGCGTTCCACGACTGTCGTGTGCTCGATGCGATGACCGCGGGGACACAAACGCATGCGAAACGCTGGCACATTAGCCCCGCATCTCGTTGCAATTCAAGGAGAAAAAATGAAAGAAAGAGGCACACATTGCCTTATTGCGTCTCAGTATTTATCTGAAGTTTAATTAGGTTTTTCAAGTAACGAATTGCATAAACTACGCATGTTACGTCAAATTATATAGGCCATGTCACGTGGTATACTGTTGACAACGTCAGAGCAGAGTTGTCTACGTAGATGACTAACGTCACTGCATTTCCGTGTACGTAGGGCCATTCATACGTGCACGTCACGCCCTCATTATCTAGGCGCGTGCCCGCAAAAGGAAGGGGCAGCAGCGTTCATCTTGAAATTTGACCCATTTCCGCGGCGCGTAGCGTTGTAAATTTCGGCAGACGTGATCACGAACGCCTCGTCTACGCATTGCGCTTGTGAGCTCGAAATTGTGAGACTTAGTGAGTGGTTCTTTAAGCCACTCTAAATTATCACGTGATCTTCTCTGGCACAGAAAAAAAAACACTCGTCTTCATCAGAGGCACTCTCAGGTTTCCACACTCAATAATATCCAATCAGGTGTACAAGAAAATGACTACTCTCGCAGCTTCATAATTATAGATACTCCTACCTCGGTTAATTCATATAATAACCGGCACGTAATTTGAAAGTTGCAGACTCGATTCCTGCAAGCGGAAAGTCGACTTTTGCTCCACTTTACTTTATTCCCATATATTTCGAAATTATGAAACTTCTAGACCTCTAGCTATTATAACGTCTATAAAACCTTCCTTAGCTGTTGCTTTTCTTTATGTGGTATTGAACAAAAAATTGGCCCTCAATATCCTCGTCTCTCATTCACCCTTTCAAAAAAATATTGAATTCACTCGGGCAGCATGTCATCGCCGAGTTCCTCGTTGTCAAAGTTATTCTCTGCTTGGTTCTTTGTCCTCGCTGCCGTGCGGGGTCTCTCCTTCAAAGGGCCAAGGGGGTCCTCGTACGAAGCGTCTGCAAGAATTAATCAGTCACTCAATTACTGCTGACACAGCAGAACAAACAATGCTTCTTCTCAAACTATATAGCGAAGTATATAACAGTGATAAAAAAAATTGCTGCAGAAAGTATCTAGAAAATGGGAACATGATTGTTGTGAATTTAACAACTTTTTATTTTAAAACTCTTTCATGTGATTCATTGTACACCCAGGGCCGGAAAATTTTGGATGGCAGTGGTACAAACTGTGCTATACAATAAAGTAATGAACAACAACAAAACATCTTCAACAAAAACAAACTAGTTACCATTAGTGATAACAGTCGAAAGAATTGATGGTTAGTAATGCCTGTGGTGAGAGCACGAAGGTGGTTCCAATCCTCGCAATTCCTAGCAAAAAATTGACTATGAAAATTCGATGTGCTGCAAAAGAGAACGGCACCCTTACGTCGCTAATCAATGCGTGACTTCAACTACTCAACTGAGTAGTTGTGGTGAAGTCATTGCGTAATGAACAATGATGAAATATGCGATGACAGTGACACAGACAGAACATTTTAGGGCAAAACTTTAATGATTGTAGTTCAAGCTGCGCCTGCATGGTATTAACACTTGCGGTTCGTGCTTAGACAGACCATGAATCGTTTGATTTTTTCTGAAGAGTTTGAAATGCCACAATAAGGTCATAACGAAATCGACCCTTAAATGAGGTAGCGTATTCAAGCTCTGAGTAAAAGAATGTTTTATACAACAGAAGCTTGATGGTTTGAGCAGCACACGAACAATTTTTCTAAGGTAAGACAGTGTTTTGTCGGCGCTATAATTTAAGGATTCAATGCGTACATCCACCTTAGTTACGATTATATAGTTACACTGAGATATCTGTAAGTCGATACTACTTTCAGAAGAGAGTTTCAAAAAATATTTTAAACTATCATGTTAGTAGATTGGCTTACGGGCATGACCTTGAATTATTTAGTGCTTAGTTTCATGAACCAATATCTGCACCATAGGGATACAGCGTCCAAATATCAATAAAAATAGCGGAGTCATGACGGCTGGCTATTTTTCAAAGTAATACACAGTCTTCTGCAAACAAGCTGTGATGGAACGAAACACAAAAAAGATAAATCCCTAATGTAATTAAAAAAAGATTGCCCGCAGCTTCCCTCGGGGGAACACTGAGGAGGATGCGGAGCATATAATTGGTTAACGGGGTGTTAAAGTGCGACTTACTTGGGTCGATGGCTAAATTGGTTAACGTGGTTGTGAAATGGGGTGTTAAATTGCGACTTACTTGGGTCGATGGCTAAATTGGTTAACGTGGTTGTAGGAGGGGGTGTTAAATGAGTGAACACGTACACACGTATGCGAAAGGGCGGCGCTGGTCGAAGGGACGTCGATCATTGTGTTTGTGGATTCTTTGGAATTCATTTCACCGCAACCTTGGACGTCGACGCGCCGTACAAACCAACCGACGAGCGGCAACTGAGCGAGCGAGCGCCGACCTTGAGTATATATACAGCGCGACGGCGCATGCACTGTCAGCTGTCGAATGTTCTCGAAGGAGAAGCGCGCGCGCGGCACAGATGGCGACGGCGCGACGGCGCATGCGCTGTCAGCTGTCGAATGTTCTCGAAGGAGAAGCGCGCGCGGCACAGGTGGTGGGCGACGGCGCATGCGCGCGCGTCAGCTGTCGAATGTTCGAGAAGCGGTGCGGACGGCGCGGACGGCGCACTACAAGGCGCGAGTATAAGTTGCTTCCGCATCTAAAAGGAGAGTACCGAGTACCGATCCTTGTGGCACACCTGAGGAACCGTTACTCGGACGAGAGTCGCTATAGTTAGTACAGACGAACTGAGAATGATTTGTACATTCAAGCAATTGAAAAAGTTTAGGGTCTAAGTTTAGTAACTGCAATTCATACAAAGCACGCTGTGGTATAATTTGCCAAAGGCTTTCGTAAAACATAACTATACAGTCAGATATGAATGATTGAGGACAGTATGAAGATGGTGACTAAAACATACATGTTGCGTTTCGCACGATAACTTATTTCAGAACACGTGTTGTGAAGAAGAAAAAAGAAATTGGTTAGAAGAAAGGACACAAGATTTGAAAAAAAAAAATACGCTCTACGACTTCACATGTAGTACTTGTGAAAAAAATGGGTCTATAATTTAGAGGCAAGTGCTTGAAACCAGACTTGGGAAGAGGGAACATCCTAGCAGTCTTCCTGTCAGTGGGAAGAGATGTCTTGTCAATGGATTGCTGAAAATGTTTTGCTAACGTTATTTATGAATAGCATGATGTGTTTACGAAAAGTTCGCTATAGTTAAATCGCAACATAGTGAGGTGGAGGCTTTTAGTATTTCAATACATTTGACCACGTCATCTTAATCAATACTAACGGGAGACATCAGAATGCAATTAAAATGTTTAACTTAAAGAGTGGTTCTGCCGGTAGTTTTTTAGAAGTTTAGCACAAAAACTCTGTAACAAACTTGCGCACTGCACACCAGGTTAGACATTTCCTAGAAAATCAACAGAAGTAACTGCATTATCGCACGTGGGAGTGAAGATGCGCCGAATTTTTTTTTATCCCACGTTAGTGTCGAAAATGGAGGTTATTAGTGGCATTCTTTATGATTGCAGTATATCTGATGTAAGCTTGCTCGTACGCTGCCTAACGACCAGGAAATGAAAACTGCTCTGTTGAGTGGTGCGCGCATTTTATTTTTTTTTTCTTATTCGACAAGCTTTTTATGTAGTGGTACTGTGGTGCATTACTATTTGGGATTACCGTACGAGTGAGCATGTGCTTTTAAAGACGATGGTCCTTCTTTGAGACCATCGAAGCGAAAATATGGTCTGTCTGCGTTTCTGTATGTATGTATGTATGTATGTATGTATGTATGTATGTATGTATTTATGTATGTATGTATGTATGTATGTATGTATGTATGTATGTATGTATGTATGTATGTATGTATGTATGTATGTATGTATGTATGTATGTATGTATGTATGTATGTATGTATGTATTGTGACGACGTGGGATCGACGAGCACACAAAGCACCTCAAACAAGTAAGCTTTATCGATCACAGGACAGAGATTGCAACGTCTTTTTTGTCTCTGCTCTCGGCCAAGGACACTCGCGCTGCTTTTTTGTCACTGCCACGGGCACTTACGCGCGTCATTATTCCCCCTTAAAAACATCGCCCCGATGTTAAACCTTCGAGAAGCAAGGTAACACCAAAACTGCACAGTTATTCACTGAAAGTAAGGCTTCGTCCGAAACACGTGGACAATGTCTGGTGAATGTCTGCGGCTCTTCAAACACTGAACGCCGCCTGGAGCAACCTCGTAGTTGACGTTACTGATGCGTCGCCGAACCTTGCAGAGTCCGAAGTTGCTTCACAACAGCTTTTCGGAGAGCCTACGCTGACGAATAGGTGTCCAAATTGTCGTCACGTTGTATGTGACGGTTCTATGCCGGAGGCTGTAATGTTTGGTTTCATCGTCTTGTTGTTTGGTTATTCGCAACCTGGCAAGTTGTCTGACTTCCTCTGCTCACTACGTAAACTCTTCATCGTCCGTCTCATTACCTTCATTTCGCAACTTCGCGTCCGTAAAGGAGACTGAATGGTGTCTTCCGAGTGGTCTCCTGACGAGCCGTGTTGTACGCAAACGTGACGTAGGGCAATGTGTCATCCCAGTTCTGGTGCTCTCCATCTACGTACATGCTTATCATGTCAGTCACTGTCTTGTTCAGACGTTCAGTGAACCCGCTGGTCTGGGGATGATAAACCGTTGTTTTCCTGTAAGCTGTACAACTTACGATAGTTATAGCGCGAGAACAAAACGACGACACAGAGACAAAACGGACACGAAAGGCATGAGCGCTAACTTTCAACTGAGTTTATTGCGCAGAGCACGAAAACATATAGAGGAGACAGTAACCGTGTGATAAAAACCGTATGGCACAAAGAGCAGAACATGAGTAAGGAAAAACAAAGACAAAAACAAAAGCACAAAAAATGGCAAAGAAAAATTTAGTTTAAGTCCTTTTTGTCTCTGTGTCGTCGTTTTGTTTTCGCGCTATAACTACCGTCATGCCATACTAACTAGCCCAAGCTGCCACACTTTTAAATGTACAACTTAGTCGGAAAACGGTGTCTAAAAGCTTGGCCATGAACGCAGTACCTCTGTCGGTGATGACTATTGCGGGAGCCCCGTGTCTTAAAACAATGGATTCAATAAAAATCGCACCGCTTCAGCTGCCGTTGCGCGTGGCAGAGCACCTGTTTCCGCGTATCAAGTCAGGCAATCTGTGCGACAATGATCCACCTGTTTCCAGTGGCAGACTTTGGGAAGGGGTCAGAAAACTCATGCCAATTTGTGCGAATGGTGTCGCCGGCACTCGGACAGGCTGCAGCAGGCCGGCTGCTTTGATGGACGGTGGTGTGCGACGCTGGCTATCTAGACATGCCTGCACGTAAGTTTTGACAACTCCGGCTAGTCTTGGCCAGTAATAGTTTTGCCTTATCCTCGTCAACGTTCTTGCGTAACCCAAGTGACCAGCGGTAGGTTTGTCGTGGCATGCTTGCAATACCTCAAGTCAAAGCGAAGAAGGAACGACAAGCAAGTAGCTGCTGCCGAAGGGTGAAAAGTTCATCTTTTAAAGAACAAAACGTCATTCCGCAAGCAGTATGACGGCAGCCCTCTCAAAAATAACTTCAGCACGCTATTAGTTCACCCTTGTAGGTAATAAATGAGTAGTAGTAGTTCAGGGTCGTCGCGCAGCTGTTGAGAAAAGGTGGCAGTGTCCACAATTCCCAAAAAAGCCGTGTCGTCGTCGTCAACCGTAGACGCCGTCCCAACAGGAGATCGAGAAAGACAGTCGGCATCGGTGTGTCGTTTTCCCGACTTGTAGAAAACAGTGAAGTCGAATTCTTGGAGCCAAAGACCCCAGCGTGCGAGACGGCCTGATGGATCTTCCAAGTTGATTAACCAACAGAGCAAGTGGTGATCGCTAATAACAGTGAATGGGCGACCGTAAAAATAAGAACGAAGCTTCAGGAATGCCCACACTATTGCAAGACATTCTTTCTCGGTCGTAGTATAGTTAGCTTCTGATCGGGAAAGCGTCCTGCTGGCATAGGCGATCGCCTTTTCCATGTTGTCCTTCGACTGTAGGAGCACTGCTCCAAGACCCACATTACTAGCGTCTGTATGTAGTATTAATGGCGCATCTTCATCGAAGTGGGCAAGCACGGGCGGTGTTGGCATGCGCTGACGAAGCTCGTGAAATGCCTGCTGGTGGCGGTCACCCCATGTGAAAGGGATATCTTCTCGAGTAAGCTGTGTCAATGGCCATGGGATGCGCGAAAAATTGGCAATAAACCGCCGGCAATAGGCACATGAGTCTCCAAAAACGTCGCACTGATTTTTTTGTCTGATGGTATCGGGAAATTCGCCACGGCGGCAATTTCATCCGGGTCGGGTCAGATCCCTAGGCTGCTAACGACGTGACCGAGAAATTGAATCTCGTGGAAGACGAAGTGGCACTTTTTGGTTTTTAGAGTAAGACCGGCCAAGCGTATCGCTTCAAAAACTGCTTCAAGCCTTCGTAAGTGTTCCTCGAAAGTCGCCGAAAAGACAATCACGTCATCGAGGTACACCAAGCAGGTTTGCCACTTAAGTCCCGAGAGAACTGTGTCCATCAGACGCTGCAATGTTGCTGGCGCCAAACACAAACCGAAAGGAAGTACCTAAAATTCATAAAGTCCATCGGGCATAACAAAGGCGGTCGTCTCGCGATCTTTCTCATCCACTTCAATTTGCCAGTAGCCACTTTTCAAGTCCATGGGCGAAAAGTAGCGTGCGTTTAGTAGTCCATCCAATGAATCATCAATACGCGGGACATGATAGAAGTCTTTCTTTGTGATCTGATTCAGCTTCCAGTAGTCGATGCAGAAACGCAAGCTGCCGTCCTTTTTTTGACGAGTACTACTGGTTATGCCCAAGGATTGTTAGATGGCCGAATAATACCATCTTCCAGCATCGTTTTCACCTGTTTTTGAATTGCTTCACGCTCGTTTGTGGCGACGCGATAAGGATTTTGCCGGATGGGCCTGGCGTCGGAATCCGTGATGATGCGGTGTTTCGTCAGTACCGTTTGACCAACTCTTGACGTGGATGAGAAGCAGCCATGGAACTTGTTGAACAGCGTGAGAAGGCGGTCTCGGTCAATGGGAGATAACGTTGAACTAACGTCGACAGATGTCGGTATAGTGAGAGTAGACGCTGCTGCTTCCTCCACTAAATGATAATCTTCTATTCGAGTGAGTTCGTCGAAATAGGCAATAGCCGTGCCTTTAACTATGTGCGGCATCCTCTGCTGAAATTTGTCAACAAGAGTTCAGTGCATCCGTCAATAACCGTGACGACAGCCCTAACAATAGAAATGCCGCTAGTGTATACGAGCCCTTTGATGCCTTCAGCGATGCCAGAACCGCTTTGTAAGATGTCGCAGTGCACGAATACTAGGGAGCAACTTCGTGGGGGCTGTATGACGTCGTCGTCGGCAATAAGGAAACGAGGTGGCTGGTGTTCCTCATCAGTAGCAGTGTGCGATCTTATAGCGAACGCTACGCTTCTGTTGGAGGTCAATAATAGCCCCGTATTCACGCAAGAAATCCATTCCCAATATGAGCTGTTTACAGCACCCGTGAGTAATGACGAGGGTGGCGAGAAAGGCGGAACCAGCGATGGAAATTCGAGCCGTGCACTTTCCAACCGGTGTCAACTGACCGCCTGCAGTTCTTTTATTGGGTCCGTGCCATGGCATCTTCACCTTCCTTAGTTTTTCGGCAAGCTGTAGGCTTATTATTTAAAAGTAGGAGCCAGTGTCCACAAGAGCCTTCACTTGGTGGTCGTCAATGTGAACGACGAGGTCAGCGCTGATAACGTCGGTTACGTCGGCAGTTGTTTCATTCGTCGAATTAGTCGTTGCTTTTTCGGTATCGGTGGCTTCAAGCCGTCAATTGTCTGTAATGAGGGCTGTTCGGAATTGCGATTATTGGCAACCACAACCCCCGAGGTCACTGCGTCTGGTTTCCCTGACGCGGGCTAGGAGACCTGCTCCTGGTGACGTCGGCAAAACTGCGACGATTAGGTGAACTGGCCTGCGAAGGAGATGGAGAACGTGATCTGGGCATTACTGAATTCTGCGGTGGTGTGTTCACATTAGCGTCCTTGTACATCCGTCGATCGTCGTTCGCAGCGTAATCAGGGTAGCGAGGAAATCTCGAGTACTCAGCGTCGTGATAACGGCAAACTGCGAAGACGTGCCCAGCTTCGCCAAAATGAAAGCATACCGGTGGACGGTCAGCGGTACGCCACAAATCAATTTTCCAGCACTGGTAGGTAAGCGGATCGAGACTCACTACTGGGCCACGTTGTGGGGCCACGTTGTGAGGCATGTTGGCTATACGGTATTCGTCTTGTCGGAGGAATCGGTGAGGTTGGGAGAGTGGTCGGCGCGGAGATTGGCTGTGTTTGCAGGGTTGGTGGTGCTCCAGTCATCGCAGTTCGCTGTGCCGAAGCCACAACGACGGGGCGTCGGACTGCATCAGCATAAGTAAGATGCCGTCGCACATCACCATAGCTGCATGAAGGGAGAGCCTGATGGACCTCATACCGGACAACATCGGCGACAGAAGACAGTGCGGGCGTCGGTCCGGTTGCTGAAATAAACCAAGCTGCCGAAGCTCCTTCCTCAAAACCTCGCAAATTACTTCCCGCAGAGGCCTGTCATTATTGGAAAGGCTCGCCACAGTATAACAGGACTACTCGCTTGAAAGTTGACCAAAACTGCTGGCGGTACCGTTGCTGTAGGGCCCGTTCAATAGCTGCGGCTTCTTTCGTGAACTCAGCTACTGTGGTTGGTGGATTTTTCACAAGCCCAGCAAACAGTTGCTCTTTCACGCCTCGCAGTAGATACCGCAGCTTCCTCTCTTCCGGCTTCTCATGATCTGCCCTGCCGAAAAGACGGTTCATGTCCTCGGCGAATATAGCGACGCTCTCATTTGGTTTTTGAAATCGAACTTCCAAAAGGCGTTGCACGATTTTCTTTCTGTCAAGACTGGTAAAGGTGTCAATCAGCTGGTTGCGGAAGTCGTCCCACGTAGGCAAGCTTTTTTCCCTGTTGATAAACCACGTCTGGGCGTTGTCTTTCAGGCAGAAGTACACAATCACGAGCTTGTCCTATGGGGTGGCCAACTGGGTGCACTTCACACAGCGTTCGAACTGGTACAGCCAGTCTTGGGCGTCTTCATATGTCTCACCATGAAAACAATCAGAAATCATGGGATTCTGTAGTGTCATGTGCACTGGAGCTGCAATGGCCATGGTGGTTGATGAAGGCAAGCAATTGCTGGCAGTTTCTTGCAAGGAATTGAGCTCAGGAGCCAGGCCTAGCAGACGGCAACTGAAACGGTGGACTGGTGTGTCGACGCATGGTAGCGATTCCGGGCTCGAATGTCGGGTCCGCGAAGGGGTGCCAAGCATGAAGACTACCCAGCACCTCTACCAGCGTGACGACGCGGGATCGACGAGCACACAAAGCACCTCGAGCAAATACGCTTTATCGATCACTGGACAAAGGCTGCAACTTCTTCTTCATCAATGCTCTTGGCCAAGGTCACTCGCGCTGCTTCGTTGCCACCGCCACTGGCACATACGAGCGACAGCATGTATGTATGTATGTATGTATGTATGTATGTATGTATGTATGTATGTATGTATGTATGTATGTATGTATGTATGTATGTATGTATGTATGTATGTATGTATGTATGTATGTATGTATGTATGTATGTATGTATGTATGTATGTATGTATGTATGTATGTATGTATGTATGTATGTATGTACGTACGTACGTACGTATGTATGTATGTATGCATGTATGTGACGCCATGATGAGTGGGAGGCGTGGCCTGGCTCATAGATCAAGTTTACTCTATTTTCACTCCTTCCTCCTCTACTTCTCCTAAACATCCCTGCCTTCTTACGCCACAGGATTCCCCCTCCCCCTGAAAGAAGTTGCGTCAGACGAACAGAAATTATAAAATGAACATGCATGACTAAAAGTGAACACAGTAAAAAAAATTGCCCGCAGCTTCCCTCGGGGGAACACTGAGGAGGATGCGGAAGCGGTTCCGCCAACAGTTTGGCCGGCGCTGGTCGAAGGGACGTCGATCATTCTGTTTGTGGATTCGTTGGCATTCATTTCACGGCGACTTCGGACGTCGACGCGCCGTACAAACCAACGGACGAGCGGCAACTGAGCGAGCGAGCGCCGACCTTGAGTATATATACAGCGCGACGGCGCATGCGCTGTCACCTGTCGAATGTTCTCGAAGGAGAAGCGCGCGCGCGGCACAGATGGCGACGGCGCCACGGCGCATGCGCTGTCAGCTGTCGAATGTTCTCGAAGGAGAAGCGCGCGCGGCACAGATGGTGGGCGACGGCGCGACGGCGCATGCGCGCGCGTCAGCTGTCGAATGTTCGAGAAGCGGTGCGGACGGCGCGGATGGCGCACTACAAGGCGCGAGTATAAGATGCTTCCGCAACTAAAAGGGAAGATCGTTCCACGTCCCAGGAAGTTTCCGTAAACACACTTTAGATTCACAGGAGAGTGCAGCAGTCCGGTAAATGCTGGAGTTATGATGGGCAAGGCTGACTGTTGCGTACTGGAAAACACAAGTACACCTTGAACGTTGAAACTGCAGATGATAAAAGCGGTGCGAAGGCTTTGGAGTACCAGCAGCATGATTTGCGTAGGTGTCGTGCTCTTTGCCTTGATTGGTACACATGCAGTGCCACCCGTCTGTGTGTTTGTTGACCAAGACTGATGCGGTGATTTCTGCACCCTTCCATAATATAGGGTTTGGTTTAGCGCCTTCTTCGTCCCTTTGTGTCCTGTTGTCTGAACAGCTTTGATTGTAGACTGAATGTTGATCTCTTCTGGAGGAATCTTGTGCGATGTTGCTTTTTGAGAAAATGTCTTGTATTAGAAGACTTGTTTGTCTTAAGCAACACATATTTAATTTGTCGTCGCTTCACTTGACCCGCTTGTAGACGCCTTTGTTTAATCCTTGCGTGTTCTTCCAAAGATTTTTCCGTTCGTAGTCGTCCTTGCTGGTGTAGCCCATGGAGACTCTGTTGTTCTTGGGCTTGCTTCTGCTGGCATTGATAGTGTTCATGTGGTAGGAGCTGAGGCGGCAGCCGTTTTTGACCATGGCACTGATTTTCTGGGCAGCTTGATGTGGTGTCCAGTGGGCAGATGGTAGTCAGTGGACTGTTATGCTCCATTTCGGATAATGAAGGTTGTGCGCTCGAACTTACTGGAGACGCTTCAGAGGCTCTTGTGACGCCGTTCCTAATGAACGCTTCTGGCTCTTGGGAACGTGTTCGATTTGATAGTTCCGAGCTTCCTGTGTCGTTAAAACACCCAGGTGTGCGTGCACTGGATGGTGACACCACAGCAGGCATGGTTTGGTCAGAGTTTAGGCGGAAATGTTTGTGTTTCTGTGTAACTAACGAGTTAAGCTGTTCTGATGCATACATCTGCACAGAAGGGCCAGAGCCTGGCTGAGTTCTTCAGGGTTCCTCACCTCTATATCAACCGTAGTAAGCATGTGAGATGCGAGGTGAGCGCTGTGAGTAACTGAAGAGCTAAGCGACAGAAAAGCAGGAAGTGGTCGAAGTGCGCGAGACCGAAAGTACTGTGCACAGGGTGGCTCCCTAATGTGAGTGCTACGGTGCAGTGATGACGTAAAGGTTAGTTTTCGATCGGGCAGTTGCAAAACGCGGTGCGTTGGAGGGTACTCTCTTCCTGCAAACAGATCTGGCTGCCTTTCGTTGAGAGGATGCTTCATTTTCTCTTCTTTCAAAGACCAATTCATTTTTGGTGTTTCAATGCGTGGGCAGTTCTTTTGACTGCGGCGACCGAGTGCGATTGATTCCAGATGGTTGGCAATAAGAAAGTCTTCATTATAGTCGCGAAAACGGGTGATCATCTCTTTTTTCATCTTTTTCCATGACTCGTCGTTTTGAAATATGTAGATGAGGTAAAATTTGAAAGTCTCACCGGAAACGTAGTCGGTAAAGTTGATGATCATCTCCCATTCTGACCATAATGCAGCGGTGGCGTGGAGCTCGAAGAGGTTGAAGCAGTCTTGTAGAGTCCATCGTTCGCTGATCTGGTGTACTTGGGGATGTCAAGGTCAGCCGATGGTTCTGACATGATGCTGGTTGATGCGTAAAGTTAGGCACTTGTGCGGAAGCCCTTGAATGGCCAGGATGTCTTGCGTAGAATTGCGTTGATGATGAGACACAGATGAAGGGGCTTGGAGGTCTTCATCCTGTGGACTCGTGTGACGCTATGATGACTGGGAGTCGTGGCCTGGCTCATAGACCATGTTTACTCTATTCTCACTTCTTCCTCCTCTACTTCTCCTAACCATCTCTGACTTGTTACGTCACATGTATGTATGTATGTATGTATGTGTGTATGTATGTATGTATGTATGTATGTATGTATGTATGTTTGTCTGTCTGTCTGTCTGTGTGAGTGTCTGTCTGTGGGTCTGCCTGCCATTGGACTTGTCTGTTTGTCCATCGAAACGATACCCAAAATGGCCAAAATCCAACCCCATCCGCAGCGCCCACAATATTGCTCAAGTTTCAGGCTTAATACCTGTGCGATCGTTGTATAAAAATGCAATACGCGTATCTGAGGCACATTAATAATTCTAAGGACCGTAGCGCTTGTCACGCGCTGATATTGCAATGCCTGCAGAAAAAGGCACGTGTTTAAAACAGTTAGCTAAGACGAGACAGTGGTGGCACCTACCCGTCACCTTGCGCTCTACACCTTATTGCGTACGAGACGAGCGCGCACGCCGCGCGTTTTGTTTTGCAAGATAACTACCAGATAACGCTCATGTCTAACGTTGTGACGTGCCTCAATGCGCTCGTGTGCATCCGCGGCACTCATCGAGCCACTCTAACGCAGCACCTCCCGAATACGATTCACCGAGTTTCTTGTGCAGAAAATCAAATAAACGTTTTGTTCACTCTCTTGAAACCCAATAATATCGTCTTGAGATGACATTTGCTGTTAAACATGCAGACATTGGGCCAATTTTCTTTCTAACAAATCACCGTTGCATTGTACGATTCGATCTTTGATACCATTCAGATAGCCATCAAGAAAGAGACAATGCTGCTTGTTCATTATTTCAAAAGTAACGGATTAATAATCGTGAATCACTTTTTACAGCGAAAGATGCTATGAGACGAGTACACAGATCATGCGCAGCGCTATAGTTTTCCGCTGCTGCCACTGGTATCTGTAATGAAGTGAACAAAAAAAACACTCTGAATAAAAATAACAGATCTCACGTACAGCGAGAATCGATGATATGCGACGCACGAATGAGGAAGCTTGATTTGTCCCTTTGAAATCAGCACCACGTTACGAGACGGACTTGAACTATGCCGTACATCACTTCCATGTAATGATTATCATGTTTGAATACATCGTGGTTTTTCACGTCACGTGATATCAAATTTGGTACATGTGGAGCTAGCAAAACGGCCACGAGTGCACCATGAGCTAAGTATGCTGTCATGTATGACACGTATGTCTTGATCTTCATGTTCTCATCGTTCTTATACCTTCCTCTTGCACAGACTTCAAAAAGCACCAAATGTGGTACATGTGAAGCTCACGAAACGACCGCGAAAGCACGATGAGTGCATATAGTCATGACACACACAACATACATGTCATGATTTGTACCTTATGGGTCTGTCACCTATGTTCACCATGTAGTCATGTCATACTGAACCAGTTTTGAAATATTTCATGTGAACAAGACTACCGTAAAAACAGAAAGCCCATGAAATTCAAGTCAGAATATTTATGGAATACATGTCATGATTTTCATGTTATGACTAGTCAAATATGTTTCCCGTAGAGTCGTGTTATGTTATATCAATTTTAGTATCGATGCCATTATCGAAACAACCACGAAAGCTAAAAGTTGTAGGTTGCTAGACAGACAGACAGACAGACAGACAGACAGACAGACAGACAGACAGACAGACACATACAGATAGATAGACAGACAGACAGATAGATAGATAGATAGATAGATAGATAGATAGATAGATAGATAGATAGATAGATAGATAACCTCAAAGTCACCGAAGTTCGCCAAAAATGCTTCGCCTTTCAAATACCAAGGAGACACTGGGGGGTGGCAGCTTGGGCTAGCGCTGGTGTCTTTCGTCTCTTTCGTGTCCTTCTTGTCTCTGTGTGGTCGTTTTGTTCTCGAGCTATAACTATCGTCGAGACAGTGGGGCTCGCAACGGGAACGGCTGTGTGGCAGCGCAGTATTCTATCACTGAGCCATGCCAGTGTTTGGGATTTCTTCGCAAAATTGCCTTAAGCTGCCTCGATGTCGGGAAAAGGCTTGCGGTAAAAGACTAATAAGGCGTTTTAGAACAGGAAAGTACAACGGGGCGTCACACAGTGTGAGTAGCATAACGAATTGATCACCTAATACACCAACCCATTACAAAACTGCTGTGTTGGGGCCTGGCTGGTCCCGACGAAGCAGAAGAAGAAGAAGAAGACGGCCGGTGGAGACGTACGCGGCCGGCAGGGACATCGACCAGCCCGAACACGCGGGTTGGCGCGTAGCGCCGAAAGAAAAGCACACAACCGCACTCCACGGCTACCTAACACACACTGGTTTTATTTTACAGTCGCCTTGAATTCCCGGATTCCAGAGCGGCGCCCCCTGGCATCCTCACATGTCAAATCGAAACCGAAACCCCAGAACATAACAACCATCCCCTCCTCGAAAAAAGCACACCTATACACTGTTTATATTTATACATAATCGATACAAAAGTATATACAAGGTATGAACGTTAGAACATATGAAATTCAAAACACGGCACACCGAACTCACACACTACAAGTCCTGAAAATACACTGACAAACAAAAAAAAATGTACACAACTGTTCGGAACAAGAGCTCTACGTCACGTAGTCTTCGAACCGACGCGGCTTCTGCCGCTTCCGCTTAGGGCGGGCCCTTTTGGGTGTCGAATCGGGTGTCTCTGCACCTTGGTCACTTCTGCTCTGATGTGACACATCAAGAGCAGTGGAAGATTGTGAAGGCTCTGAATGAGCGTTAAAATTTGCGGTCTCATCAGAGCTCGCAGCATGAGCTTTGGAAGAATTTTGTGGACCGGAGTCCGGTTCAACGGTATCAGCCGTATTTGAAGGTTCGAAGTGAACAGTATGACTTGGTGTACTTGAACCAGCGACACCGACTGGTAACTCCTCCCCCCTTGAAGAAATGCCTGTACATGGAGGCCACAGGTAATAATCTGATGCGTAGTTGAAAGGCGTGGACGGAACGTGATGAGGAAGACTTTTAGGTGTTGAAGGCGAATCCGTATGAAAAATAACAAGGCGCGAAGAATTCCAGATGTTACCATCACTTAAGCGGAAAGATGTGGGGCTAACCTGGCCCAAGACTTTGTAAGGACCGCGATACTTGGGCCGCTTCCCTGGCACACGAACCTTGACTAAATCGCCAGTGCGAACTTTGGACTGCTTTGCACCTCGACGGGTGTCGACATACTTTTTCATTGCTTGTTGCTGAGAAAAAACCTTGGTACGGATTTGATCAGGAGAAGACACTGCTATGTTGCGAGGCAGAGAGACTATGTTGAGAGCAACTCGCGGTTGCCTACCGTGGAGAAGTTGAGCAGGAGACACTCCAGTGGTGCCTTGTGGTGTGAACCTGTACGAAGCTAAACATTCCGTCAAGACTTGCTTGAGGGGACGGTGCTCTAATTGGGCGATCTGGATATGTTCCTTCAGAACGCGATTAAAGCGCTCGATTTGCCCATTTGATTGGGGATAGAAAACTGATGACCTCAAGTGCTGAATTCCTCGTTGCGAAAGAAAAGCCTTGAAATGTTGGGACTTAAACTGTGGACCATTGTCCGTAACTATGGCATCAGGAAAACCTTCCCGGCTGAATATTGAAGACAGAAACTCAATGATGACCTCAGAAGTAACCGTATGTGTGAAGCAAATTTCTGGCCATTTGGAATGGTAGTCGATGAGAGAAACAATGAACCGGGCATTTTGCGGAACATTATGCAAAGGACCGATGATGTCCATGCCGAGTTTCTGCCAAGGCCGATCCGGCCACTGGACTGGCTGCAACGGAGAAAATGCAGGTTTGGCAGACTTGTCAGCTGCCTGACATATATGGCAGTTGTATACTGCATGCTCGACCTGCTTATCTAAGGCTGGCCACCAGTACCTGTCTCTGAGATTCTGTTTGGTGCGGACAATGCCAGGATGGGCCTCATGGGCAAGCTGTATTAGCTTGTTACGGAAAGAAGCAGGGGGAATCACGCGTTCATCGCGGAAAAGCAAGTCCTCGACACAAGACAGTTCCTGTCGGACTGTGAAGTAAAGCAAGAATTCAGAAGCAAGAGCACCTTTGGAAGGCCATCCTTTAAGTAAATATTTGAGAACTTGAGACAAAGTGGAATCTGCAGCTGTAGCTGCCTGAAGCTCAGCTTTAGTAATGCAGGAAGTAACTAATGAAACAACTTCCTCATCCCGCTCTTCAGTAACCGGTATTTGAAGAGGAAGGCGCGACAGTGCATCAGCAACCACGTTATTAGAACCCTTACAATATTGAACACTGAAATTATAATACATGAGTTTGGCACACCAACGGGAAATGCGAATGGGGCGGCGGCCTTCGGATCCTGCAGAAAGAAGAGCAACTAGTGCTTGGTGATCTGTACGTAATGTGAAGTGCCGGCCCCACAAGTAAACATGCCATTTCTCACAGGCAAAAAAACAAGCGAGAGCTTCACGCTCTCCTACTGAATATCTGCGTTCAGCAGGGGTCAATGTACGAGATGCAAAAGCAATAGTGATCAGCTGATCATCTCTAAGTTGTTGAAACACTGCTCCCAGTCCAACATCGCACGCATCCGTCGTGATGACGATGGGAAGCTTCTCATTGAAAATACTAACAGCTGGCTTTGAGGCCAGTATTGACTTAACTTGAATGAAGCTCTGCTCAGCTTCAGCTGACCAGTTAAAAGGCTGTGCTTGACGAAGTAGAGTACGCAGTGGTTCAACAACATCAGCATAATGAGGAACAAACTTGGCATAATAACCCACAAGACCTAAAAAAGATTGCAAGGTTTTAACATCAGTAGGCCATGGGGCATTGACAATGGCCTGAACTTTAGATTCAACAGGTGTCAAGCCGCGGGAACTGACATTATGTCAGTTCCCGCGGCTACCTAACACATACTGGTTTTATTTTACAGTCGCCTTGAATTCCCGGATGCCAGAGCGGCGCCCCCTGGCATCCTCACATGTCAAATCGAAACCGAAACCCCAGAACATAACAACCCTTTTTCTTGATCACCTATTAACTGCGGGGCATACCCACTTCAGGCCTAATTCCTCATCACTGTCAGCCCCTGCACAACGAATTGTCACAAAATTACTTGCAAGTGTTTAGCAGATAAAACGCTTCTCATAAGAATGAGGGAAATAGCATATCGAATACTGGTGTACTACTCAGAAATCATTATTATTAATGCCGTAGTGGGCACCGAGCAAGTGTGCTTGCAGCAGATATCCGATGAGTGTTTAGAAAAGTTTTTGAAAGGCCGCTCTTCTGTCTGTGACTCTGCTGCGCATTTCACGCAAACCAGGCATTTTTTTGTGTTCTTTTGTTGAAGGCGTGAAATGTTACGGAAACAACACAATGCAATGCTCGTTCACACCTGGTATGTGCGTAACAGAAACATATTCAGGGTGTGTTGCTATTAAAGGATCTAAAGCACTGGCCGTTGATTCGAGTATTCTAGTTTGTTGTTTGGCCAATCGTGCTAGAGAAAATAAAGCGCACAAAGCCAGAACTTTTTTCGCAAGTGAAGAGAGCAAATTAGGAACCGCTGGCTGGGAAACCGTCAAAATATTGGGAATATCAGTATTACCGCGCTTGTCTCTGCGTCTCTTCCTTCTATCCTCGTGTGTGTGAACTAAAGGTTCAGTATATATTGGGAATGTTTATAATGCCCGTTACAAAAGTGGTAACGTCCGGAATTGTGACACTGCGCAGTTGATCAATTCGTGTAAATCATTAACAAAAGTATGGACTTGAGAAGGTGGACGATTGCTGACATCCATAATTATATATGTTTAGGAAACTCAACAACATCCCAAACAGTTTTCCGCTCGCTAGCAATGTTCATGCAAGGAGGCGTAAGTTGCTTCGAAATGGCGAGCAGTAAACACACAAGCACCTGTCTGCGGTCCACGATCGCCATGATACACAGAAAAATAATTAGCTAAAGAAAAAAGGTCGTTATTCGTTTCATCCGGTCTAAGGGTGGTGTCTGTTAATGCAAACACAAATGTGGTGCAAGTATCTATAGCAGAGCTTAAGAAATCAGGTTTTGGGTAGGACTTCGACATAAGTGGAAAATGAAATTACGTGCAATTGTACTGCCCACAAGCACTGGTGCACCTCTCACTTGAAGTACTTTGACATTAGTGATGTTTCCTGCGATAAATGTTTTTTTTTATTTTTCATAGAATTCTCACGTGTCATTTTGAGCCAAAGCAAATGTTGGTGATATTGCATGAAATATCAGAACTAATTGAACTCTCCTATGGCGACCACTATTAAGCGGTCACAATGCGCCTTCATCTGCTGTAATTGGTTCTGGTGCATGCGCAACGCAAACAGATTTTGAGATTTGTTTCTGATACTTGCTTGGATCGATTTCAATTTCATTATTGGCGTTAGACTTGAAGCGCAATATGTGCAGTGAATTGACATGACTTATTATTGTGGAGCGAAAGCATAAATTTTTAATTCCTATTTTTGTTTTGTGGCTGTGAAGGGGCTAGCCATGATTTCAAAAGTCGCCAGTACGTCAGACACATGTATTGCAGGGCGTGTGTGGACGGTGGTATAAATTAGTACTGTTTTGCAGAGAAATTTGCAGAGAATTGTGTCAACGTTTGCAGGAAAATATCGCCAAAATGGGCAAATTTCATTCCCCTGAATGGAAATTCTTTGGCGTAGAGGGTACGAGCCTGGTGCCAGGCACTGGAATGAGTGTTCATGCGCGAGACCCTCAATGATACTCTGACGTGCCACGTTCTTGTACGAGATTGGTTGAAAAAAGGCTCGTGGCACGCTACTCGAGCTCCATGGAAAAGCTCGAAGGTTGAGCTGTCACTGTGCTGTGTGGTTGCAAGCTGCGAAGTCGTTGAAAACCAGCGTCTCCACAGTGACGGTAGAAGCATATCCACTTGCTTCTGAAGGATGACAGTGTGAGAAGCCCGGGAAGTGGCCGTTGATCTCCGAGGTGCTCCCGAGAGAGGCTGACAGAACTTGCTGCATTCTTGCGCAGCCGTTCGTAGTGGACATGCAGCTATCCCACATCACGCTAGGGCTGGAGCAGCCCACACAAGTCAGCAGAGTGAATTAGTCTGCAAAGGAGTCTCTGGCAAGCTAAGCATAGCCTAGCGAAGGTGAAGACTGTGACGGACACCGGGAAACCGGCGATGAGGACGAGTGGTTCGTTCGGTGGTACCAACCAACGGTGACTCTAGGGAAGGCAGCTGGACGTTAACGACGTACTCGACTAATCATCGCCAACGACTCGACGCGGCGACGCAATGAACTCCAAAGACCTTACAATGGCTTAGTACAAGCGGCTAGGGCTATTGACGTATTTAAACTTGGCTACAGTCAGTTTTGGCTCGACTATGCCCAGGGTGCCTTTGGAGTAATTTTGTGCATTCGCGAGTGTTTTGTTCTCGGTTTAGATTTGTTACATCTTGTTTCTTTTAGCTGTGACAAAGTGTGTTCCATATTGTAAGATATTTAGTGCAACCTTGACTCTCGCCAACAATCACACATACACCTGAGCAAGCATAGTGATCCACATCAACTACATCGCCCTGGCCCAGAAGTGTAGCAGGAGGAATGAAGCCCGATTAGAATCAATAATTTGCAAGAACATAAAAAGGTATTGGGTCTCCCACAGAGAACCAGTGCAGAACATCTATTGGCGCTGGATGTCCACAACACCTTTGGAGAAATAGTAGAGGCACAACAGGTCGCCCAAGTTGCAAGACCGGCTTCTACAGAGGCTCGCAGACAGTTATAAGCGCATATTGGTATACGGTCTCCTATCGCCAGACAGCCGGAGTGCGGGCCCCTAACAAAGTCAGGGAAATGTATACTGTGTCTCAAGGTCCTAGAAACATGCACCCACAATTCAACTATGGCAGACGCAAAGCAACGGCCAGGGCCCTCCTTTGAACAGCGGCTACGATTGAGGACAACGTCGCCTTCGTTCACGCAGTGCAATAAGCAGCTCCCAATCACTTTTTTCAGCGGATTCGTCGTTACAGGGAGAGCTGCTGACATCACTTACGTTCACAACTTTTGATGCCGACAAAGGCAAACAGATGACAGTGGCCATCGCCATGACCACTACGAAGCATTCTACTATATAAACGGACTCGCGAGACGCCACTAAAGCATTTATGAAAGGCTCGGTGTGCAAAGAAGCCGCTCGCGTTTTCTCTGCTGCATCTTGGACAGGCAAAAAGCACACAATTTCGTTCCCTGGTCACGCAGGCAGTGATGCTGACAAAACCATCCTAAACGCCAATGAACAAGCACACTCCCAGGCCCGCGGTCTCACACACCACGCCGGAAGTTGGAACTAGGAGGCTGAGGGAGGGCAGAGACTAAGGCACCCTCTTCTCACTTTTAACGAGGGCTGTCAGCACTATCAGCTGGGGCGTCGGAAGCTTCCGCTTCCACATTCACACCTAAACAGACCACAGGCAATCACCCTGTGAATGTTACAAACACATATCCATGTCCGTTTATTTGGTCTAAACTCACAGCCGGAATAGACCACCGTTGTCTGCGCTGTGGTCATCCGAGGTGCCCCCTCCGGCACATGCTGTGGCAGCGTCATGACTTGCACGGGGGCTCAGGGTCTCCCTTCACTGAGGAAGACTGGCTCAAGCTCATCACCAGCTCCGCAAAGGACCAGCCGCTAAGGGCTGACCAGAGAGCCCGCGAAGTCGCCGAGAGCCTGAACTTCCCGGCGCCATCGTGGGTGGGGCAACCAGATGGTACCCCTGACGGGGACATTCTCGTCTTCTCAGGGCCAAATATAAAGTTCCTTGACTGACTGACTTACTGACTGACTGCCTGACTGACTTACTGACTTACTGACTGACTGACTGACTGACTGGGCTGGACTGGACTGGACTGGACTGAACCACCCAACCGAGTACCACACAGAGCGCGTAGTGTCGTGCGTGTTACTCGGGTGTATGTGTGAGTGTTTGCGGTAGTCAAGGTTGTGCTATCTTACAACAAGTTTTGTTTGAACGTGTGTTTGTTTCCCACGCCAGTCTCTTTAGACTGCATCCTTTGGAAGCACTCCCGAGAAGTTTATGACATTCAATTGGCGAGCTTGTGTCAAGATTTTTCTATATTTTCGGCCCAGTCACTTATCGTGTGAGGTTGTAGGATGAATAAGCACAAGTTGGCGGCCATGGCCAAACAATTAGGCATGACAAAAGAGGGGACGTTCCAGTTTTTTAGAACGCACTCATACAATAATAAACATGATAAGAAGTTCGCGCAGAAAGAAAAGGCACGCGAAGTTGAGCGAGAGGAGTGCGAGGTCAAGCGCAAGGAGCGCAAAATAGAATATCAAATAGCACTTCAGCAGCACGAGCGCGAGAAGAGAATCCTCGAGCTCCACTTCAGTCTAGCACACATAAACGTAGGTTCATGCGACGGGGCAAGTTACGCGAGTACCCCAACGTCTGGGTCATCCAGCTCGCCTATTCCCAGACCCAAGTTGGTTCGCTCTTACAAGTTGATGGCACTCTTCGATGAGCGAAGGAACGACTTTCATGCCTATACAGGGAAGACAGGCTCAAGTTCGCGCAGCGCCATTCACTGCCCTAGCGGAAAGAGGGAAAAACTTCGGTTGCTCGAACGAGGCGCTTTCGCTAGGTTTTCTTAGTGTGCGCACGGAAAACGTGTTTCTTGAAGTGCTTATTCAGTGCTACCTAGATTACTTATGGCCTGTTCACTGTGTCGACTACGGGCTCTGAATCCATTCGTTTTGACCAGTGTGTTTCGCTGCGCAGACTTGCTTACGCTTGTTTTGTTGCTCGACAGACATGAAATACCAAGCCCGACGAAACGTTCCGTGGCGTACAAATGTTCTTGTTGGCGACTTGACAAAGCCATATTTTTCCGTGTTCATGAACTTCAGCGTGGATATGTGATGCGTTTTGTGCACTGGATATTTGCAATCTGTACCACTGGAAACCCTAACGGTTGGGGATGCTTTGTGGCGAACTTTCGCGGCAAAGGGACCGTTGTTTCGAGTGTTCTTGTTTCTAAAGACAACCAAAGAACGAAATAGGAGCGTGTCTTTCATCAAGCTGACGTCGACATCAGTTTTCTTCGTGACCCTAACGTATGTATTTTCGTACCACATACTTTTAGGCTATTCCAAAGGCCCCATTGCCATCTTGTTCCGTTCTTGCTGAAAATAAAGGTGTCATGTTTGCTTCTGACTTGTTGGCGTAGGCTTTGGTATTAAAAATAAAATCGCATAGAACATTTTTAGAAGAGGCGTTTTTCCTTTAGCGTGAGTAAACATTTTGCGACGTGCGATTAGCGCCGCGGACTAGTTTTATCTTTGTTCACTTGGTGGATAATAATGAAAGGGATGCTGTAACAATACTTAGTGCATCGGTTTTATGCATAGTATTTTCTTGCCGGTGTTCATATCACGTTATTGCAGTATTATCGTGGTGAGCACATTAGTTTATTTTGTATCCTTAAAGTTATGTCCGTATAGACTTTTACGGTGAACAGCTGTCCTAATCGGTTTTTCAGATGTATATTGTCTGCTTCAAGCTATAATAATTAAGAACCACTACCAAATATATACCGATCCAAGAACCGGCAGTGCGGTAGAAGCGTCCATGGGGGCTACACAGTTTAATTTTGATCCAGTACTAACAGTTTTCCCAGACCCTATGTTATGTGACCAACTACGCACCACAGTGAGGTGGGGGCTAAAGCAAACGAGGAAACACTCCTTCTTGTGTCATTCACAAGAGGTTCTTATGAAATGAAAGATCTTGTTTTCTGTTGCAATGGCCATTGCACTGATATTGCGCTGAATACCATACTTAAGGCAGTAGCACACTCTCTCCTAAATAGCTACGTGTCTATGAAAACAGATGTTAGAGAGAATACAAATTAAACTTTAGAAATTGGCAAATGAGTTAAGAACAAATTATCTGTGTGCTCGAGATATTGTGTGTGCATGCGTGTGTATATAAATAAAGAGTGATTAAAATTTACAGTAATCATTTATTGAATTTGTTGGACCACCAAATTTTCCTTTTATAGATCAACCACATGTTCAATAGTGTCAGCCTTTGGTTTTTTTCGTAAATCACAGGAGAGTCTCGAAATGCTTTAAAGCGCAATACATTAATAAAACAAGTGCCTTTTTTTTACCCAAAAGGGATCCTAAATCTGGTAAGCACGCAAAACTTACCGCAAACGCTTAATCTTTTAACGGGAGACGATTGTGGCAATAGATTCACAGCCTCCCGTACGCGCGCTCACTCAGGCAAAACGAGTGACGTCACGGTGGCAGTCAGCAGGCCTGATGATATTCTATGTGGCATTGGCTTATCTTGCTTTTTGCACGCTATGGCAGGGCTCCTTCGTCATTCTAGAAAGCGGGCACGACGCACTACTCCTGCATTGTGAGCTGCTACAAAAGTTCATACATGACGAAGATCTGAAAGCTGCCCGTAATGTTCTACCGTTTCTAAAAAAGAATTGGTGCGAGAAGGAAAGGTGTGGGGAGTGGATTATGGCAGTTTGGTGATACTCCACGGTCTCGTTACTTGAAATTTTTTTGTCGTGCACAGAACTTCAAACTATTCAATGCCTAAAAGAAACGCGATGACTGGCCTCATAATACAAGAAAGCTTGTTTCTAAACTGAAAAATACAGCAAATAGACAACCGCTGGACATTTCACAATTGAGCTCTGGCTTTCCGAGACAACCGTTGGTAGTGCAAAAGCGGCGAAGATTGCTAGTTTAATACAAATTAAATACCGAACTGTGAGCACCGAAAGTGCTTTTTTTTTCAGATGATGGCTGTAGACTCATTCAGCGTAGACCGATTCGTGCTGTGGGTTTGCGGTGAGGTATTGAATCATTCGTGCAGGTCTTGCAAGCGTCACCCATCAATGAGTTAGCACGATGAGGTGGTGTGATGCTAGAATTGAAGTCATGAATTTGATTCCAGCATACGGCAGCTGCATTTCCACGGGAGCGAAACTTAATAACAGTGCACTCCGATTTCGGAGCAAAAATGACAGACAGGGCGTGTTGGGGTTGCATATTTCAAGCATACATTGATATGACGCTCAATAAAAACAGAATAAATGCGCGGTGTTTGTGCACTCACTGCCCGTTTTTGTCGCTCCAAATACACTCCCAGTCAGGTGCCGCATACCGAACGGCATATTGGCGGCGCGCTCATGCATGCTGACTGAAATTCAGTCTATAAAGAGCCCTGCCATAAAAAATAATACGCGTGACAGCCGCGGAGCACGGAAATAACGCCTACAGCAGAGAAGAGCAGGTTCATGAAGGAAAAACTAAAGGGAGAGCCACAATGTTTGTCGTGCCTGTCTAGCAACAGGAGCCGGCATCAACTAACGCAGAACCATTCAGCGACAACAAGCGCGAGCACGAAAAAAAATAACAGAAAGAAATGCTCTCTCCCCTGGCCACCGCTTCACCAGCGTGCCGGCATCACGTTCACCGTCACCTGCATGCCATATCGCTTGTGCGTTGCCATTTCGTCCTGCTGTCTTGTGATGATCGATCTTTATTAAGATAGTCTGAGACGGAAACATTTTCCAGTGCCTTACGGCACACTTTATTTAAGATATCATACATCTCCCTGCGTTTGGGCACACACGGGAATATGCAGTCTCAGTGTTACTCTCTTGATTTCAATAAAAAGAGTACTAGTGTATGCGTGACAGCTTACTGAAACACTGGCCTATGTACCTTGATGCTCGTGTTCTACGAAACATGTTGAACTGATGATTTTAGAAAGTCATGGCGAAAAGAAACAAACCGAAGGCAGCGAGACAGAGAAAGATCAAAAGTGAAAACTGATTGGTTGTTGCTTGATAAGTGGTTGCGTAATCTGATGATGAACATCAAATACAGAAGTCAGGTGCAGAAGTCAGCAGGAGAACATATGTCACCGGCATTTTCTCACTCTTTTAAATAATAAGTACAGTTCTCACATTCCGCATAAATTCGGAACAGTGAACTACGACAAAGACAACAAGTGTACTGCTGTGGAGATAATGTACTAGCTAAAAAAAAAACTTCCTTTTTTCGAAAGAGCAAATGCATGCAGTAACAATAAAAATTTTGAGGATCGTTCTGCACCATTTCTTTACCCAAACTGCGCGCAGATGTTCGCGAAAGAGATGTGCAGAAGAATTATTTATTTGAAAAGAGACCGACCTGTTCGTTACTAATTTGTGTACGTCATACTTGACCTTGGCGCGCATTTCGGCATTCACGTGAACAGCGATGTGATGCTGATTAAAGGTAAGAGTAGCCACTCCCCATAAAGAAGATCAGTTTAAGATTGAAAATGAGCACACACCACTCTATATCGCGAAAATTGCGCCTAAGTTCTAATTGCAGAAATAAGTAATCCTCGAAATTGCTAAAAAGGTGCTGCTGCCCCAGCGTACAGATAGCAGCAGTTTGCACGTACGACATGCAAATGTTAGAGTGGGCACGCTAAAATACCTATGCAAATTTTATCTGCGTGAGCGCATTGTCTTCAAATAGCTGAGAATCGGCTGCTGTCATTGACACGCGTGTACCTCCCGACACAAATCAGCAAAATTACTCACAGCATGCGCACGTGCGAGAAACATACGCAGGTTTCGGCAGCCGAACACAGCCTCGTTCGCAAATTTCGTTAAGCGTAACTCCCATGGTTCGCGGAGAAGCACTTAAACGACGCACAAACACGTGTTAATTGTTCTTGCGGAACGGCGCACCACGAACCAAAATCCGGAGCCAAAAGCGCTCACCGTGGTTGTCTCGAGTTCATGAAGCTCTACAAACTATTTGCTGATGAAATGCATGCATATGGCACAAAAACTATTCAAAGCTACGTCGATGGTTTACAAAAAGCCACTTGGTAGACACATACCCCCCAAAACGATTCTTCTTCGTGAGGTGGCATTGTGGTGCATTCCTGTTCTGGCGCTCGGCTAGACCAGACGCGGGATGGCTCGCTCCTTGAGAGGTGAACAAAAGGCCGACGTTGGCTGGGATGAAGGTGTTTTGTGTCCTCTACCGGGCTACCGCTTTTTACTGCCAACGTTTCTGACAGGTGAAGGAAGGAAACTTTGTGTTTTTCTCCACGGAGACCCTTCGAAGAGGCCCTATCGTATTGAAGATTTTCGAGAACCCCTTGAAGAAGCCGGCATGCTCAAGGCTGTCAGTGGTATGGGTGCGTTCCAGATCAGCCATTTCTGGCCAAGTTTCGCACGCGACAGGCAAAGGAAAGTGTAATTGGCAAAGATGGCTTACGTGTGAAAGGTGGATATTGTGCTATCATTGATCATTGTAAGCAGGAAATTACGCTGAATATTCACTGGGTGCCTTCCCACATCCCAGGAAAAGCTCTTTGAAAGGATCTGAGTGAGTTTAGTTACATGAAGGACGTGCGTTTTGACGAGTGGCGTGTTCCTGGATTTAAGTTCGCAGTATCGACAACGCGAGTTGTACGTATGGTCCTCCAAGAAGGCGTGGCAGTCAACGAGCAACCACATCTGTTCAAGTTTTGCGACGGTTCTGTACTTGTCGTTGTGCCTGGATGAGCGCCAACTTGCCTGAGGTGCCGAAGGCGTGGGCATGTCAGGCGTAAATGTAAGACGCCGCACTGCACGGGGTGTCGTGCTTTTGGGCACGTCAGGGAGGACCGTGGTAGAACGTACGCCAACAACATCGGCACGTCTCCAACTGCAGATGACAGCCACGAGAACAATATGGACGCTGGCGAGGCAGAGACTGCGGCAACAATAACGGAAGACGGTTCTCCACAACGCGGACCTAGCGGAAAACCTGAGTGCTGTGGCAGTTCGCCGACAGAGCCTGAAGTCACCGACGAGGAGACGACTGAAGATCAGAACACGGTGCAGCAACAGGAATGTGACGACGACCGTGGCTATGACCTGTCAGGGGATAGCGCAGTGCTGACGAAGCGTCCGAGGGCGGTCACTACCTTGTAAAGTGAGAGGGCATCCGACTGCAAGCAGCAACGCCGTGAGCGTCCGCCACCCAAGACCGGTGGTCAAAAGGGCAATACATATGCAATGTCTAGATCGGCGTCCTCGTAGCGTGCGCGCAGCGAATGGCGCAGAAAGGGTGCATTCTTGCATTGAGCCTAGACGCGCACTGGTGGTGTGGAGCTAATCGTTTAGGTCTGTTCACACTTTCTGAATATGATGCGTCTGACTGCATCAATTCGCGTGGGCACGCTCAACGTGTGTGCATTGTCTGCAAAGCGTAAAGAGTGTCAGGTTAGGCGTCTCATTGAAGGAAAAAACTTGGACATACTTTTTGAGCAAGTGACTAAGGTTGTAAGGGAGAGTGGAACTGAACATTTGCAACTGAACGAGTAAGCTGTGTCAATTTCCATGGGATGCGCGAAAAATTGGCAATAAACCGCCGGCGCTAGGCACAGAGTCCCCAAAAACGTCACACTGATTTTTTTGTCTTATGGTGTCGGGAAATTCGCCACGGCGGCAATTTCATCCGGGTCGGGTCAGATCCCTAGGCTGCTCACGACGTGACCGAGTAATTGAATCTCGTGGAAGACGAAGTGGCACTTTTTGGTTTTTAGAGCAAGACCGGCCAAGCGTATCGCTTCAAAAACTGCTTCAAGCCTTCGTAAGTGTTCCTCGAAAGTCGCCGAAAAGACAATCACGTCATCGAGGTACACCAAGCAGGTTTGCCACTTAAGTCCCGAGAGAACCGTGTCCATCAGACGCTGCAATGTTGCTAGCGCCAAACACAAACCGAAAGGAAGTACCTAAAATTCATAAAGTCCATCGGGCATAACAAAGGCGGTCTTCTCGCGATCTCTCTCATCCACTTCAATTTGCCAGTAGCCACTTTTCAAGTCCATGGACGAAAAGTAGCGTGCGTTTAGTAGTCCATCCAATGAATCATCAATACGCGGGACATGATAGAAGTCTTTCTTTGTGATCTGATTCAGCTTCCAGTAGTCGATGCAGAAACGCAAGCTGCCGTCCTTTTTTGACAAGTACTACTGGTTATGCCCAAGGATTGTTAGATGTCCGAATAATACCATCTTCCAGCATCGTTTTCACCTGTTTTTGAATTGCTTCACGCTCGTTTGTGGCGACGCGATAAGGATTTTGCCGGAGGGGCCTGGCGTCGGAATCCGTGATGATGCGGTGTTTCGTCAGTACCGTTTGACCAACTCTTGACGTGGATGAGAAGCAGCCATGGAACTTGTTGAACAGCGTGAGAAGGCGGTCTCGGTCAATGGGAGATAGCGTTGAACTAACGTCGACAGATGTCGGTGTAGTGAGAGTAGACGCTGCTGCTTCCTCCACTAAATGATAATCTTCTATTCGAGTGAGTTCGTCGAAATAGGCAATAGCCGTGCCTTTACCTATGTGCGGCATTCTCTGCTGAAATTTGTCAACAAGAGTTCAGTGCATCCGTCAATAACAGTGACGACAGCCCTAACAATAGAATGCCGCTAGTGTATACGAGCCCTTTGATGCTTTCAGCGATGCCAGAACCGCTTTGTAAGATGTCGCAGTGCACGAATACTAGGGAGCAACTTCGTGGAGGCTGTATGACGTCGTCGTCGGCAATAAGGAAACGAGGTGGCTGGTGTTCCTCATCAGTAGCCGTGTGCGAGCTTATAGCGAACGCTACGCTTCTGTTGGAGGTCAATCATAGCCCCGTATTCGCGCAAGAAATCCATTCCCAATATGAGCTGTTTACAGCACCCGTGAGTAATGACGAGAATGGTGAGAAAGGCGGAACCAGCGATGGAAATTCGGGCCGTGCACTTTCCAAACGGTGTCAACTGACCTCCTGCAGTTCTTTTATTGGGTCCGTGCCATGGCATCTTCACCTTCCTTAGTCTTTCGGCAAGCTGTAGGCTTATTATTTAAAAGTAGGAGCCAGTGTCTACAAGAGCCTTCACTTGGTGCTCGTCAATGTGAACGACGAGGTCAGCGCTGATAACGTCGGTTACGTCGGCAGTTGTTTCATTCGTCGAATTAATCGTTGCTGTCATCTTTTTCGGTATCGGTGGCTTCAAGCCGTCATTTGTCTGTAATGGGGGCTGTTCGGAATTGCGATTATTGGCAACCACACCCCCCGAGGTCACTGCGTCTGGTTTCCCTGACGCGGGCTAGGAGACCTGCTCCTGGTGACGTCGGCAAAACTGCGACGATTAGGTGAACTGGCCTGCGCAGGAGATGGAGAACGTGATCTGGGCATTACTGATTTCTGCGGTGGTGTGTTCACAGGAGCGTCCTTGTACATGCGTCGATCGTCGTTCACAGCGTAATCAGGGTAGCGAGGAAATCTCGAGTACTGAGCGTCGCGATAACGGCAAACTACGAAGACGTGCCCAGCTTCGCCAAAATGAAAGCATACCGGTTGACGGTCAGCGGTACGCCACAAATCAATTTTCCAGCACTGGTAGGTAAGCGGAGACTCACTACTGGGCCACATTGTGGGGCCACGTTGTGAAGCATGTTGGCTATACGGTATTCGTCTTGTCGGAGGAATCGGTGAGGTTGGGAGAGTGGTCGGCGCTGAGATTGGCTGTGTTTGCAGAGTTGGTGGTGCTCCAGTCATCGCAGTTCGCTGTGCCGAAGCCACAATGACGGGGCGTCAGGCTGCATCAGCATAAGTAGGATGCCGTCGCACATCACCATAGCTACATGAAGGGATAGCCTGATGGACCTCATACCGGACAACATCGGCGACAGAAGACAGTGCGGGCGTCGGTCCGGTTGCTGAAATTAAACCAAGCTGCCGAAGCTCCTTCCTCAAAACCTCGCGGATGACTTCCCGCAGAGGCCTGTCATTGTTGGAAAGGCTCGCCACAGTATAACAGGACTACTCGCTTGAAAGTGGACCAAAACTGCTGGCGGTACCGTTGCTGTAGGGCCCGTTCAATAGCTGCGGCTTCTTTCGTGAACTCAGCTACTGTGGTTGGTGGATTTTTCACAAGCCCAGCAAACAGTTGCTCCTTCACGCCTCGCAGTAGATACCGCAGCTTCCTCTCTTCCGGCTTCTCATGATCTGCCCTGCCGAAAAGACGGTTCATGTCCTCGGCGATCATAGCGACGCTCTCATTTGGTTTTTGAAATCGAACTTCCAAAAGGCGTTGCGCGATTTTCTTTCTGTCAAGACTGGCAAAGGTGTCAATCAGCTGGTTGCGGAAGTCGTCCCACGTAGGCAAGCTTTTTTCCCTGTTGATAAACCACGTCTGGGCGTTGTCTTTCAGGTAGAAGTACACAATCACGAGCTTGTCCTATGGGGTGGCCAACTGGGTGCACTTCGCACAGCGTTCGAACTGGTACAGCCAGTCTTGGACGTCTTCATATGTCTCACCATGAAAACAATCAGAAATCATGGGATTCTGTAGTGTCATGTGCACTGGAGCTGCAGTGGCCATGATGGTTGATGAAGGCAAGCAATTGCTGGCAGTTTCTTGTAAGGAATTGAGCTCAGGAGCCAGGCCTAGCAGACGGCAACTGAAACGGTGGACTGGTGTGTCGACGCATGGTAGCGATTCCGGGCTCGAATGTCGGGTCCGCGAAGAGGTGCCAAGCATGAAGACTACCCAGCACCTCTACCAGTGTGACGACGCGGGATCGACGAGCACACAAAGCACCTCGAACAAATACGCTTTATTGATCACTGGACAAAGGCTGCAACTCCTTCTTCATCAATGCTCTCGGCCAAGTTCACTCGCGCTGCTTCGTTGCCACCGCCACTGGCACATACGAGCGACAGCATGTATGTATGTATGTATGTATGTATGTGTGTGTGTGTATGTATGTATGTATTTATGTATGTATGTATGTATGTATGTATGTATGTATGTATGTATGTATGTATGTATGTATGTATGTATGTGTGTATGTAGGTACGTACGTACGTACGTACGTATGTATGTATGTATGTATGTATGTATGTATGTATGTATTTGACGCTTTGATGAGTGGGAGACGTGGCCTGGCTCATAGATCATGTTTACTCTATTTTCACTCCTTCCTCCTCTACTTCTCCTAAACATCCCTGCCT
Source organism: Rhipicephalus annulatus (assembly GCA_013436015.1). NCBI lineage: Eukaryota > Metazoa > Arthropoda > Arachnida > Ixodida > Ixodidae > Rhipicephalus > Rhipicephalus annulatus. Next base: position 514,990 of record WOVY01010058.1, read on the forward strand.
TCTTACGCCAC